>CANSZD010001117.1:0-401564 GCA_947648045.1 Beta corolliflora
GTTAGCGGTTTATCAAGTAAACTCGCTAACTCATCGGTTAGTCATTTATCAAGTAAAATGGCAAACTCAGTTAGCGATAGGCTTTTGTTATGCTTATAAGATGATTCGCACCATAGTGCGGCCTACAAAAAGAACACCAATCTAGTGGTAAAGAATGCTGCTTGTTACCTTGAAGTCATGGGGGATGAAGCCCGAACTCGAGATTATTTAGGAGTAACTAACTGAGCTAAATGTCTAACTAATTAAGCTAAATTGTTCAATTGCGAGAGATAGCAACTAACTTAGTAAGGTCTTCTACTTCAAACAGATTTCACATGTTATAGTGGGTATAAAAAGAATTTAAATTATGGTAACATCATAAACAATTGTGCTACAAAATTGATCAATACTACCAAGTTGTAGAAAACAGCAGTGCAAGACAACAATTACATTACCAGGGCACAATGTGTCATAAGACAGAGTGACTCCACAAAGCAAGAGAAGCTGGGACATGGTGTTGGCAAGGGATGCATTTCCATCAAAAACAGACTTGGCGTTGCAAAAACACTCCTATCATCTTGTATATCTTGCTGAAGAACTGTACAGCACGACATGGTAGTCGACGTCAAGCTATTACCGCAATTTGACAACCTCTGCCAACACAACCCTTTCATTGCACCTTGTGCTGATGAAGCCATAAATTGCATCGATAACAATACTACTACCAAGCCCACTACCATTGCGGCCACCTTCCTATGTTCGGCAGACTCCATGATCGGCGTTGCACCTATTTATTAAGTATGTCTGTATCGAATATTTTTGCCGGAAAAACAAAGATATGCAATCTTTTACGCAATAATCTCTTATATTATGTGAAGGGATTTAAGTATAATTAGCAATTGAATGGATTGATTGACTAGTTCATCCCACAAAAAAGGATGTCCCATGTGCATGCCTACGACTGTACGTATAAAATAGCCTAATAGTAAACCAGTTGACTTCACATTTACCTATTATTATTGCACAATTTGTTACCATGCCAGCTACACTTAGACTATTAGAAAATTGCTTACAACTTCTTCACATGCAGTTCCATGTACCGAGCTCTGATTTTTTTTGGCAAAGCAATTTTTTTCCCCAAAGAAAATTGAAACTTTTATAATATTATTGTTTCTATTGACCATTCCGATCGATAATTCAAATGGCCGCACTATTATAATTAAGTTAGTAGATTGGTATAAGATTATTGGTACAACAACGAGAATAGGAGAAATTACAAGTTTGATGCATCTAGAAGAGATATATATATCTGCTCTCGAGAGTGAGAAGTACTCTTTGTTGTTTGGGTATAAATCTCAAGTCCTATATTGGAGAGAAGTGAAGAGTTACCAAGCTTCATTAGTATGAGGCTTTTTGGGAACGAGCGCCCCCCGAATGCATATCGTGTTAGGAACCGTATAAATGGCGTAACAAATCAAACATTAAAGTATAATATACGGAGGGATTAAGAAACAACGTAAAAGGCTTGTGCGAAGATTTAACGTGGAAGCCCTTGAATGAGGAGAAAACGCAGGAAAACGGCTATGGCCAGAACTTTTAATATGAGATGATGATACGGAGAAATGCTTTAATCTCTGACTCCTCTAACCTCTCTCTAGGTTCTCTAGTCTCTCTAGATTTAAGAATTATCTCTCTCTTCACACAATCTTAGAGTAATATGTAGAAATAAACTCTAAAACCTATTTATATATGTTAATGAGAAAAGTAGGAAACTTAATAGAAAAAGTAAATCGCACAAAATTGATCAAATGCCATGACTTGGGCTCACAAACACGACCCGGCTCTTGCCGAGCTACTCGCGTGGGCGCGAATCTGCGGGCGCGGGTTCCGCAACTGCTTGAGTTTGGCCGGATTCCTCGAGCTCTTTGGCTCGCGGAAACCTACGGCGCGGGAAATCAGGACCCCATGAAGCACAGCAGTCTGGCACACCGCTTAATGACCCCGACCATGCTTCGTCTAGCCACTTAAATCCCTTCTTCTTCATCTTCCAATTACCATCTCCACACCCCGATACCCAACAATTACCCACACGGAGATCGGTATAAGTGAAAACAGTCACCAAATCATCAAATATATAGCCCTGATCTCAACTTGTCATCATCAACTCCTCATACATCACCTAGTGCGGAACCACTTCCTACTCACGAAGCAACAGGAGCCTCCGCTCGACCCAGGAGTCTCCTTCATCACAACGCGAACCATAGGACTGCTGTTGTTACTGCTGAGCATCCCACATGATGCTCCCACCCGAACAAAACATCCTTCTCTAGGCTCGATTTCTCACGCACCACGCTCATGTGTGCCTTCTTCACCTTGTTTGTTCCACCGATCCTCTTCGGTAGAGAACCGCAGGCCGCCTTTACCACCACGGTTCTTCTTCTGAAGCTGTTTGTATCGGGGCTTTTAATCGAGCTTGACACTCTTCGTGAAGTTTTCTTCATCCGCTTCCTTAACTATTTTTGCCGTGTTCCCATAGTGTGCATCGTTCCTTCTTGCACCTCGAGCTACTACACATTAGCACCCTTCATGACTTTCTAGAAATCACCCTCGAACAAAAGTTACCTTGTAGCTAGGACTTGTGAGTTGACTAATTGATATCAAATTTTTCTTTGAATCGGGGATGAACTTGACATCCTTAACTCAGGCATGTCTCCCACTTGCTTGAGCTTCACGCTCACATCTCCCTTGCCTTCAACCTCTAATGGTCACATCTCATCTTGCAAGGTACACTTTCTCGAATTTCTCCAAATTTCTGATTTTGAAACAACTCCTTACGGGGGCGAAGGATGAAACAGAAGAACCCGAATCAAGATCCATGAACCGGTTGGGCTCTGCACTTGCTGCTTTACCACCCAAGCATCGAGAAACATACTCCGTTACGAGTTCGGCTCGAAGCATCCTTCTCTTCATCACTATCTTGATCCTCCTTCTTATTCTTCCTCTTGATCGGTGTCTTTGGAATCCAGGCATTTTGTCTCCTATAGTGGCCTTTCTCGCCCGCAGTCCTCTGACACTCCATTTCCGCATACCAACTCTTCCACTTTGCTATTTCCCCTGGACTACCCCCTTATATCTCCCATGTTGTCTCCTCCTCCGCCTTCAGTATTTGTATGCTCCACGGATGACTCCCCGGAATCCTTACGCCGAGTACTCTCGCTCAACACCAAATCCCTAACATCATCCAACTTTAGTGCTTCCTTCCCTAGCTGCCAGTTACTAATAGCAGGCAACAACAACTCCCACACTTTTGGTAAAGAGGACAACGAAATCAAGCTTTTACCTCATCTTCAAAGGTAATTTTCTGAGAGGCTAATTGGTAATAATTTTTATTAAATTCATTAATAAATTCGCGGCCGAATTCACCATCGATCATCTCAAGTTCAAGCAAAGCGACGCATCGATATACCTTATTCCACGGCGAAGGCTTCTCGTACATGTACGAAAGAGTCTTGGTCGACCCTTCGTTGTTTTCCACGTCCTTGACATTAAAAGCGACAATCTTTGCCAATGTCAATCGAACCACACCTAGTGCTTTCCGATCCAACGTTACCCCGATCTTCATCTTTCATCACATCGAGGCTTCTTTTCCGACGGAGGTTGGTACGGTCTTTTCCGATATAGATAATCCTCAATCTGCATCTTCCAAACTCGAAATCCTTACCATCGAATTTATCGATCCTCACCTTTCGGTCATCCATTACACCTATTCAACACGATCTAGCCGCACAACGATTCAACCTAGCTCTTGATACCACTTGTTAGGAATTCGTATCGTAGCGCTAACAAATCGAACGATAAAGTGTAATATACGGAGGATTAAGAAACAAAGCAATAAAGAACGCACGAAGATTTAACGTGGAAACCCTTGAATAGGGGAGAAACACCAGGAACAACGCACTGGGACTTTTAATATGAGATGATGATACAAGGGAGAAATCTTTAATCTCTTTAGACTCTCTAACCTCTCTCTAGGTTCTCTAGTCTCCAGATTTAAGAATAATCTATCTCTTCACACAATCTTAGAGTAATATGTAGAAATAAACTCTAAAACCTATTTATATGTTAATGAGAGAAATAGGAGACCTAATAGAAGAAGTAAATCGCACAAAATTGATCAATGCCACAACTTGGGCTCACAAACACGGCCCAACTCTTGCCACTACTCATGTGGGCGCAAAATCCTCGCGGCGCAGGTTCACAACTGCGGGCGGGCGGATTCCTCGAGCTCTTTGGCTCGCCCAAACTTACGGGCGCGGGAAATCACGAGCATCAAGCTCGCGGGCAGCTGCATAGCTCAATGACTTCGACCATGCTTCGTCTCGCCACTTCATCCTTCTTCTTCATCTTCCAATTACCATCTCCACACCCAATACCCAATGTGTTCGGTGGACTCGTGGGTTCTACACTAGTTTGATTGAAATTTTCTAAAGTTGGAACGAGTATTGGATTATCAAATATCACTTTTTGGTAATGATTAAGGCTAACAATACCGATAACCTACTTAGTGCTCGTTTCGTTGGAATTTAGATGGAAGATATAATTTTGCCTAGGAATTTGTAGTTGTTTAATTGATCACGGGAAGACAACCTTCCCATGAAAAAACTCTTCAGAAATAACTTCCTTTATTTTGTGAAGTAGTAAAAACACTTTCATATTTTTCGCTTCAACAAAATAACCTCATTATATTTCACGTTCTAGAAAAATTTCCGCTTTCCATGATTTTTTTTTATGTTTGGTCAAACAACCTCATAGTGTTGCAATGGATGACAGTGATGCTGAAGAATGGGAATCTCAAAGGTCAACTATTGGTTGGTTTCTAGCTGGACATTCTACTCAGCTTATAATTGGTTAATTTGGCGCAAAGTGAACTTAGAATTGTAGTTGGCTTTGTTCATATAAATGAAATCGAAGTGCTGCCTTACAAGCAGAAGTTTTTGGGTATTGATGTTCGATAAACTTCAGTTAGTCGCAATTTGCTTAATGCCATATCATTAGCACAAGTGCACAACTTGCCCATAAAAATAATACTCCTTAATCATTTTGGTTCACTGAATTGCTACACAAGCACGTATTGATATGTTAGCCGCCTAAATTGACCATAATGAATGGATTAATAGGTTAAACTAGGAACAGAAAAAAGACTAAAATTTAAGAGTGGTAATTAATTTATTTGATAGGTAATATCAAGTATATAACTATATATTGCTCTAACACTGGAATTTACAAGTCTGATTCCTATGCTACAAAGCAAATAAAAGGACTTGAATTCTTATCTATTCAACAATATGAGATCATCTATAAAAGAGTAGAAGAGTAGTAATTGACTTTTAGTTGATATTTTTGTTAAGTTGGTAAGATGAAGAGGCCTCTTAGCGAACTCAGCCTTTGGGGATAGTAAGGAGCACTCTCCAAAATGCCCAGTGGGATTTGATCCCATGACCTTGAAGTCGTGGGCCAAATCTTTTCTGTAGCCTGCGCGCTTGGTGACTTTAGTTGATATATTAGGTTTTTTTAAGGGGGACGATGTATATGTATTGGGTATCAGCCAATTATTTTTTTGTTATACGTATCACCTTATTAAATGGATTTTGGTTCATTATTATAATAAAATAGATTTCTATGGCTTAATAATCAAAGAGAAAAGTGACAAGATAAAATTGACTCCTCATTCTTCCTTACATCAAATTAGGGATTTTTTTAATAGCATAAGATAGCTCAAGCCTTAAAGTGAACTATTCATCCTTATATTTTTCATTTTAGTTACCCCTCCAACTCTCCTTGTATTACCTATATTATATTTTAGGCCAACAGTGCGGGCCAATCCAAGGCCCATTATTCCCGGCCCATGAAAACCAGGTTCGGCCAGGCTCGAACAATGAAATTAGTAGGTGGGTCATGGGCCGGATTTTTTACCGCCCACGAAAGCCCACTACTAAAATCGCCCAGCCCGGACCACGAAATCCGTCCAGCCCGGCATATGAACTGGACCAGTCCAACTCAAGTAATTATTCAACCAAATTGTGTATATTTAATCAAATTGTATATATTTTTAATCAAATTGCATATATTATAATTCAATCAAATTCAAAAATAATGAAATTTCATTAATATTAATAATTGTATATATTTTAGTTCATTTTAAAGGATTTATGTAATAATAATGAATAATTCCAATAATTAAGCGATTTTGAAAAAAAAATATCAATTCTCGTGTTCGGCCCAGTGGTCCAACGTCTAAGCAGGCACGAACCGCAAGGCTAACTTTAGAACGGTGAAAATCAGAATAAAGGTGTGGGTCAAGATATTTTGGGTCCATGAGGAGGCTCGCCCAACCCGTGAATTTCACGGTGCGGTCTCAAGCCGTGAATTCACCGGCCCGGCTCCCCCAGGGCCCGTGGTCCAGTCCACCCAGCCCGCACGAGTGGCCATCACTACCATGTCACTACCTAAAGGCAAAGTTAGTATTAATGATGTAAACATTACACGGAGAGTTAGAAGCGCGTTGGCCCACTACCTCGAATCTAACCACAAACAGCTTCCAATCAAAATTTTCACGAAACCCCACAAGGCTGCTATAGTACGACCTGTGGAAATGACAAACCCACATGATAATATTATAGCATCATGGCCATAAAGTCTAAACTAACAATATGGGTAGTGTACTATTTATTGGGCTGGACCCATATGTGCGTTTCTCTATCCATCATTAGACCCAGATGTGTATTTCATATTGGGGTCGTTTAATATTGCCTTGGTTTAACGAGTGTTACCCTACTTTGCACCTTTTTTTTTAACACTTCCCCTACCCCCTTCTACTCTTTCTCAACTTCTCACCCCTTCCACTCCAACACAAACACCAAACATCACCGCCAGTCCGCCACCACCACTGCACACATACCATAGTGGCCAAAAGTGACCACTAGCGGCCAATGGCAACACTGCAATGTGGTGGAATAGCTTTCATTACACTCCCATGAGTCCATGATGCAAACAAATTGAAGCTTAATGTCGTTCGTAGTCTTAATTTTTCTGGAAACATGTTTTCGTCTACGTAGATGAGGAAACTAATTGTTTCTTAATCTTTATATAAATATGATGTTTAGCGTTTGACAACATAATTATGAGAACAAAGAGTTGTGAATACCCCATTGTGTGCCTCTTAGTAACGTCTTCTTAAATCCGAGCGTCGGGTGATAGCACAGTGTTGTTGGCATCAGCTCCACGTCTCAAAAGTCCCGAGATCGAGTCTCACCACTGCGAAAGATCATAAATTTCCATACTTTGCGAAGGGCGCCAACTTATAACCTTAATAAATAAATAAAAGAATGTCTTCTTGAATACATAACAAACACATATTTAGACATTGCATGACAATTCGTCTGTGAAACACTTATAGTAAAACTCTCAATGTTGGATCCATGACTTCCAAACTTTCTCCTTCTAGTAGACATCTTTAGGCCTATTACATGATATTGCATTTAGGAAAAATTTACAACATAAGGAATTTTTTTTTGGGCGTTTTGAGTAAGCCATGGTAAGAAAATTTTCTCATACATTTCTGCATGCGGTGAGTCGGCTCAGCTGAGGTCCAACAAGACCCAATTACAACGAGTGACACAAAAATGGAAAACAAATTAAGTGCGAAGATTTTGAGTCCTTTGTCTACTATTGTACTGGTCCTCCTAAAAATCAAAAAAAAAATGCAGAATGAAAGATAAAAAAAGGAGAGAGATACCTCCGCACAAGATCAAAAAATGTGAAAATGAAATGAGATAAGGGCCTAATTTGTCGCAAACACACTCTGCATTTTCTCTACCCAATCAAAGGAGCATGAATTGGGCGAAGTTGGTGTTCTGGAAATATTTTGCTGATCTTGTTACACATCAGATGATGCTGTTCCATCATTAGTAGGTCCCTTAACTGTACCGCGAAGTTAATGACACGGAACATAACAACACCACCACCGTAAATCCGTAATCGCCTAATCATCAGCCACGAGTAGAAAACAGAGGAAAATGTTAAGTATTTTATATGTAAAACTAGTATTTAGGCCCGAGCGTTGATTCGGGTGGTATTTTTTTCTGAACTTGATATGCATCTTTTTTCCATTTGCATTAAAATATAAGAACAAAACTCAACATTTAAAAGGTACAAATATAATAATTTGGACATTTAAAGCATGATTAAAAGTTGGTTGAGATGGTAATTATGTTATGTATAATAGCCAAATGTCGTAGGTTCAAAATTTTGTTGCGAGCCAATTTTCTTTTTGTTAGTTGACATGGCATATGCTGCATTCGACAATTCCAATGGAGTACGAGAGGTGTCGCGTGGCGTGTATACGTTGCATTATATTTAAAAAAAACGGTATTATGATAGAAAGTAAGCTTTATAGTGTAGCTTGAAATTTTTTAAAGGTTACTTATATGGAAAAAAAAAGTCACTATGTTAAATAAGTGGCTTTGTTACAAATAATATTAGTGTGGACCGAGTTCACGCAAGACTAACTCTAGTGTAATTAATTAGTTAATTAGATAGTCTTGCAAAATTCATTCTCTATATATTAATTAAGCATTACAATCAATTACTTATATTAATTAGCTATGGCTTTCGGGTTAATAATTATGGTTTTGGCCAAATAGTCCAAACTATTAGGTTAATAGTTAGGTTTTTAATTAGGTAATAATTTTGAGTTAATGATTATAGTATTATTTTGATTCAGTTTTGATTTTGAGGTTAATAGTTATGGATTTTGGATAAATTATAATTTTACGGTTATTAGTTATAGTTTTTGGGTTAGTAGTTATTATTTTGGATTGATAATTGTAATTTTGGGTTCGTAATTGTAATTTTAGGGTTAACGAATATGATTTTTGTTTTGTTAAGTAATTTTGTATTCATGAAACATCAATTACAACCAAAAGCCAACCTAAAGGGAAGCAAACTAACTAGGTTGGACTCCCTCAACCCATAGGTTAGTTACAATCCTTATAGGCCAACTTTACAAGCCTTAGGTTAACAGATATGATACTTTAGTTAACATTATAATCTTGGGCTGATACTTATTTGCTTTGTGGTTATTAGTTATATTTTTCGAGTTAAAAGTTATTGTTTTGCATTAATGGTTTTGGTATATTAATTTATCTTATGGTTTTTGACGTAGGATATTTTGGTCGTTGGGCAAAACACCAAAGGTCAAACTACCTAACTAAATCACTAAACTAGGTAAAGTGATAAGCAAGGGTCATTCTTCCACAAGGACTAAGGAACATCAAATTGTGTTAACAAAATAATAAGCTAGGCCGAAAAAGAGTCGGAAGGTGTCAACTACCAACTAAAAACTAAGAAAATAACTAGATATCAAAGATAACTAAAGTTAGGAGATGGGATTAAACACCAACTAATCATGAAATAGGCATAAGAATATCAAATATAGAGATAATGCATGAACACTACTTGAATTAGCTATTGACCCAACATACAACTCTCATCCTACTCTCATAGGCGGAAAAATTCTCAAAGACATCAAATAAGGACTCTCATCCATTATTAACATATCTCGAGGTTCAAAGTAGCCCAAGTCAATAATAGAAATCAATAGGTCACACTCTCATGCCAACCTAAATCAATCTACTCCAATCTAATACAACATTCAAGTGATCAATGAGAATGCAACATAGATTAGAAAAGCTAAACAAGTAATAATTTAATCACGCAAATCTCTAAATCCAATCTCAAATGCCCAATTCAATCATGGTTGGGTTTTCACCTCAAATCCTAACCAACAAACTACTCCATAAATACAAAAATGAGGACTTTAGAGAAATTAAGCACTAATAACATGATAATAATCCTTAATCTAACAATAAACTAAATAAAATAAACCACATATAATTAAACTAAGAATGAACAACTAATCTAAGAAAAACAATTAAAAATAAAGCAATAGAGGAAGAGAGAGAGTAAGAAATCTTCGTTGATAAATTGTTGAATCTTTAATCTGAGTTGTCACCTTGAATCTCCAAATCTTCAATCCCTCTTTGAGTTTTCTCCCTTTTCTCCCTAAACTAAGCTATGGAGGCTAATCCTCCTTAAAACCCTAAAACTCCTCTCAACCTAAGAGTGGTGAATCATCAAAAAATAGACTAAAAAAAACTCCTATATATACTAGTCCTAAAATTAAAAGAGAAAAGAAGCTAAAAAGAAAAAGGAAAATAAAAGAAAAAGGAGTGAAAAAAAGGAAGAAATAAAAAAGGAAAAGAAAATAAATTAACAAAATGAGAAGTACAGTCAACGGGAGAAAGGAAAAGAGGAAGAAAAGAAAAAGGAAAATAAAAATGAGAAAAACAAAATCAAGACCCCAAAAGCATCAGACCCTCATCTTTCTCCTTCATTCTTCTTCGCTGCTCACTGCTATGGGAATCCATTCCCTGCTTCACACTTCGTCGCGTCACAATCGTCCATCAGCAAATCAAGGTCTACAAATTCGCTGCATCATCATCTTCATCATTGGCGCAAATCGTGGCCATTGATTTTCATGGTTTCGATTTAATCCCTTTGATTTTCAATTTTCACCATTGATTTGCTTTAATAAATCACAGCCCTTGATTTGTTTAATGAGTATTCTAGCACGTTTTTTTTATTTGAGCGCCCGCTCCATGGTCGCTCATGGGTCGCTCGTACATTCTGCCTAACATTCTGCTTTTGTTGAGTTCGAACGGAGCGCCCGCTCCGTTGTACAGAGGAGCGTCCGCTCCTCTCTTGACTGGGACAGATTTGCGGTGGATCAAAGGTGGAGTTGGCGGTGCTGCAGGCCAGGAGATGGTGGTGCTGCGATGGAGTGAGGGTGATGTATTGGGAAAGATGGTGGCTTGTGATGTAGTGTGGGTGTGGTGTAGGTTAAGGATAAGAGTGTGGTGGAGGATAAGTTTTGCATTATAACTCCAAAGCTAACTCTATCTCACGATCTTGCACCTCCAAAATGCACACCTACAAGAAAAACCAAAATACGAAGGAAGAACGAGATATAGAAAATAAAGAAAAAATAAAAAGAAATAATAAAATTAAAAGTGACTAAAAGGAAATAAAATAGGAAATTAATTACAGAAACTAAACTAATCCTTCTAAAATAAATGAAACAAAGAAAATTAATAAACTATGAAATTAAGAGCTAAAAACTAATAAAAATCACTATATGAATATACTAAGCTACAAAATATAAAAGAAGAAATAAAAAGGCTAAAAAAAAGTTAAAATAAATGAAAATAAAGCTACAAAAATACTCTAAAAACTACTTCAGAAGTGACGTAAATGTCGACTTATCAAACTCCCCAGCTAGTTTTGCTTCGTCCTCGAGCAAAATGAGATGAAACACAAAGGAAGAGAATGAATTTATTCAAGCAAAACAAAAAGGAAAAGAGATGAGAATATGCACTAACTCACTTTCGTAGGAATCGCGGTTGCATTTTAAGTATACGAAATGTTCTTTAAACCCCTAAATCGCTCAGAGGGCGAGTGAGATCTCGCGAGGGTTTTCCAAGAGCTTAAACCCACAACTCTAATCAAGAACAAATATATATAATAAGCCAAAGTCATCTCTTCAACAATGGTTCACAAAGCAATGGACGATCTAAGCAAACTTTTCAAAGCATAACCATCATCAATATGTATCCATGACTTGGGAATATAGGGGATAGACTAATCTAAGGTGCAAAATTGACACTATCAAAGGATTCAAACATTAATTAGAGTCTACTAAGGCATTCAAGAGTCACAAATCGTTCTCAAATGGATGAAGACGGTCCCAAGATTGGTCCTAACCACCAATGGTGCACATGAACTCCCACAAATTGACTTTTCTAAGAGAAAACCATGATTGTAGGATTATAATGATTGAGCAATGGGTCTAGAGTCTCAATGAATTAAGCCATAATGACATTCATCATTACTAGGGAAACTTTACTTATTAAATTTTCGAGCTCCCACTCAACCATTTCGACAACCCACTTTCTCGAGGATATGTGGATATTACCACTTATTGACTCTTTTCGATTTTTTTTTTTTTTTTCATTTCATGGACTTTAGTAGGCTTATCATGCCTTGTGGGCTCATTGGCTCCACTTATTGGACTCAAGACATAAAACACATTTTTTTTAAACAATCGATTTAACTCTTAGTATGGCTTATTTGGAGGTAAAACTTGTGCACCAAAGAAGATTTCAAGATTTAACTAGGGTCACTACAACTTCCATAAGAGAAATAATTCGACTCTTTTCAACACAAAGTTTGACAACATTTAGAATTATCAAATGCCTCTTCAAGTCGAAAATCAAAGCAACAAAGATTAATCGATCCCTAATCGCCCCAAATTAGACATACAAGCATCCAATAGAGTACCTCTACTCATCTACCCAAATGTCCAAAGTAAAGGAATCCACATAAGTTGACATCAAGAATCTTCCTTTTGACACAAAATGCTTTGTACTTTTCTTTATTCCTCATTTTTTTGGATTTTGCCAAACATCATTTTTCATTTGTTTTTTCAAATTTTCATTTTTAAGGAAAAAGAAAAGAAATAAAAGTAAAATATTTTTGGATTTTGAATTTTTTGTTTTAAAAAATGTAAAATGTAAAGAGATAAAGTATATACACCTCCCCAAGCTGGCGAATAGCTATTCCCCAAGCTAGAATAAAGCATTGTCCTCAATGCTTGAACAAGACGATCAAAGGGGGAAGGGAGGGAACAAACATCCAAACCAACAAGCATATGCTCCGCAAATCATAAAACATTGGAAAAATAGAAAAGGAAGGAAGCTACGGGATAGTAGGTGGGTGTAATACCCACAAATGACCCAATTTTTCCACTTATAATCAACTTTTCAACACCATGATTTACTTTCCACGTGCTATTGAGAATGAATGGTATGCCAATTATGTACCTAAATAGATCAAGGAAAGAAAATAAAAATAAGAAAGACTAAAAGAAATAAAATGAAAGCAATAAATCACGGGTTACTTTCCGAGAAAGGCTTATTTAAGGTCCTAAGCTTGACCTTTCTAGTAAATAATAATTCAAAGATCGCAAGAGTTTGTCAAATGCACTAGCACACATTTCCTTTATTATTAAATATGCAATGATAAAATGCAAAATGTGCATAAAGTGCAATGCAACTCCATGCAAATAAGGAGAGGGATGCCAAAAACTAGAAGAATTAAAAGGAAAAACAAAAAAGTAAGAAAAACAAGAATCAAAATAAGAAGAAAAAGATGGATAAGATGGCAAACTCTCCTCTACAAAATCATTTTTGGTGGCGATCTCACTCTTCTCCTCAACAATAAACGGATCGGGTACTTGAAGGTCAAAAGAGGCAAGAAGCTCATCGAGATTTGGAGTTTTGAGAGATGAGAATGGATATAAAATGGGAGTAGAGGGAATAAGATCAATCTTTCTTGCAAATGGAATATGAGGGGAAAGGATAGAAACAAGGCTTTCACTAACCACTCCACTCACATCACAAGACTTAAGAGGGAAGACGTCTTCCATCAATGACTTATCCTCAAGAACTTCTCCATTATTCATCAAAACTTCAAAATCATCCTCAAGCTCTATGCTACTCTTTCCCAATTGATTATCATTTTTAACATCCATCGAATCAACATAATTGAACTCAAGAATGTCATCATTGCAACCCAATTTTCTCTTAGCAATTTCAAATCAATTTCCAATTGCAAAAGAGGATCATCAATAGGTGGGGGAGCAATTTGAGAATCAAATTGGGGAAGGGATTCACAATCAAGCATACGAGATTCGTCATTGGGAGCACATGGTTGATCATAGGAATTCATGCACGGGTTTGAAGGCGAGTCATAAGATGCATGTACAACATTATCATTAGAATATACTTCATCCAAATGAGAGCAAGATGGGGGAGACATACAAGTCTCGGGTTCATAACTAGAGAAATTTTCAAGATTTTGATTAGCATGCATTGCCATTTCCCATTCATAGGTATCTCTAGCCAACCATTCAATTAGACTCCAAGCCTCATCTAAAGATTGAGCATGGAAATCACCATTAGACATAGACTCTACCACCTTTCTAGTTTCTTCATTTAGACCCTCAAACATCACATCACAAATTTCCCATTTTTCAAAGTTATGATCACAACCAATAGAATCTCCAAGCCTCCAATAGTATCTCCAAAATACTTCATGTTCATATTGGGGAAGGGAAAAGATTGCCATTTTTTCAATTTTTTTTAATAAAGAAATCAAGTGAAAATAAAGAAATATTCACAAAAGGCCTAGACTCATCTAATCAACACAAATCAATGTTAGCCGAAGTCCCCCAAGCAACGGCGCCATTTTGACGTAGGATATTTTGGTCGTTGGGCAAAACACCAAAGGTCAAACTACCTAACTAAATCACTAAACTAGGTAAAGTGATAAGCAAGGGTCATTCTTCCACAAGGACTAAGGAACATCAAATTGTGTTAACAAAATAATAAGCTAGGCCGAAAAAGAGTCGGAAGGTGTCAACTACCAACTAAAAACTAAGAAAATAACTAGATATCAAAGATAACTAAAGTTAGGAGATGGGATTAAACACCAACTAATCATGAAATAGGCATAAGAATATCAAATATAGAGATAATGCATGAACACTACTTGAATTAGCTATTGACCCAACATACAACTCTCATCCTACTCTCATAGGCGGAAAAATTCTCAAAGACATCAAATAAGGACTCTCATCCATTATTAACATATCTCGAGGTTCAAAGTAGCCCAAGTCAATAATAGAAATCAATAGGTCACACTCTCATGCCAACCTAAATCAATCTACTCCAATCTAATACAACATTCAAGTGATCAATGAGAATGCAACATAGATTAGAAAAGCTAAACAAGTAATAATTTAATCACGCAAATCTCTAAATCCAATCTCAAATGCCCAATTCAATCATGGTTGGGTTTTCACCTCAAATCCTAACCAACAAACTACTCCATAAATACAAAAATGAGGACTTTAGAGAAATTAAGCACTAATAACATGATAATAATCCTTAATCTAACAATAAACTAAATAAAATAAACCACATATAATTAAACTAAGAATGAACAACTAATCTAAGAAAAACAATTAAAATAAAGCAATAGAGGAAGAGAGAGTAAGAAATCTTTCGTTGATAAATTGTTGAATCTTTAATCTGAGTTGTCACGCTTGAATCTCCAAATCTTGATCCTCTTTGAGTTTTTATACTTTTCTCCCTAAACTAGTATGGGATTTTAATCCTCCTTAAAACCCTAAAACTCCTCTCAACCTAAGAGTGGTGAATCATCAAAAAATAGACTAAAAAAAACTCCTATATATACTAGTCCTAAAATTAAAAGAGAAAAGAAGCTAAAAAGAAAAAGGAAAATAAAAGAAAAAGGAGTGAAAAAAGGAAGAAATAAAAAAGGAAAAGAAAATAAATTAACAAAATGAGAAGTACAGTCAACGGGAGAAAGGAAAAGAGGAAGAAAAGAAAAAGGAAAATAAAAATGAGAAAAACAAAATCAAGACCCCAAAAGCATCAGACCCTCATCTTTCTCCTTCATTCTTCTTCGCTGCTCACTGCTATGGGAATCCATTCCCTGCTTCACACTTCGTCGCGTCACAATCGTCCATCAGCAAATCAAGGTCTACAAATTCGCTGCATCATCATCTTCATCATTGGCGCAAATCGTGGCCATTGATTTTCATGGTTTCGATTTAATCCCTTTGATTTTCAATTTTCACCATTGATTTGCTTTAATAAATCACAGCCCTTGATTTGTTTAATGAGTATTCTAGCACGTTTTTTTTATTTGAGCGCCCGCTCCATGGTCGCTCATGGGTCGCTCGTACATTCTGCCTAACATTCTGCTTTTGTTGAGTTCGAACGGAGCGCCCGCTCCGTTGTACAGAGGAGCGTCCGCTCCTCTCTTGACTGGGACAGATTTGCGGTGGATCAAAGGTGGAGTTGGCGGTGCTGCAGGCCAGGAGATGGTGGTGCTGCGATGGAGTGAGGGTGATGTATTGGGAAAGATGGTGGCTTGTGATGTAGTGTGGGTGTGGTGTAGGTTAAGGATAAGAGTGTGGTGGAGGATAAGTTTTGCATTATAACTCCAAAACTAACTCTATCTCTACGTCGCACCTCCAAAATGCACCTTTCTGAAAAACCAAAATACGAAGGAAGAACGAGATATAGAAAATAAAAGAAAAATAAAAAGAAATAATAAAATTAAAAGTGACTAAAAGGAAATAAAATAGGAAATTAATTACAGAAACTAAACTAATCCTTCTAAAATAAATGAAACAAAGAAAATTAATAAACTATGAAATTAAGAGCTAAAAACTAATAAAAATCACTATATGAATATACTAAGCTACAAAATATAAAAAGAAGAAATAAAGGCTAAAAAAAGTTAAAATAAATGAAAATAAAGCTACAAAAATACTCTAAAAACTACTAGAAGTGACGTAAATGTCACTTATCGTTTTATGGTTGATAGTTACGATTTTTGACTTAACTTATTAGTTTTTTTTAAGGGAAAAAGCAAGCTAGATTAATTACAAAGACAAATTGTCATGAGTACGTATGGGAGCCACCTCAGAAGGGAGTGGTTTTCCAAATTTGTTCAACACCAAAAGGTCTAGCCTTGCAAGATGGTGAGCAACAAAGTTTCTTGTCATCACGCTTTACATGTGACCAAGCAAGAGAATTAAAGAAAATGTTAAGGGGTCTTTTATATTTATAGCTGGTCTTTGGTCCGACGGTCTAACATTAATGATTAAACATCAAATCAATTAGTTAAGCATATTGTAATTAATTAGTTAATTATATAGTCTTGCAAACTTCATCCTCTATATATTAGTTAAGCGCTACAATCAATCAGTTATATTAATTAGCTATGGCTTTCGGGTTAATAATTATGGTTTTGGCTAAATAGTCCAAACTATTAGGTTAATAGTTAGGTATTTAGGTAATAATTTTGGGTTAATAGTGGTGGTTATCATATTTTGGATTAAAGAGAATTAATAGTTAGGTTTTAGGTAATAATTATGAGCAAAATTCATTCTCTAAATACTTCATTACTTATGTTATCTACCACTTGACTTAACTTATTAGTTGAAAAACGACGATTTGCGTCTCACCATCTGCGTCGCACAACATGACAAATGTCGCGAGAAGACTCATTTGCGTCGCATGCAACGAGGGAATCGACGCAAAAGACGACCGATGTGCGTCGTATGAAGCCCACGTGTGACGCAAATAGTCATCGCAGTCGGATCCCTCCTCAAGTCCGACGCGAGATGATTCTCCCTCTCTTGCACACTCGCACTTATCTCTCTCGCGACATGGCCCTATCTGCGTCGGACTAGTTGGCCCATCCGCCGCAGATAATAGGCCCATATTAATCGCGCCCAACTCTTTTAACGCCCCACTTCACCCTCTTAACCTAAATTCCCCACTTCTCAAATTTAACCGCGCCGCTCCCCATCTTCAATCTTTCAAGTTTCAACCCCCTTCTTCCTTCCTCAAAACTCTCATCTTCTTTCTCTCTCCTCCACTCTACAAAACAAATTTTCGCTTCTCAAAAATGCGAACGAACGAAGTTGACGAACGAAGAAGATGTTGCCTTCGTTATCTTGATCGTCTTCTTCATCTTCAGTTTTAGTTTCTCACATCTAAAAAATTCGCCGGGAGCTTCTTGTTGCTCCTGATTGGACTATGAACATCGAAATTTGTGATTTTTGCAATTCTAATCACTGGTAACTTTTTTTCTCAATTTCTTCTTGTTTATATTGATTTTTTTCTTGATTTTTTCGGTTGACTTTTGATTTTTGGAAGCACTTTTGAATTTTCGCCTTTTTTTTTGTTTACCTAGTTGAAAATTACGAGGAATGGATGTTTAATATTGAATGTTCGGTTTTTTTGTTTTCATTTTTTAGATCTGATTTCTTTTTGTTTAATTTTTTCATTCTCAGATCTGGGATTTTCGAAGCGAAATTTTTCCGTTGAAGCCATGAAAACGTCGACGGAATCACAACGAACAGCGAGAAGAAAGACAGCGAGCGAGTCAACAATACCGAGTAATTTATTTCGTTTTTTTTTAAATTAGGCGTATCTTTAATTCTGTAATTTTCTCTTTTATGATTTTTATGTAATTTTCTCATTTAGATTTTGTGTAATTTTCTCTTTTTGGTTTCTGTAATTTATGTATTTTTTTTTTGTAATTAGTGTTTGTAAAAACCACCCCTTCTGCTCATGAAATTTGTTTGAGTTGAAGTTCCAATTGGTTAATTTCTGGTTAATTTGTTTGAGTTGAAACACCAGTTGAAATTCCAATGTTACGAGCTGCAGTTCATGAAATTAATTCTTTTTAAATAAAAAATAGCAATTTGCGTCGGATGTGGACTTATGTCCGACGCAAATCACTGTTTAAGGGGCAAAATAAGGCATGGCTTGGCAGCACTCATCTGCGTCGCATGTTAGCAATGTGCGACGCAGATGAGTCTAGGCTTGCTGGGCTGCTGTGGCTTGGCGCCTTCCCATCTGCGTCGCATGGTAGGCAGGGTCCGACGCAGATAGCTAATCAACTACGTCGCGTTGTTGTCCGACGCAGATCCTGTATCCTGATCTGCGTCGAGGCCTGTGCCGTCGGACCCATGTCCGATACAAATGGGCGCCTCGCATCCGACGTAAATCGTCCATTCTGTACTAGTGTGCATAACTTATAGATGTTGTGAAAATTTTGCCTATGTCAACTAAACCGTCTTTTTGAAGAATTTGCATTATATTCACTAGAAACTATAGTTTCCCTCCCAATATAGTAGTCATACATATAAGTGGTTCTTGCAATATGAAATAAGCCAATCCCTCATATTATTTCAATATGGGACGTTCACATCCTAGTCTTTTCAAAACATTATATTTAAAGACTCTTTTTATCATACACTAGAGTACACCATGAGCATGGTACACCCAAAGCTATTTTTTTTGCCCATCACTTATTTAAAATCATCCAAATGAGTAAAATATACTAAAAATAAGAGTTCCAAACGAGCAAATGAGTATAAATTAGTGTTGGCTGTACCATACACATGTACACTCAGGTGTATTATGAATGAACTCGTCACTCACTTTAGCAATTCAATTTCTGAAACTAATACTTCTTTTTATTGGAGAATATGATCGTTTTCCTATTTTCTTAGGCTTTTCTAAATTTTTACGTGTATCACATGGAAATCAATGATCAATAATTTTAGTTTGGTTGTTTTCTTTGACAATGTACTGACAAATGACAATGATGTGTTAAGGAGCCAAGCTAGCCTCTATGCTAAAACTACGTGCTAGCTGCTCATTAAGAGCTACTTTCAAATGTTATAAAATACAAAATTCCTGCTTGATTAACTTAATTAATAATATTAGTTAATCAAGTCAGATTCACATCTTATTTTGTTGAAAGGGATGCATGATACGTGAATCATGAATCGTGACAGACCTATATTTAGGCATGAAAAAGTACCCCCAAGCTGGCAATATAATGACGTAAATTGGACTTTGTTTACTGCGATAGGACATAGGTATGTATTAGTTGTTTTCTTTTGAATTTTACAACTTTAGTTGTAAGATCTCTTACGCACCTGTAACTTATTATTTGGTCCACTCTTGCAAATCCCCATCTCGAAGTGATCATATGTTTTTCATTTTGTAATACATTATTTTTTGAAGATAAGGAAATTGATAGAGTATAAAACTATTTTTGGGGATCCAACCATCAGTTTAAGCTTTTGGTTGCATTGATCGCTGACGTGAGTATCGAACCAACGTGATATAAAGGTCACGGGTTCATATCTCACCAACCCCTCCTTTCTAAGTGAAATTTTTAGCGCCAATAAGAACAACTGCGTGAGGCGTGATAAAGTATAAAACTATTCTTTGGGATCCAGAACCATAAGGCATCGCTTGGAAACATATACTATTTCATTTCAAATTTGGAATTCAAAATTTATTAATTCAATCCAAATCTAGAATTTAAAATACCATAATTCAATTCAAATCTAGACAGTGTTTGGTAAATACTAGAAGTTTGAATTCCAAATTTTACATTCCAAATTATTGTTCCGAAAGATACTAGAATTTCAAATCCACTTGGACTTAAGCTAGATGATAAGAAAACGAAAAGGATGAAGATTTTTTTTTTGGTGATCAACGCAACCAACTTAAATTACCAAATTAAAGAGGTTCTTACAATCCAAAGCATTAATATCCATGCAATAACTAGGGGAGGGAAACAACCTAGTTACATTGCTATTACAATCTGTCATCCTACTATGCTTCGCTAGTACATCAGACGTACAATTGTAAACCCGATTACAATAATCAATCCTCACTTCCGGGAGCTGCTTCCACAGCTTTCTGCAATGATACAACAAACTTGAATATTTATTAGCATTTCCATCGTAAGTATTTAACATTTCAATCGCCACTCTACTATCCGAATATAACATGGCCTTAGTAAACTTGTACTCAATAGCAACACATAATCCGTTATATATAGCCATAATCTCCGACATGAGGATGTCTAATGCAAAGGAATGCTTTTCAAAACCCACAATCCACCTCCCATATTGATCTCTAACCACCCCCCTAGACCGATGGCCCACTCCTTGTTAATGAAGGAAGCATCTACATGGATTAATGTGATCCGGGGAAAATTAGGAAGACTCGGGGTCACAACCCCTACCAGTTGGGGAAGAGAATTCGAGATACGGAGCCACTCTAAGGTTAGGTTCGAGGCCTTTTGCAAAATAAGGGTGGGGTTAGAAGGCTTAACTTGATGAAAACTACAATTATTACGATCCTTCCACAATTCATGGCATATGTAAGGGAATATATCTCTCCATTCAAGGCCCTTATATTGATGATCAGCCTTAAGGTTGAATCTAAGCCACTCACGAAGGTCGTGTATCCTAGGCTGATCGGGATACGCTACATCCCACACATTACAAGAGTCCGGGCAGGTTTTAAGCACATGGAGAGAGTTTTCGAACGGGTGGGAGCATCTAGGACAACTAGAATCCGGGGATATGTGGCGAATAGACAGGAGGCTCTTATGGGGGATTCTATCCCACCATAGGAGCCAGAAGAAGAATTTGAGTTTAGGTTCCATCCTATGCTTCCAAAACCAATCCACATCCACCAGTGGAGTCGAGATAAGAGCTCGGTAAGCTTGGCCTAAAGAAAAGCCCTTGTGAGTTACAAAACTAGAAGTGAGGAGGTCTTCCTGCTCCCCATCAGGGGGCATGTATAGCTTATGGAAACAACAAGCTAAACAATTTGGAAAGTTAACTTCAATTAGAAAGACAGACATTTTGACCTTTGATGCCCTTAATTAAGGTAATGATTTTCTTTTTTATCAAAATTAATTCACACCTTACAAGAAAGGAAAAAAGAATCAAAATGGAGTGTGACTGAGAGAGAATGGTTTGGTAGTTTACGTGCTCACTCTTTGAGCTAATTTGTTGGGTTTTTGGTTGAGTCCTTGTTTGTGTATATTGTATAGGTGTTGCTGTATTGCAGCTAGGATGTAGGATGTAAAGGGTGGCACTTTGTGAGCAGCAGGTGATAGCCTAGTGGTGTTGGCATCACCTCCGATCCCATCGATCCTAGGATCGAGTCTCCCTCTGAGGAGGAATCTCCAATTTTCCTCCCTCCTTGCAAGGACTTCATCTTACCTTTAAAAAAAGGTGGCACTTTGTTGCTTTTTGGTAATAGATCACTTACATTTTACCGAAAAAAAAGAATCAACGAAGAAATTTAAACCTCGTATGTTGGGTATACATCCCAAGTCCCACATCGGAGAGATATGAACGAGTTACTTAGTTTATAAGAGCACCAACTATATTAGTATGAGGCTTTTTTGGGAAGGAGCCCAAAAAAGTAAATCCGTGCGGGTTTGACCCAAAACGGACAATATCATGCTAATGGTGGACATGCGGAGTGAACTCGTGGGCCCTACAAATGGTATCAGAGAGAGATCAATTTATCGGGATAGAGCTGGGTTTTAGAAATGATATGGACGCAAAGTGGATTTGAAATTCCAAAATTTTAATATCTCGTAAAGTTGTAATTTGGGTAGGGAATTGGTCGAAATCTGAATTTATATGTCGAGGATTTCCAACAGGTTAATATTGGACCAAATCCTTCGTTTGAAATGAAATGTCTATTTTCAAACAGACCATAAGTTTAATGGTCTAATTACAATCCTCTCCTTTAAAAGATATATAATACCAAAGTGTCTATTATTCCTAGAATAATGGCCAGGTCTTCAATTCTTTTTATGGAGAGTCTCCAATATTCTAAAGTAGACATTGGATATATCATATATGTAGGAATTAGTAATATATCTGAAAAAACGGTCAAGAGAATACATTATTGCTTGCTAACATTAAATCTGAAGGTTTTAGTGATGGTAATGTGGGTATGACTAAACTCATTATCTTAATACATTTGTTTTACTATGGTTAAGGTTTTATAGATAGATTGAATAAAGTCGTTGAAGACTGTAACAACTAAAATAAGACGGAGGAAGCAGCTAGGGCCTGGGAGCCTTTGGATGGGATGGGGGAAACAACTTGTTTTGGAAATATAAATTCTCGGTGGACCTTTACGCACATATTCAGGAAGATATATAATGATATCCGAGTTGCTAACCATGGGACTACATTATTTTGGTTATTTCACTTTATGTTTTCAGTCACCTGCTACAAGCAGCAATATCCTTGAGTGGTCATCGCAACGGTTGCTCTTTGTTTGTCCTTTTTTCATGTCACGGGTTAGCCGCCTTTTTTGTTTCATCTCATTCTACCTCATCAGCTTCTTGCTCATCGAACAACTTGCTAGCTAACAAGTTGTAAGTGCGGTGGATTCGTTAATTCTAAACAGAGGATGCAAATAATACTTTCTTGATTAATATGGCAAATGATAAGAAATGTTGATTCTCATAGTAAATTTTCCACAACTTATGTTAAAAAAATGTAAGGAGTACAATAATGTTGTATTCAAAATTGTGGATCATCTCATACTAGCGAGTTGGAATACACCAAAGTATAGGATACATGATAGTAAAATCCAATTGCAACTAGCTCGATAGCTAAGCCTAGCAGTTACTATATAGATACTATATAGCTCAACTAGTATAATTTACCTGCCCAGTGCCCACAAAACTTGACCCCAGCTAGCCAAAAAACAAACAATTTATGAATCTGAGTAATCAAATGACAAGAACAGATTATGAATCATGCATACAACAAATAATAAGCCTCCAAAAGAATAATTAGTGAGTAGCCCAGAAGCTGCCTAGTCTTTGTGCCTTGTCCTCTTCCTCATCCATGGTATCCGCAAGTGCGGTTCCCCTGGTCTCGGGCAAGAAGAACGCGAACATTCCACAGACACCGATCACAACCCCGAACACCCCGTACGCTATAAACGGGTTCTGTCGCCCTGCTGCCACCAAAGGCGGGGCGAAGGCCCCGCCAAACACAAGTGCTTGGCGAGCCATAGAAACCGCCGAATTTCGAACACAAGTAGGGAACAATTCAATTGTGAAGATCAACATGAGGTTCAACCCGGAGACAGCACAAAGGAATGAAAGTATCTCAAGCCCGACTTGTACGCCCATCAAATTTCCTGCCAAAACTACCAAAACGCTAAGCAACCCACTTACTAGGGTGAACCCAATTATAGCAGGCCTCCTATCTAACCTATTAATCAAAACAAAGGTAAGAAATGAGCCAGGTAACTCGGACAATGCATTAAGTGTAACACTAAAATAAAGGTTAAAAGGCAAGTTCCCAAGCGCTAAGGGCATCCCATAATAAACCACTCCAATCCCAACACACATCCATGAAACGGTAATCAATCGTCGAATCGCCCATGGCCTCGACACCATGACCCTCATCGCGGAGTACACATCAGTGTCATCTCCGCGAGGGGCTTCCTCTTCACCAAAGAAGCTCAACGTGAGGCTACTTTGGTGTAACGTCGCGATGTTTTTAAGAGCATCCATAGCTTCCTGCCTACGCCCCTGAATAAGGAGCCACCTCGGGGACTCCTTTACAAAAACCATTACAAGCACGCAGTAAATCAAGGCCGGTGCCGAGGTCCACAAGTACAACGCGCGCCACGAGCCTTGTGTCAAGTAAGCGATCCCAGGAAGTGACAAAAACCCAAAGGAGAAACAAACAAATCCAACCACACCAACTTGACCACGCCATTGCTTTCCAACCACCTCGGTGGCTAAAACCAATGAACACGTTCCAATCGCAGCCCTACCGAACCCTGAAACAAATCTTAAAAACGCATAAGCCCAAATATTCCTAGAGAACATAGCTGTGAAAAACCCTGATAAAGACATGGCTAGAGTACAAATTAAAAGGAGCTTCTTGCGCCCAAGCCATGAATCCGCCAACGTAGCTAGCACAAGCCCACCAATAAGGCAACCGATGAAAAACGACGAGGCCGGAAGCCCCGTCAAAAAAGAGTTGGCACATTGTAAGCCATACTCTGATATAATCGTGGCCTCCCTTGGGGCGTCCCATTCCCATGTGACGCCCCTAGGGAGATTGCATATGTCGGCCCCGCATTCGGCCGACGTGCAATGCCACGATGGTTCCGCATCCGTAAAGATCGATATAAATGTTTGTTGGGCATCAAATGCCCAAGCAAAAGACACAAGAACACATTGGATCATTTGCGCCCATCCTAAGTTTCCAATACATTGTTCAATACGGTCGTTGACCGTGGATTTTTTTACGCGGGAAGGGTTATGATAATCATAACCTTCATCGTTTTGATTTGAGAGAAGTGGAGAAGAATCCGCCATGAAATTTGTGCGTTTTAATTTGTTTTTGGGTATGTTTTTTTGGGGATTGAGGGAATTGATGTAAATTTGTTCTTGTTGTGGGAGTTGTGAAAAAAGAGGGTGAAAAATGTGAGGTATTTAAGGGTGGGAGAGGTATTTTAGGACAAAAATCAATTGGGATCGGATGTCGACCAAGCATGTGAGTCAAAATCGTGAGTCATAAAAGTTGACGTGGAGATGAATATGATCCTACAATGATAGACTAGTTTCCAGAGAAATCCCAACCAATCAATGGTAACAGCTTGTCGTTGAATATTAATAAGTTATCTTAGACTACTTGATTACAAATTAAACTGAAAAGATTCGCCGTCCTAATTACAATTAATACTACAAAGGAGGGGGTTAGGTTCCAAGTTTTGTGGTGTACGTATACTAGAAATTTGTTACTTGTTTTTGAGGAAATTTGAATAATCAATGACTAAATCCAATTAGGACGGGCGAGAAGGTAGTGGAGAGAGGTGATAATTATTAGCCGCAATGTGAGCTGAATCTCTATTTCTATGGACGGTGGAGAAATTTCCAAGATACTTTGAATATAATATTAGCTCACATATAGCATAATAATTGATTTAAAGAACAAAATAGTATATGTCCTTTTATGTTTTTTTAATAGATTAGAAGAACTCCTCTGAACTGTCCTCGTACAGAGTCCCAACTACAGGCCCATTACAACTTCTTTTTTTTTTTTTAGTTTGCACAAAGGAGGGAAGATCATTTTTTTCCTTTGCTGAATGAGAAATCATTATATTATTTATCGCATACCAAAATTCAAAAAATTAAATGAAAAATATATGTGACAACATCACTATAATTGTGGGAGAACAGAAGGATAACGAGAAAAATGTGACAACTTTTTTAAAAGGTAAGTTGTCAAATCTTGCCGGTCATATATATATATATATATATATATATATATATATATATATATAGTATTTTATTACTAGATTTTTAAAAGTTTCAAGCTGCGACCCTTCTGGATACTCCTCGAACTTCTTCAGTCAACATCATCTTCTAGCCCGCCGACGACCGTTTCTGCTTCCTGATAGCCGGCGAGCACTTTCTTCTGGCGGCCGAGTCTTAAGCTTCATTGTTGGTGCGTTTTTTACAGTCGTTTTCTTCTCTTTTCTCTTAGGTCTGATCCTGTTGGGTTTCCCCTTCAATTGGGTGAGGCTTGAACTCTTAGCAAAGTCGTTTGCCTAGTATTTAGTGTAAGCGCCGGCGATTTGCTACTGAGTTCTGTTTTCGCCTAGCATAGTGTCCTTCTCAGGTGTGTTCATCCCATATCTCTTGTTCCTTTTTATAAGTCGTCGGAGTGAAGGTGTTTCCTAGCAGTCTGATTTGTTTTACGAAAGTAAAGGGTTGTGCTTAAGTCCGTCCTAATTAGTTGTTGTTAATTAGTTTCTGATTTTCTTGTATGGTTGTGCCAGTCATTTAAATATGTTTTCATTAGAGGTTTGTGAGAGGTTGAAGGGAGAGCTCCATGAGCTCCTTAATAAGGATTGTAGATTGGAATCAGATGATAATGAGTTCCTCAATTATGTCTCCAATATTCTTAAGGCTTCATTGGATCTTGTTAAGTCATGGAAGGAAGAAGGGAATTCACTATTCAGTAACACTACAAGAAAATCACAAAATAACGACGGCCTATCAGCGACGGCTAGGAAAACCGTCGGTAAATCCATATTGAGCGACGGCTTTAAGCCGTCGTTGATTACCGTCTGCTTTTATATCATATAACGACGGTGTAGCTGTCGTTGATAAGTAACGACGGCTAAAAGCGGTCGTTGTATTTGCGGAATTAAACCAGAATGTTTTTTTTCTTGGGCGACGGTTAGAAACGGTCGTTGATTGCAGAAGGGGGGGGTTAATTGAATCTGGTGTTTCATCGGGTTTTATTTTCAACAAAAAAAAAAGGAGGGAAAGACTTTGGGCGAGCACAAGGCGGCGACGGAACCACCTCCACCGCCTTTCCTCCTTCCTCCCGGCCACCGGCAACGACGAAACCCACCTCCACCTCACTTCGCCGGCGGTAAGCTTTACTTTCTCCTTTTTTAAAAAATTTTTGTACTCATGAACCCTAACAATTGGGTTTTGTTACTCGTGAGAGAAGTGAACTTCGGGCGACGACCTTGGGCGACGAAGTTGCATCGACTCTTGCCTGGACCTACATTTCGCCGGTGGTAAGCAAGTGCCAATATCTTTTTTTTTTTTTTTTTTTAATAATTTGTGTACTCATGAAACTAAACCCAGAAAATTTGGTTTTTGCTAATTCTTGTTATTTCTCCTAAAAATTCGAATCTTGTTTTTGTCGGGTTTTTACTCACATTTTGTTAGTCTTGCTTTATTTTATGTATATTTCTTCATTTAAGTGTTTGATCTTATATTAAATCATTTCTTTAATCAAAGTTCATACTACTTATTATTTTTTCATATAATTTCATAGTCAGATTTTAGTGATTTGGTGTTGCTCGTTTAGTAGAAATTGACGCTTAATCAAAGATTTTAGTGATTTCTTTAATCAAAGTTCATAGTTCATTTTAGTTACTTATTATTGGAGTTGCTCGTTTAGTAGAAATTGACGCTTAAAGGTGCCGTTGAATAATTGATTTTCTACATGATGTAGGATTACGTAGCACTTTGGTGTTTCTCTTTGGCTTAATTGTAAGGTTAGTAGCAATTTTTTTCCATATTTTGTCTTCAATTTATATTGTTTTCGTTCATGTACATTCTAAATTTTAATTTTTGTGTAAGTTTTTCATCATGAAATATAATGTATTAAAAAAACGTTTGTTTAGAGAATGTTAAAAACTATATAATTTTTTAGTTTATATTACTTTGAAGATTAAGTTACTTTAATTGTATAAGTTTAAGTTACTATATAATTATCACAATAGTTTTTATAGTGGTTCGTTTATTAAAGGTTATAAAAGTTAAAAACTATATAATTATGACAATAATTTAGTTATTGCACATTCCTTTATCTAGTTTACACTATTTAAATTGTTTATATTGTTTTTGACATATTTGTTTTCGTGGAAATAGTTTGGATGAGGTTATAAATTAAAGTTAAGTGTTTAAATAAATATGTTTGCATCATCATATGCCTAGATATACCCGTTCAAGGTATACTCATTAGGAGTATATCTTGAATAGTCCCCGATTGGGACTGTTCTTCGACGTTTGACCTCACTTAGGTGGTGAATGTACGCCTTTTGTTCTATTCTATGTAATTTCCGGTGATGTTGTTTCTCTATGTTGTTCTCTGGGTACATATGTAAGCTTTTACGAAGCTGACATTGTGTACTTGGAGAACTCATGGGAAATGCTGCCGGAATTTACGTAGAAGCGAATAATTGGCATACATTCACTAGTGGGGTTAGACGTCGAAGAATGGGTTAGGTTGGAGTGATAAGGACCTTTGGACATCATTTTAGGCCCTATATGTATTTCACAAATATGTTTTAATTGTACGTATGTTGGTTGTTAATGAGTATTGTCATTGAAATGGTTTAGAATTGTAGAATTGGTCACCATGAAACGGAAGGAGCGTTGGTGGATGTATGATAGATATGACAATGTGCGTAACTTGAGGCCCGAGTTCTTGAGGGGGGGTTGATGAATTCATTGATTTTTGCAAAGTCAATCCCGAAACCCCGGTAAGGATGAAGTTAGGTGTCCGTGTCCGAAATGCAAGAACAGACGTATGCATGACGCAGACACGGTTAAAGTGCATTTGTATAGCAAGGGCTTTATACCTGATTACTACGGTTGGTATTCTCATGGTGAAGAGTTACCTCAACCCGCAGAAGAGCTATCTAATCCGTACCGTGAAATGGTTTTCGATGCTCTTGGGAATAACCCGGAACCGTCCACTGTTGAAGAGCCTAGTGGAATGGAGGAGGAGCCTAATCCTCAAGCAAAGGTGTTTCTTGACCTATTAAAGGCTTCTGAGGAACCGTTGTACGACGGGAGCTCCATGTCTGTGTTGGAAATGGCATCTAGAATCGTATCTTTGAAGTGTGAGTACAATTTGCCACATAGGTGTGTTGATGCTTTTGCTTCATTAATGAAAGAAGCAATACCTAGCAACAACAACATGAGTAACACATTTTACGATACGAAGAAGATCTTGGAGGGATTAGAGCTTCCCCACGAGAAGATTCATGCTTGCCCCAAAGGTTGTATGCTGTTTTGGAGAACTGATGCACACTTGGACAGATGTAGAGTGTGCGATAGCGGCTATACAAGAGGACTTCTAAGGGGTCTTTAGTTCCAATGAAAGTTTTGATTTATTTCCCAATCACACCGAGATTGCAGAGGTTGTATGCAACAAAGAACGTTGCTGAAGAAATGACATGGCATGCCAAAAATCCAAGAGTCGAAGACAAAATGGCTCACCCTAGCGATAGTGAAGCTTGGAAGCATTTGGATGGATCATTTGGCGAATTTGCATCTGAGCCTAGGAATGTTCGGCTCGGTTTGTGTACCGATGGGTTTGGTCCACATGGAAAGTTTGGGGGTCAATATTCATGTTGGCCGGTCATCTTAACCCCGTACAACTTGCCGCCATCGATGTGCATGAAAAAACCCTTCATGTTCCTTTCGTTGCTCGTTCCTGGTCCTAAAAATCCGAAGGGAAACTTGGATGTGTACATGCAACCCTTAATCGAGGAATTGAAGCAATTATGGGATGTTGGAGCAACTACTTATGATATTTCTAGGAAACAAAATTTCAATATGCATGCCGCCATTCTTTGGACAATAAATGATTTTCCTGCTTACGGTATGCTATATGGCTGGTCTACCGCTGGGAAAAAGGCTTGTCCTTATTGTATGGATAAATCCAAAGCTTTTTGGCTCGAGCATGGGGGTAAAGTTTCTTGGTTTGATTGTCACCGTCAATTTCTTCCTGAAGATCATCCTTTTCGTAAAAACAAAGTAGCTTTTTGCAGAAATAAGGTTGAAAAAGGGTCTCCACCACACATCATGTCTGGGGAAGAGTTGTGGTCATGTGTTAAAGACTTGCCAAAGGCTACAGATGGACCAGATGCACTTAACGCTTTGAAAAAGTTGAAAAATGGGTGGTTCAAACAAAGTCAGTCTTTGGGAGCTCCCATCTTGGAAAGATCTGCATCTTCGTCACAACCTTGACGTCATGCACATTGAGAAAAACTTCTTCGACCAACTCATTCACACGGTTATGGATGTGAAAAAACGAGACGACGAACACCGTTGCATCTAGAAAAGACATTGCTAAATTGTGCAAAAGGCCTCAACTTCATGTCACCAAGGATGCGAACGGAAAAGAAACTCCACCAAAAGCACCTTTCGCCTGGACAAGTCCCAAAGGAAAGTATTATGCAACCGGGTCGAGATTTGAAATTTCCCGATGGCTATGCTTCCGACTTAACAAGATGTGTGGACATGCAATCCGGTAAGCCGCACAAGATATGAAAAGCCATGACTGTCATGTCTTCATGGAAAGATTATTGCCGATTGCATTAAAGGAGTTGCTTCCGGTTCATGTGTGGAAAGTTGTCACTGAGATTAGCCTTTTTTCCGTGATTTGTGTTGCTCCACCATCACAGTAAGTGACATGGAAAGGTTGGAAAAGGACATAGCCGAGATCCTTTGTAAACTCGAAAAGATTTTCCCACCATCATTCTTCAATTCCATGGAACACTTACCGGTTCACCTTCCACGCGAAGCTAGGCTATGTGGTCCCGTGCAATACCGTTGGATGTATCCCTTTGAAAGGTACCTTATCCTTCATTTTCATATATCCTTTTTTATTGTTGTTCGCAATTGTGTAACTCTTTTTATAACCACCTTCTTAGGTTCCTCAATCATTTGAAACGCAAAATTGGTAACAAGGCTCGTGTGGAGGGTTCTATTTGTAATGCGTACTTGTGTGAAGAGATTGCAAACTGCTGTTCAAACTACTTTCAGCAAGGAGTGGATACTAAGACACGAGATTTAGGCCGTAATGTAAATGATGAACTTGATAGGATGCTCGACGAAACCGTCCCGGAGCTATTCGGGGTTAATTGTGGTCGGCCGTCTAATGCGGGAGGAACACGATTTTTAGCGAAGTGGAACTACAACGTGCACACCTATATGTGTTAGCAAATACAGGCATCTTACAAGAATTTGAGAAGTAAAACACTTGTTATTAATCATATTATTTATAAATTTAACTTTCATTTTAAATTTAGACATTAACAATTGTTATGTTTGTAAGGGATTTCGAGGACCACATTCTTCAAATTCGACCTACTCTACGTAGGGAAGATGTGTGGGTGCAACATGAAGCAGAATACCTTGATTGGTTTAGATCGAAAGTGAGTTTGTGTGACTATAGGTTATTCAATAGGTTATTAAAGAAATGTTAATGTATTAACAATATGAATGAATTTCAATAGGTTATTCAAGACAAACCCAATGATGATGTATTGTTTGCTTTGGCAATGGGTCCTTCGACATTAGTTCGCACTTGGAATAGATACTATGTTAATGGATACAATTTCCAAACAAAAGCATCAAGCAACCACAAATCCACCATGAATTATGGAGTGTGTGTGTCTAATGACGGTGGGAGTGATTTCTTTGGGATTCTAGATGATGTTATAGAATTGAAGTTTACCGGTGCTCGTAGTCAATATAGCACTGTTTTGTTCAAGTGCAATTGGATGGACAATGTGAGGGGAATGAACATCGATCAATACAAGCTAGTTGAAGTCAACCACACCAAGAAATACCCCAAGTTTGATCCCTTTGTGCTATCATACCAGGGTTAGCCAAGTATGTTTCGCACCGTACCCAAGCTTGAAAAGAGATCGTGCTCAATGGTGGGTCGTGTTTAGGACAAAGGCAAGGTACGTGATTGATGCTCCGGTTGACTTCGACTTCCTTCAGGAGACAAGTGTTGGGACTCCAACGCTTTGTGATCCAAACGATATTCCCGATTATGAAGGTGGTAATGATGTCGAGTGTGGTGAAGGAGATGACGAAGAAATTTTGTTTGAAGCCCCATCAGGTGATGATGAAGAAGAGTCTAGTTTCGAGTCCGGAGAAAGCGAGGATGATGACGATGACGATGATGGTTTTTGGGATGACGATAGTGATGATGAACTAAGCGAGGATGGGAATTCACTTTGATTTGTTTGAGTATATCATAGCTTGTATTAAGGACAACATTTCAATAAAAATATAGGACTTTTGTAATGAAATGTTGAAGATTACTTGTTATGACATTTCCATCTATAGTTTTTCTTCTTGTTGTTGAGTAACATGATCCATTCTCCGCATTAATATTTATGTTTCCTCCGCCTTGCTTTCTCCCCACTTCAAACCTAGTAATTATTATACAGGGGACACAAACTTCTTTTGTTTTTTGGATTAAAAAGCTAAAACATTGATTACATAACTTATATAGGACTACTTCATAATCTACCCTACCGACTTTGTTTTTTGGATTAAAAAGCTAAAACATTAAAAGGCCAGCAGGGGCGGGGGAGGGGGAGGGGGGAGGCGGCGGGAGGGCGGCGGGCAGGGGCGGGCGAGAGGGCGGCGGGGGGGAGGCCACAGGGGGAGGGGGGGAGGCCGGCGGGGGCGGGGAGGGGGAGGCGGCGGGCGGGGCGGGGGGGGAGGCCAGCAGGGGCGAGCCGCCGAGGGGGGAGGCCGCAGGGGGGCCGCGGCCAGGGGGGAGGGCGGGGGAGGCGGCAGGGGCGGGGGGAGGGGGAGGGGGGAGGCCAGCGGGGGGTGGCCAAGCAGGGGGAGGCCGGCAGGGGCAGGGGGGGAGGAGGGGAGGCCGCAGGGGGAGGGGGGAGCGCAGGGGCGGGGCGGGGAGGGGGGAGGCCACAGGGGGGGGGAGGCCGGCGGGGGCAGGGCAGGGGGAGGGGGGGAGGCCAGCAGGGGGTGGCCGACAGGGGGAGGCCAGGCGGGGGGGGGAGGGGGAGGGGGTAGGCCAGGGGGGAGGGGGAGGCCGGGGGCAAGGGCGGGGGAGGGGGGAGGCCAGCGGGGGCGGGAAAAATGTTTTTCACCCTTGAAAGAAGTATCTTACGCGTTTCTACTTTCTTGCATTTTAGGTAATCATGTCTAATCCTAAGGGCCGCGGAGGTCGAGGTGGCTTAGGTGGAAGCCAAGGTCGTGGGACTTTGACTCCGAGGGAGCTTTTTCAGTCACCAGATGTACAAGGAAGCCAGAACCCTATGTCAGAGACACAGGGAGATGATTCACAGGCACGTGACATTGGTGAGCACGTACCGGAGACTCCGATGACTCATACGGAGGAAGGTGAAGGTTCGAACCGTGCACCAAGAAAGGTTTTAAGCCCTACTTGGATTGTGGTAAGTTAGTAAGCCTTCATTTCATGATATTTGTATGCAATGATATTCACAATTCACGTGTTTGTTTGGTTTTCAATTCGGGTTTGATGATAACAAGGTTAGTGGGTCCATCACCGACATTTTCCGGGGCCATTTTCGACAACCATGGTTCAATTACGGTGAGGTCGATGATGCAACAAAGACGCATTGGTGGAACATTTTCACAGTATGTATGAATCGAATTATGAAAAATGAAATTGATTATATTACTTTATTAATATCTTTGTTTAATGTTTGACTAAAGGGTATTTACGAATGGGCTCCTGAGTTAGAAGGCCTAGTGAGGAAGGATTACAAGAAAAAAGCATCAACTCGTCTGCGAGACTTGCGATACTGGGTGGTTAAGAAAGCCAAAGAAAGGCCAAAATGGTTGGGGGAGACGATATACGAAGACATGAAGAAGAGAAGTGAAGACCCAACATTTCGGGAAAAATCGAACGGGCGAAGAAGAACCGAAGAGGTGGCTCCCTGTCTAATCCAATTGAGCCGTCACACTTTCAGGGTTCTATTTCGGCGGCACAACATGCTAGGAAGATGGTAAATATGTTTCATATCTACTACTTAGTGTAATTTACATGAATATGTTCCATAAAGCCTTTGTTAATTCAACAATGTCTACAGGCAAAGAGTAGAGGAGGAGTACTCCCTACTGCTCCCGAGTTGTTCTTGAAGACTCATTTCAAGACTGTTCCTGGAAAAGGAGAAATTCCAGCAAACAAGAAATCAAAGCAAATCTCGGTACATACTTCTAAACATATATTTATAGGCAAATATGATTGAAAAGTTTGATGGTAGTTTAAGTTAGAACCAAATGTAGGCCAATATAGGCCTTTTTAGGCCTTTTTACTTGAAATTGAATGAATACGAGTAATTTGATGCTAGTTTAAGTTATAACCACCTCAAACATCATATATGTAGTTAGTTTAGTGTATTTATATGTTGTTTTGATTGAAAATACACAAAGTAGGAAAGTTAGAACCAAATGTAGGCTAATATAGGCCATTTTAGGCCTTTTTACTTGAAATTGAATGAATACGAGTACTTTGATGCTAGTTTAAGTTATAACCACCTCAAACATCATATATGTAGTTAGTTTAGTGTATTTATAAGTTGTTTTGATTGAAAATACACAAAGTAGGAAAGTTAGAACCAAATGTAGGCTAATATAGGCCATTTTAGGCCTTTTTACTTGAAATTGAATGAATACGAGTACTTTGATGCTAGTTTAAGTTATAACCACCTCAAACATCATATATGTAGTTAGTTTAGTGTATTTATAAGTTGTTTTGATTGAAAATACACAAAGTAGGAAAGTTAGAACCAAATGTAGGCCAATATAGGCCTTTTTACTTGAAATTGAATGAATACGAGTAATTTGATGCTAGTTTAAGTTATAACCACCTCAAACATCATATATGTAGTTAGTTTAGTGTATTTATAAGTTGTTTTGATTGAAAATACACAAAGTAGGAAAGTTAGAACCAAATGTAGGCCAATATAGGCCTTTTTAGGCCTTTTTACTTGAAATTGAATGAATACGAGTACTTTGATGCTAGTTTAAGTTATAACCACCTCAAACATCATATATGTAGTTAGTTTAGTGTATTTATATGCTGTTTTGATTGAAAATACACAAAGTAGGAAAGTTAGAACCAAATGTAGGCCAATATAGGCCTTTTTACTTGAAATTGAATGAATACGAGTAATTTGATGCTAGTTTAAGTTATAACCACCTCAAACATCATATATGTAGTTAGTTTAGTGTATTTATATGTTGTTTTGATTGAAAATACACAAAGTAGGAAAGTTAGAACCAAATGTAGGCCAATATAGGCCTTTTTAGGCCTTTTTACTTGAAATTGAATGAATACGAGTACTTTGATGCTAGTTTAAGTTATAACCACCTCAAACATCATATATGTAGTTAGTTTAGTGTATTTATATGTTGTTTTGATTGAAAATACACAAAGTAGGAAAGTTAGAACCAAATGTAGGCTAATATAGGCCATTTTAGGCCTTTTTACTTGAAATTGAATGAATACGAGTACTTTGATGCTAGTTTAAGTTATAACCACCTCAAACATCATATATGTAGTTAGTTTAGTGTATTTATAAGTTGTTTTGATTGAAAATACACAAAGTAGGAAAGTTAGAACCAAATGTAGGCCAATATAGGCCTTTTTACTTGAAATTGAATGAATACGAGTAATTTGATGCTAGTTTAAGTTATAACCACCTCAAACATCATATATGTAGTTAGTTTAGTGTATTTATAAGTTGTTTTGATTGAAAATACACAAAGTAGGAAAGTTAGAACCAAATGTAGGCCAATATAGGCCTTTTTACCCACTTTATTTTACTTGAATTTGAGTATATTTAACCAAATGCGGGAGACGTACAAGAAGAAGTTGGATCATTGTACCACTCGGGGGTCACACCGAACCCCGATCCGTTGTATTGGGAGACGGTTGGGGGGGAGGAACCGAGGAAAAGTTCGGGGGTTGGGTCGGGGAGATCATTTGTACTACAACTCTTCATCGGGCGAGGAGATAGCGGCTCTTCACAACCATATGAGCCGTCCATTTTATCTCGGATTGAGGCGCGAGGTAGAGGCAAAGGTCGGCTGCGCGGATGGAAGAGGTGGAGGCAATGGTCGCAAAGACGGGTGGAAGCGTCAAGTCGGGCCATTGTTGAGGAAATGATGAGGAACATGTCTAGTTTCGGCCACATGTCCTCAGGTTGCAACCCAGGCCCCCCTCCACATCGCAGACCAGACGATGACCCAGGGTTTGGTGGTGGCGGTAGTGCTACACAGACACCCTTGACGGTGTAGTGTTTTTGCTTTCGGCAACTTGGTAACTAACTTTTATGCATTTAGTGTCTATATTTATCAAGCATCTAGCTTATTAGTTTCCAGCTTTGTCGATATATATTTTTTGTAAACACGAAATTCTACTTTATTTCCCGACATCGGGATCTATTTTGTGTACATAATTGTAATCTATTTCATGTAATTATACAAGTATCAATGCAAATTGTAATATATATCAAAATTGCATATTTTTGTAATTGAATGCGATGGAGGAACAACTTTAGTGTGGTCCACAAGCATGCAGTTTGTCTTGGTACTGGGTTTAATTATTGGTAACAACAAAAATATTCTAAATAATATTATTTCAAAAAAACAACGACGGCTAAACATTAAATCAACGACGGCTAGGCAGTCGTTGCAAGGTATACCATGGACCCAAGGAATTCCTCTTCAACGACGGCTTTTACATAATAGCGACGGTTTATAACAGACGTTGATGTGGCCCATACAACGACCGTTTATAACCGTTGGGAAATTACCGACGGTTTTTAATCGTCGCTAAATCAACGACCGGTTTCAAACCGGTCGTTGATTTAACGACTGTTCAAAACAGTCGTTGGTTTGGTGCCAGCGTCGGTTTTTTTGAACGGTCGCTGATTACAAGTAAGCCGTCGGTATTTTACTCACCGACGGCTCAGCGGTCGTTGATTCTAAATTCAGCGACCACCCTCGCACCGACGGCCTGTTAACGACGGTCTAGCGGTCGTTGATGTTTCACCGACGGTTTTCCTAATATTGCCGACGGCTTTTAGCCGTCGTTAAATTCAACCTTTCTTGTAGTGTAATGGGGAAATTGATGATGCTTTAGAGTGTTATGGGTTTGCTGGTGTGATGCTTAGCCTAATTGTCTTGGAGGAGGAAGATGTTAGATGTTTTTGCGAATTATCTTTCTGCATCTTGTTGAATTTAGCTGCATGTTTATTGAAGAAAAATGAGTATGATCAAGTTGGTCTCCTTTGTTCTGTTGTTTTAAGTTTTGACCCGAGTAATGTGAAAGCCTTGTTTAGAAGAGCCACAGCAGCGGTGGCGATAAGAAGGTGTGATTTAGCGTATTGGGATTTGTTGCAAGCCTCAGAGATTGAACCATCGAATAAAGCAATTGCAAGGAAATTAAATGAAGTTAAGAATTCATTTGTCAAGCAGAATGATCTTCCAATTGGTTTAGGGGTGGAACCACTGCCACCAAGGGAAAAAGTGAAGGAACCACATCAGGAAGAAGGAGTATATATGTACTTCTAAGGTGACAGAGAGGGTAAAAAGTGAGGTCTTAAAAGTGCTGCAGGATTATGAAGTTAAGGATCAAGTTGTATGTGAGGAGAAAGATGTTGCAATGGAGTGTGTAAATGAGAGTGTGAGTGATTTCAAAATTGAAAAATCAAATCAGGCGGAGCCTAAATATCGGTTTCTTAACCGAAGAAGGTCGGGCTCCTCTTTGCAATTGACCAAAAACATTACTCAATTGTTGAGGCAGTGGAAATCAGTGGAATTATGTAATAAAAAACCAGGGGCATACATGGTAGTTCGCATTGCTCAAGTCACAAAAGAAGGCATTAATGGGAAGGTCACAATGCCAGGTGGTCTGTTGCAGCAAGGTTCTGTGAATGAGCATAGTTACGATGTTGGAGAAGATGAGGTCATTAATCCCACCTTAACTAATCATGAATGTGAGGGTCTACTGATGGAAAGTACGGAGACCAAGTTCAAGGACGAGATTGAAAAGGAGAAAGCAGCTAGTAGGCCGCGAGTGACGAGTTCAGAAGTTACAGACAGGCTTTCAGTTAACGGATGTATTAAATTACCCTGCAAGGAATCTAAAGGCCAGGCTAAGCGGAGGAAAACCCAACCATCACGATTCGGGAATTCCAGGAGCACCCTAAAGACTTGTCGTCAGCAAGGTTCAATTCCTATTTCCTTCCTAAGTTTGATTTCATTGGCAGGCTACGTGCTGGAGTGAAGAGGAAAGCTGGATTAAGTGAGGATTCGCCTCAAAGCTCAAGGAAAAAACCTGCTACAAGATCTTGTGGTGCTAGCAATAAGTTGGATGTTGGTAATGTGTTAGGTCCTAGTCTCACGTCCAGTGTCAGTGGTCAGTCAGATGTTAGTACTGTGTCATGTCCTCGTTTGCAGTTGGATAGTACGTGAAAGGAGGGTCTTGTAACGAGTCCACAAATAAACGAAGTCCATGACCTAGCCATAGAAGCTAGGCAAATGGGCATCCTTGTAGTTTGATGTTTTAGTTTAATGTATGATATCTTATTGTAAAAAAAAAAAAAAAAAAACCAGAATTTTATTCCATGATATTGTTCTAAGTGCACAAAAAACAGGAATAATCTTAAGTTTGAAATATAAGAAAAAATCAATTCCGGGATTGACAAAGTAATCTTAGAATAATTTCATTTTTGTTATATTATTACATGGATGTATTAGTGATAGACGTAGTTAATTTTCTTGACTTTATAATCACTGAAAATTTTATATTCACTAAAAAGTCATTTTCTCAATGTGACAGATATAATGGCAAAAACAGATGGAATAAAATGAATAAAATTTCAAAATTTTGGTTCCAAGTAATGGAAAATTAAATTAAATTAAATTTCAATTATGTCTGTCATCAAATCACCCATTTGACAATATACTGAACTTGGGACTAATGTCTAATCTGAAAGTTCGTCAAAATTGGAATTACTTGAACTTTATGATGTATACTTAAAATCATTGCTGTACAAGACTCCATTTTAATAAATTATTTCTACGATTAATTAAAAGTAAGCCTCTTAATTTGCCTATAATTCAAAAAGGTACGTCTTTTCTATCATATCATTTGTAAAATTAAATGCCTATCGCTATTTGCTCTTAACCAACTCACTTTATGCCATCTTGTGTCAAAAAAAAGAAAAAAAACTCACTTTATGCCATGGACATGGGGTCCACAAGCATTATTCTTTTAGTGGGACCAGTACTACTAATTACATGTACTCTCAACTCTCAAGAGTAGGTGCCCTGTCCTTGCAATTTATGTGCCAATAATGGTGATTGTAGGATGATATTGGGAAATGGATACAATCTACGGTCATTAGAGCATTACCACTCATGCCCCAAAAAAATATGTCATTCATCTCTTTCATCAATTTTTTCTCTCTAGAAAAGTTGATAATGTCTTATGACCCATTTTGACAAATGCATCCCACTCATGACCCAAAAAATAATTAATTTTGAAAGTGTGTCAAAATATAGCAAAATGGATGTCTATTTATAGATCTCAAAAAATAGGAATGTTGGTGAATTTTTTTTTTTAAATTGTATTTTTAAAGTTATTCAAATTACAAAATCTGAATAACAAAAAATAACCTTTCTGATTCAGCAGCCACATGTCGAAATTTGGTTGGCTGTCAAATGCCTAGTACTGACGCGTCCAACTGCTCCTGTGCCCGTGTAGCGCTTCTTCATTGGCTCTTACAATTATTGCCCCATCAAACTCACCGTTTTCATTGTTTATCAGCCAAAATTTTCCCAACTTTTCGTGGGCCCTCAATCTCCATCTTTACATTTAATCCACATGAGTCAGTCAGGATCTTACAACGTGGATTGAGTCATTCTATGACCCAATTTAAAACATGAAAAATTAATGGATGGAAGACAATTGGGCATGCTCTTATTAGTTTTGCATCAAAATGAAATAAAATGAAAGCAAATTTGTCCTCGTCAGTTTTCAAAGTACTATCTCGTACCCTTCATGAGTTGTCGGTTCAATGTGATCACATGCAATTCGATGTGCCCTAAGGATTGCTAAATCAGTAACTGGTACAATTCTGATTACTCTCTTGTAGTATGACGCATTTAGGTGATACTTCTATACTCTTGAAATTTTGTTGCTTTACATTTTGAGAGCAAGTTTTCTGAAAAATGTTCTATTTTATATATGTTTGAGCTGATGATAGACATTTTGATAAATTTGATAGAATTGAATATAGGCTTGGGCAACCCAATAAGGAGGAGGAGAGTTCGGTCCACATACAAGCCCAAAGGGGTTTCCTTTCTAAAACTAATTGTCAATAGTAGCTCCTCTAACTTATATTATGGTAGTTTCTCTCATCTCTTCTCCAATGTGGGACAACTCACATGTGCACAACATATATGGGGTTCAACACATTTTCTTTTAAAATATTTTTTTCATACAGGCTACCAAGAAATGGAATGTGTAGCCAACTTCGTGCATAAGCCCATGTGTCATGTTCAGACTATATTGAAGTACGATTGTGCTTTGCACTCTTCCATTTCTGATGACCAAGGTGCAGCCCTAGTGTGGCAACACGAGCTTGAGTGGGCATAGTAGGCACAAGGGAGGACTTAATTAGTGAACATGGTCGCAGGCACTTGCCTTACTACCTATTAGCGACAAGAGCGGAAGTCTCACGGTGGGGATGACAAAAGCAATGCACTCATCATGCATGTAAGACTTGTAGGGGTCTCTCAGTGATGGTCTCGCGAGAAAGCTCTAATAATAATTGTCATGGTCTTTCCCCTTGTGCACACATCACAGGCATAAGCGAGAATTTTGTTAGTGAAAAGGAATACTCTTGCTTATTTGCAACCCGAGCGTGAGTCTTGTGTCAGTCAGGACTTATGTGCGCTTAAAAGAAACCCGAGCTAGACAGCGAAAGAGTGAAAGAGGGATTGTGATTGTTAAGAAGCTTTTACCTGGTACGATACACTTTTAAGGTTGGTCAAACAACTCCTCATATGTAGAACATGGAACAATTATAATTTGTACCATGTCATTTGCGCAAATAAAAGTGGTAATCATCACTGCTCGCTAGCAACTTTTTATATTTTATTTTATTATATGCGGGGGAAAGATTCATAAGCATTCTTTCTGTCAAGTGGTACCTCAACTGTATCAACTATTGAAACTTGAAAGCAACTATACAGCTTTTAGTTTAAAAATTACTTCCGTTAAATAATTAATTAATTCATAAGTCACCAGAATAGCTGTGTTGATATTGATTAGTATAAATTATGATGGTACCTCGCGTGATCAACAATGATCTGGTTAGAATAATACTTCTTCCGCCCCAAAATTATTAAAACACTTGCATTTTATAGTAGCTCTTTAATTAATGCACTATTTTTATTCATGGAAAAAAAAAGATATAACATTATAACCACACGTGAGCGGTGAGACCACTTACACAGTTACACTAAATAACTTTTCTCTCTCCTCAATTAAACATAAATATTTACACAATACCCCATTTCTAACTCTATCTTAAATCTCCCGATGCTTCAATGGAACACGTACAAGAGGGGGGGTGAATTGTACTTTGGAACTTTTAGCAAAGTTTCTCGCGGAATTAAGGCTTTAAAGAAACAGAGATACGAGAGATGGAAATATATAAAATTGAGGAAACTTCTTGAACCTTATCAAAAAGGGAAAACCTCAAAAACTATATTATTGCAATAACTCTATTACAATCACTCTCTACAACTTGAGTTCCTTTCGAACTCAAGTTCCCACAATAATCCCCTTTGATTATTGGAACTCTTCTCTCTATCGCTTCTACTCCGAAGCCTACACTCACTGACTTAACTCTAAGTCTTTACAAGAGTCACTCAACCCTTGATCCCCAAATTACAACTCAAAATGAGAAACACACTAGTAAATATATTAAACTTAGATATTAAGGAACTTAGAAACTCACTCAATAATGCAACTGGCCTTTTAGAAAACACTTAAGATTTAGCAATAGAAATATGTTTTCAGTTGGTAGTTTGTAATGAGAGAGACTTCTCCTTTTATAGTGAAGTCTTCTCATGTTAGTTCCACTTATTCCTCCACTAAGTGTGAAGCAGTAACCCACGTAGAATTATTTTCCCACGTTCACACTTCTTGATGAACAAGCAAAGACATATTCAAATCAACTAACAGTAAGTGGTTTAGTAGTTGAGAAAAACAAGGAGTTAACTTAGGAAATTTATTTTTACTTGCTCAGTAATTAAAAAAAGATTTTTATTTAGAAAATAAAACTGTTTTATTTATTTACAATATTTCCTAAAAACTCTCAATTAAAATATTTTTCAAAACCACTTGTTGCATTTAATAAGTTCCATTTAGTTCCCTAAACTGAAGCAATATAATTTACTTACATAAATCCAAAGTACAGACTCTTGGACTTAGAAGTTACGCCATCTCTTTCAATCTTCAACTCGAATCATAAAACATCATTTTGTAGATTAAATCTTGTTGTGTATATATTACTTTGTCTTGATTATAAGTGTCCCGCCATCCAAGATTCCAACCCTGGAACTCACTTAGACAATCAAGTTCCTACTCCGGAACTAAGACACTATTTATCGAACAAACCAATATGTCAGGAAGTTTGTAAGGCAGTCTTCATCCAAAACTAAGGGTCAACATCTCCGTACCAAAGACAAATGTTGCAATTACTTTAAATTGAAAAAAGTACTTATGAACTCAGTGGTGAGATTTTGGAGATGGAGCAACTGTATTAATTGTCTTGTGCCTTAAATAATTATGAGTTGTAATAGTAATGTTATCACATGCAATAATAATGCGGTGTGCACATATTTGTCTTGGTTTATCTTGATAATTTTGTTGAACTATACATTGTTTATGCGACTTCCAGCCACTTGGGACCATGGTGCTTAATATGGGATTAACTTTGCCATATTCAGCAAGACAACCATCCGACAATAAAATACTTCTACACCTTGCAGTATTTGGTACTAGCATTTTTTGCACGCTATGCGTACGTGTTATATTAACGCTTTTTTTCTAAATTATTTATTCATCAGTATTACAAAAAATTGATTCAAACACACATTTATAGTTATTTTTAATTTTTTAATATGTTTTTTTAAATCAATATTTCCTTGGTTTTTTTAGTGATTTATTCATTATTATTCAGATATAGTATTGAGAGAAGGAAATATAAAGTAGAAGAAAGCTTGTGCTCAAATAAAGTAAAATAATTTGTGTATCAGACTCAATCGTTAAATCTCTATTATATAAGGGAAGAGGGGAGGAACATGGTGTCCTCCTGTAAAATGTCAATTATACCCTTAATGAATTTACAAAAGTTGTGCATTTAATATGCCTAAATTTTCTTTTGTCACACTCAATATAAAAAAGGAAACTCTATATGTTTAGCGACTAAATTAATAAAATAATTAAATCAATGAACATAACTTTAAAATTTGAAAAATATGACAATTGTAGTTAATTTCCTCAGATAAGCTAAAATAATATCAAAACTATCCGTTGTTATATTAGTACCATGAGTTATTAATTAATTCAAGTGAAAGAGTTCAGATACATATACAATGGTGTTTCATTTCATTACATTCTCGAGTACTTTATCAATTGTTTTTTTATTATTATTATTTATTTGACATTAGTCAAATTAAATCCAGATGTAGGACCAAATTTATATCAAGTTAGTAGCTTTGAGCCAATTTTATATCAGTTTTAAGAAGAAGAAGAGGCTGGTAGCTAATCACCATTTTAGGACGTTGCTTATAAATTAGGCAAAATTTCAAAAACTATATTTTATAACCAACTTTTTTCAAAAAACAACTTTTAAAAATTTTCTTTCAAAATTAAACTACATTATATAACAAATTTCTTTCAATATACTACCATTTTACTTTTATATTTAATACTAATCAATAAAAGACAATAATCGTAGGTGTTGCTGCCAGTGGGGTTAGGGGAGTGCACCGGTCCAGGATCGGACCGAAACCGGCTAGACCGGTGGACTGGAATCTGGGATTTTTTTGGACCGGGACCGGACCGGAAAAATCCCGGTCCGGTCCGGTTTTGGACCTGTTGGACCGTAATCTTTATTGTTAAAAAAAAATTATTTTTATTTAATTTAAAAATATTTATAAATTAGATACAATAACATTTAATAATTTTAATAACAGTAATCCTAAAAATATTAAATAATAGGTTTTTAACTTTATAACTTTCTACCTTTTTAAAAAAAATTTAACATGTAATTTTTGTTTTACTTAAAAAACATGAATTTCGGTCCACCGGTCCGGACCGGAATTTTCCGAGTTTGGACCGGGCCGGAAACCCCGAATCGGGATTTTTCGTGGACCGGACTGAAATCCTCGGTGCGATACGGTCCGGTTCAGATTCCAGTACGACCCTGGTATTGCACAACCCTAGGTGGGGTAGCGAGAAAAGAGGAGAGAAACAAGAGGGGAAGAAAGAAAAGCAATTTACGGTGACTCAATTATTAGTGATTAAACCCCATTTACGGTAAAATGGTACTATATTGAAAGGATTTTGTTATATAATGTAGTTTTTTGAAAGACAATTTTTAAGACAATTTTTAAAATGTAGTTTTTTTAAAAAAAAATTGATTATAAAAGGTAGTTTTATGAAAATTTTCCTATAAACTAATGTGTTTTATAAATTACTAGTATTAATAAAGTGGAAGAGTTTGATTCATATAATGGAGATCACTGAATAATAATAATCAATATTTAGGTTTTAAAATATTATCAGTATAATTATTAATATGAAATTCAAGTTTTTATTTTTTCTTCTGATTGTGTCAATCAATTATATTGTCAAACTAATTTTTGATCAGATCTTTTCACACATATATAAGAAGAGGAAATCATTCTCCTTTATTTAATATTTAATTAAAATTTCAAATTCAATTCCATTGTTAACTTGTTCAATATATATGGCAAGTAGCTAGGAAGAAGAAAAAATTATTTATTATATATGGCAATTTGAATTCATTAAGGGTATATCAGACTTTTTATAAGGGAACACCATCTTCTTCCCCTTCACTTATATAAATATATAATAGAGATAAAACGGACTATCAGTTTCAAGATTTGGAACGTGTACAATTTTGCTTCGAAGCAAGCTTATTATAGATGCGTGATGTAGAAATTCTGAAAGTTGGCACAAAAGGTTCCTGATCGTTGACGAAACTTGAGAAAAAAAGGGTTATATAACCCTAAGTTCCTAACTTATACTCGGATATCACAGGGTTTGTGTGCTCCACACAATTTAATATCTTTATATTGTTGGAGATAAGTATTAGCCTTGGCTAATATTATCTTGTTTGTTATTATCTTATGCATAATATCTATGTATAATATCTTTGCATAAGCTATCTTGTTTGTTAGGCTTGTTTTGTTAGTCAACGTTATCTTTTGATAACTTATCTTCTGTAATTCTTATCTTCTGTAGTCTGTAATCTCTTATACTTCCGTAGTTGTAAACTCATCTTATTAACGTAGGATAGCTATAGTGCTGTATAAATACTTGCTACATTTTAATGAGAAAATCAAGTCTTCTCAACCTTTCATGGTATTAGAGCATGAAACCTTCCTACCCACAAGAAAAAAATTTCGGCCATGGCCTCTCCCACCATTCCTAATGCCCATGATCCCAAAACTCCCTTTGTTGTCATTACCCTCACCAACATCATTAAGCTAAACAACAGTAATTACCTATCCTGGAAACTACCACTTGCTGCCACCCTCGTTGGATATGACTTGTTCAAATTTCTTGATGGCTCTCATATGCCTCCTCCCACCACCACCATCACCGCATCTGAAACTACCCTTAGATAGACAGATAGACTTATGGGAAAATTGACGCAATGTATTATTATGAAAATAAGTTCACAAAGGGTAAGCCTTGTGCCACATCTAACATTAAATTTTTTTGTTAAAGGATCAACTCAACCAAAATTATTAAATAGATGGATGAAATCCTAAGATTAGTTCTATATTATATTCTATCACGCTTCCTCATATGAGAGCCCTTTGGTTTGAAGTGTGGATGCAGCATATATACTCAGCGCTAAGTATTCCACATATTTTGGAAAAAAGGGGTGGATGAGATTCAGATCCCTGACCTTCTTGTCACATAGGCTCTGATATTATGTCAGAAGAACAACTCAACCAAAAGATTAAGCTGATACTTAGAGCTAAATATTCCTCTTTGGCAAGAATGGGTGGATGCATGAGATTCGAACCGGTGACTTCTTTTCATGCTAGCTCTAATATTATGTCAGAGAAACAACTCAACCAAAAAGTTAAGCTGATGTTTGGAGCTCTAAGATTAGTTTTATATTCTATCAAGAATTATGACGTTTTGACATTTGCACTTGTCAACACGTGACTAATAAGAAATACATTTGATTTTTATTTTACCTTTCTTTGCTCCTTTTTCCTCTTTTTTTGGCGTGATTCTTCCCCACCTTTCTTAGATTCAACCCCTTCTTTTTATAAGAAATAAATTGCAAAAATTGGTGTGATTCAGCACCACAATTTATTGAATAAAAAATTGTCGTTTTGATTATACCAAGATGAAATATCATATTTTCTTATGTAATGGATGATTTGGAGAATGGTATGGGGAAGAATTTTATTAAAACAAAAACGAATAATGGAATAGGAGCGAGGTAAAAGGAACAAAATAAGAAAAAAAATAAATAAAAAATCAACGTCGGAAAATAAAGTCAGACCACTGAATATTATCTTTGGTGCATTTTTGCTAAAAAACCTATAACGTAGTTTTGTGCCTCATTTTTTAGTAGGTAGTTTCTCGCAAAAAAATATATATTTTGTGAGGTAGTTTCTCGCAAATTTTCCATGTTACATACTTCTACTAGCAAAAAGTTACATAGTCAAAGTTATGATATGAATAGCGTAAATGATAAAATATTGTATAGATAAATGAACATATCTTAAAGTATACGCCAATGTGTCAACCTAAAATGACATATTAAACTATAAAAATGTGTGTTTTGAGACTCGAACTCATGACTTCTTAATTGATATACAAATGCACCAATCAATTACTCTACAATCTCATGTTGGTCCTTGTGGGAAAAAAAATTATTTAAAGACACAATATCTCTTTTTTTAATTTTTTTTTTTAAATAATAATGTATATATATTAATACTCATTAAGCTAATGCTAATAATAGCGTGCCTTGTCTTCCAGTACTCTTATATTAAGAAAAAAAGCTCTTTAAATTTTTATAACCTCCGTAATTAACACTATTGCACGTACAATTTAATTGCATCGGTTATATTTTTACACATTAACCTAAATCTCAAAAACAAGATTGTATTATGTTCTTTGTAAGTAATAATATATTTATATATATATAAAGCCGAGGGTTTTATTGATGAATAATTCATATTATAATTTAATATGTAGAATATTTAAAAGGAACTCGAAGATCATTTCCTAAGCACAATCCGATGCCTATAATTCATTTTTTCCACTTCTCTCAAGTGTTTGATTTAAGACTTAAAATTCACATTAGTAAATGATTTGGATATCGCCAACGCCGACAACTAATTTGAATTTACAGAGTAATAATTGAACGGAAGAAAGTTCTAACTTTTTTTTGAAGAGTAAAGCATGAGAGATTTTTATTGTAAATCTAGATCTGCCAGAGTAAGAAAGAGAAAAAAAGAAAAGAAAAAGTTCCAACTTCTACCTCACCTCCCTCTTTGTTCCCTTAACTCGAGATATTACAGAGAGGGTGGTCGGTTGTATATCACCAAGCCTATTGTAGCCCATTTATTATTTTTCCAGTTGGGCCTGTGGAATGTGGGAGGCATGTGGAATGATTCATACTATGAAGGCACCTGAGCCGAAATCAAGCAAGGTCGAATTTGGCTCACATCATATGGAATAATGGGAGTATGAAACCAAAAAAATAAATGAAAGATATCAGAACAGATGTGATGTGGGCTAGATGGGCCACATTCCTGAGGTAATACATTAATTTGATCAAATTCACATGGCTACATCAAACAACTTAGATTCTTAGATAATAGATACGGAGTTGGGGCTAAGGATGGAAATGGGCCGGGTTTGAGGTGGGGTCTAACTTGTATAGAAATAATTTCTTTAAGGTAAAAAGTAACCCGTTAGACTAGGATAACAGCTTGCCATAAACATATAACCCCCCCTCCCATACCCAACAATATTGAAATTTTGCTTCCACCAAGATTTGAACGTTGGTCTACTATGTGGGAGATAGGAAGTCATACCATTGGACCCAAGAGTCCTTGTTATATATATATATATATATATTAAAGTAATTGAAGTCACCATTTGCTTAAAAGTGACCCCTTTTAACTTAAAAATTAACCTGTTTTGACAAAAAAAATGAAGAGGTCTTATAATAAATTTATATTGCATAGAATACTTAATCATCAAATGGACTAACTCATAAATACTTAATCATCAAATGGACTAACTCATAAATACTTAATCATCAAATGGACTAACTCATAAATTTTGTTTGCCTACATATATAAATTGGGTCTGATCCAATAATAACTTTAATACAAAAGACTGAAACATTTTCATAAAATTAGAAAATTCAAATAATATTAGATAGATACTCAAGCTTTTATGTAACTTGTTTTTGAGACTCGTAGACACATGTTTTTCACATAAAATCAGAAATTCCAAATAATGAGACTCATAGTCACTTGTTTTTCACATGCCTTCTCATTTGTCAAAACTGGATTTATAATTCTATACGAACAAAAATCCGTCATATAGTGCCTCAAGACCGTGCACAATGTGTAATGCGTCTCCGTCCCTACCCTCAGGCCTTATAATTGTCCTGTTACATTTTGTGGAGTATTTGGAAGGAACGCAATTCAATTGTCTTCGAGAGTATATGCTTAATTTAAATCGTTTTTACTACAAAGCCTGTCATCTGTATTTGGAATGGAATGCTTAAACTATGATGTATTTTTTCTTTACTATATCTTCACTTCCTTCTTGCAGGTCCCCTACTTCTATTACAGTCAGCTGGTTGCTTGCTCCCTCTGTCTATTTGAAGCTAAACTTTGATGGTTCAGTTATTGGCTCCTTAGGTCTCAGCCGCTGCCGGTGTGGCCTTTCCTAACCTCGTTGGCCTTATTGTGGCAGCGCAAGCTTGTCGTTTTGGCCAAAACTCAACTCTCGTTATTGAAGCCTAGGGGTTAAGAAATGAATCAGCATATTCAAGATCAATATATTGAAGGTGATAACCAAGTGGTTATAAGAGTTCTGCAAGAGCATTATGCTTCCCCTTGGACCATCCAGACCCTCATTGATGACATCCAACAACTGTTTCATCAATTTAGATTCTACACCATTAATCATATCTTTCGTGAAACAAATTGGATTAAAAGTGTGCACCGGTCCAGGACCGGACCGGACCAGTTGGATCGGTGGACCGGAATCTGAAATTTTGTTTAACCGAAAAAATTACGGTCCGGTCCGGTTTTGGACCAGTCGGACTGGAATTTGTATTTTTTTATTCAAAAAAAATCTTTTTTGCTTAGGTTTAAACAAATTTATAAATTCGATAGATTAAAATCTAATAATTCTAAAAGCAACTATCTTAAAGGCAATAAAGATGAGGATTTAACATTCTAACTTTCTAACTTTTAATTTTTTTTAACCCTTAAACCTTATTTACAAAAAACAAACTGGAATTCCGGTCCACCGGTCTGGACCTGACCGGAAACCTGGAATCCCAAATATTCATGGACTGGAAACCGGACCGGAATATCCGATCCATTCCGATCCGGTCCATTCCGGTCTGAATTCCGGTCCCGATCCAAAACTGCACACCCCTAAACTGGATAGCAGATTTTCTATAAAAAAAAGGGTCACAACAGTTGTGCTGTCTCTATTGACATAGATGTTTCAACTAATCCTTTTTTACATAAATTTGCTCTTCTTGATTCGTTAGGATTCTCCATTGAGAGAATGATTTCCTAAATTTTATCATGTACCAAAAAAAAAGATTATAAAGACCAATAGTAATTATATATTGTTAATATTTAGTCTGTAATCGTACCCTCTTTTCATATATACTATTATGGGTATTTTATATACTACTATTAGTGACTAAATATTAACCAATATTTACTATATATTTATCTATCGTTCCTCTAAAATAATACGAAGCCAGAAGGAGCAAGTTCCAACATTTAGATTAGATTCGCTCAGTAACCTAAAAGTTCTGTTCACCGTCCCTCTAGCGTCAGAGCAACTATCAGAGACAATAAATTACAAGATCAGTGAAAATTAGAAAAAAGAAAAGAAAAAAAATACCAATAAGATACCTTAATCTCCAGAAAAAAAGTATCTTACATTTATATTTTATAGTGGGCCGGGAGCGATACTATTACAAGATTTCAACATACAAGATTACCATTACAATCACAAGATCACTCAAATAAACAACAAATTACCAAACAAAACGAGTACAACTAAACATTTACATTCTAATTGTCATTCTTTTCTCTCTTTTATTATCTTATGTTCTTAATTTTCTAAAAAAATAATTTAAAGATCTATGGATGATTATGATGTTGATGAGATTTCATAGCTGCAGAAACATAATAACGCTTAATAAGTGCCAAAGCATTACTAGTCATTTGAGACAGCTTCTCAATCTTGCGTTGTACTATACTTTTCACACTCCCATTCATATCATTTCCATCAAAAGCGTCCCTACATGTACCAGCATACGTTAAAGCCGTGCTGGTCCATGTTTGGACGTCGCTCTCTTCCATCTGGGTCCATACGGGGGCTTTGCCTAGCCCCTGCATGGACCTCTCGAGCTGGGCCGCGGAGTTTTCCACGGCCATGCTGCAGTCTGATAAGGCTGCCCTCACCTTAGGCTTAAGTCCGCGTACCCTGGAAAGCCGAGATGTCGTCAGGGCCGCGGACTTGGCCTCGATTAGTGCCACGGCGAGGGACTTAGTGGCTAGTCGTTTTGGGTTGTTTTGGATTTGGGCTGCGTAGCTGTAAAGGGTAGCGTAGCAAAGCTTAGGGTATGAGGTGGTGGTGCAACAACGTTTGATGAAGGTTGTGGTGGTGGTGGTGCTTGGTTTAGAGGCGGCTAGAGAAGGTTTGAAGGAAAGAGAAATTAGGAAGAAGAAAATGAGGGGAGTTGATGAAGGTTTTTTCATGTTTAGTGGTTGCTTTGTGCTTACCAACACTCTTCTTTTGTTTCACAAGTGAGTAGAGTATATTGTTGAATGAGAGAGGGTTGAACCCCTTATATATAGGCCACTGAACCCACAAAAAGTGCTACTATATAGCTAGCTGCTATTCTCTCCCATCTCCTTTATGGAGTTTAAAGTCAAACCTTATCAATTTTATTTAATTAATTTTTTTAACTAAAATATTATAAATAACAAAACATAATCGTTGAGATTTTATTAGATTGGTTGTCCATGTCTATATTTGAAATGTGAAGTATAGAAAATGATTGCCATAGAAAATTCTAAGGTTATATGCACGGTCAACAATATGTTACATACTTTGTTCGAAGTAATTGATTATCACTTTGTTCTAACTTCTCACTAAGATTTCACTAATAATCCTCTTTAATATTAATCATCTCATACCTAGTCCCAGTACCCCTCCATACAACAGAGGGCTTTGACAATCGAGTCATAATCTTAGTGAGAAGTTAGGACATTGTGACAATCAAGTTTAATTTGAACAACGGAAGTAACATATCGTTGACTATATATATATATATAGTCGAATAGATTCATCAAGAATCGACACTTGGCTGCTCTTGCAGATGTCAAGTGTAACTATATTTCAATATTGTACATATGATTATTATTGATTACTACAATACTACTAGCCATATTTAATCTTTCCATAATTCCATAGATAAGAATCTTCAAGTAATTAATATGGAAAGGAATAGAAATTACTATCCTGTTGATCTTTTCATAACTCTTACTAATTTATGATCAGTTGTTAGAGCAGTCAAATAGGTCGTGTCGTGTCTATTTCGTGTTCATATCATTTGTTAATCGTGTCAAAAAGCCTTGAAACTAACCCCACCTATTTAACTAATCGTGTCGAAACCCCTTGACACAAACCCGACCCGTTTAATTAAGTAGTCACCCTTGTCAACCCATTTAACCTACTTATTAAATATCCCAAAAGAATTTTTTGAACAATAAATTAATTTTTTATGTCCAATATTTATCGATCCATGTTTATTTAGGTAATAACTTGCTAGTATATTAGAAAGATTTAAAGAATTCATCAATATTTTGCCAACTCATACCCTAAATGGTTCTAAAACATAAAAATTTCCTGTAATATGTTTAAGTTAAACGTGTATAATCATGTTAGTTTTGGGTTGAAAATCTCAACATTAACCCAACCCATGTATTAGACACTAAAATACGTGTTGACCCATTTATATAGACATGTCAAAAAAATTTGACACTAACCTATTTTTTCAGTGTCTGACTCGTGTCGTGATGTCCTGTCGTGTCAACTTTTGACAACTCTATCAGTTGTAGTGCTCCCTTTTGATGTTCCTAGTTTGACGTTTTTTAAGTCTAAAAAAGATATCAACTAGGAATAAAATAAGGAACTGATGAGGCACTATTATTTAATGACTTCTAATAATTAGTTTATTCAAAAACATTATGTAATATTTTTAAAAAGTAAATATGTAATTCTTGTAACAAATTTTAACCCATGTGCTACGTTGTCCACATGTCTTGTTTAGTTCAATGCTAGGAAATGTGACTGAAAATCTTATTTCCATATAGAGGAAGTAGTTTATCAATATCAACTAATAATTGATAATATCGTATTTCAATTTTATTAATCAGTATTATTAAAATAACACAAGATCTCTCTTCCGATTTCTGCTTCAACTATCCAGCTTAACTTAATGCAGGTAGGTCGTGTGTAAGTAGTTCCTTGGACCAGGAATATAAAAAATTGTAGTATAAACCAGGAGCACCATCAAAGAGCATTCCTTAAACAAATGACATGGGTTATAATAGACACTTAATGATTTTAAGATTGGTTTGTTGGGTTTTGATCACAATTAGCCAAATGGTCAAATCTCATTGTTTATGGTTGTTGGACCGTGTTTTGAGTTAAATGGAACATTACATGGATTTTAAATCCTTTAACTTCGATTCTGGAATATTACGTGAATTATGCGTAGAGTGTAGAAGAGGGTATGATTCATTGAAAATATTGCATTACTTATTTTAAAGATTGTTGTGTGCGTGTTTTTTTTTTTTGCATTAGTGTTTGAATCCACCTAATTATATATGATCACAAGTTGGCATCATTGATGCTATCTTATACCCAAGTGTACATACACTAGAACCGGCTCGTCATGCACACACATCGAGTCGCCGTTTGCATGGAGGCATATGGCACGTATATATCACCAATGTTTTAAGTTTATTTATGTTAAGGTGTTAATTCACATGTGAGCTTGTCCCACATTGAAGAAAAAGAGAAAGAGTGACTAACATATAAGGTTAATGGGCTACTCCTCTTACTGCCAATTAGTTTTAGGATGGAACCTCATATGAATCAAGTGAAAATTCAATAATAAATCTCACAATTCCTCAAGCTTCCATCTATAACGTGGGGAACTTGTATGCTCGTTAAGCCAAACCCTATGGTTGGGTCACACTGTATTAGGTGTTATATTTTGTCTTCATTTTAGATTAAAGCTAGGCCTGGTTACCACTTTAAAGCTTAAAGGTGTAAAATCTCGTATATCCCCACCTTAGTCTCTTTTTAATAATTTAGTACTGCTCCAATCAAGATACTCCAACTAATATTTGAAAAATATTGTAGAATATGCAAGTAATATATTGTTTGGCTTATTGCGAAAACCAGCATTTGACATGTATTAAAAATGAGAGGCATTCTGGTTTGCCTTCAAAACATAAGTTTTATAATCTGGAAGTCTGGAACTTTCTTCAATCCTCGAAAACCCAGCTCAGTAGCTCATTGCGTATCGCATTGCCAGATAGTTCTGACTTCCCCCTCAAAAAAAAAAAAAAAAAAAAAAAGAAGCTAGTTCTGACTTTTATTTTAATCTGTGTTATTCCGTAGTCCTTAATTAAGCTTCTTAATTAAAGTAGTTCAGCACTTATTACGAATTTACGTGGCCAACTTTTAAACATGATATTTTTTCTTTGGCACCAACTTTGTTGTGTTTAATCAATAAAACAAGTACTATAGTATAAATATAACATATTTTTGTTTCAGCGTGGCCAAGCAGTTGAATCTACTTCTTAAAAGTATGTTATGGTCCTAACAAATTAAATACGACAAACAATATGTTATCTTAGGCCCGTCCCTGGGCATGGGCAAGAGGGGCTACTGCCCAGGGCCCGGGAATTTAAGGGGCCCAAAGTTCTACTTATAATAAGCTATGGTTCAGTAGCAGCCTAAAACGGAAGTCCTTTAATGTTCAAATATTGACAATTCCAAGATCTGCTCAATATTACTATTAAGTTTTGAAACTTCCGTTTTTTTTATTAATACAATATCCAAGGCAACGTTTGAAACTTGCACTTATTAATCCACTGTTCAAGGCAAGTTTTGAAACTTTTGGAATTACTTATAATTACCAAAAAGAAAGTCAATTCTTTGTTGCATTTCTATTACTCTACAACATATTTCTATTCAATTCTGTATTTTCCAAGATTAAGGTTCTTTTTGTTCTCTCCATTTTCTCTATGATTATGCCATAATAAAAAAATTATGGGGTTCGAGGTTCCAAATAATTGAATCTCCCTGCTATAACGAGTGGATTCATGCAGTCTTAGATGATAATGCCATATTTTCTGATGCTTGTAAGTTGCAACTTTACCAACTAATATTTTACTCTCTTTTTGACATCATATATTCACTGTATTTTTCATTTCATGGTGCTTCCTCCTTGCTTTTTGGTAGTTTTATTTTCTCTGATAGTATGGTTAGTCTGATTCTTTTACTATTATTTAAGTGACTTTTACTCCTAATGTGTACTACTGTATTTCTAATTTAAACATATAATGCAGAACTAAATTTATCATGAGTTCATCCCTCTAATAAACATTATTGATGACTATACGAATATGAATGTAAATTATATATATTGATATTTATACACTAATAGATATTTTCGTCATATAAGAAACTGCAGTATCTCTATATAATCGTGCTTTTAACTATTTAATGGACAAACTACAGTACTTAGTTGTATTCAGTTGAAGGATTAGTGTTTTTAAGTGAAAATTTTTTCTCCCATGGGATGTCTGTAAAAAAATATATATCAAAGTGGACATAAAGGGCCCAAATATTTTTATTTCGCCCAGGGCCTATAAAATGTCAGGAACGGCCCTAAATTCTTATGTATATAGTACATTACAATTTTAAATTTTCTTCATGTCTATGCAACTTTGCTTGTGTATCTTCTGAGTAGTCTGAGGATAAAACTTGCACATACTATATATGCTGCAATTTTACGAGCCGCTGGTGATAGATTAGTGGTATTGCCATCACCTTCGGTCACAGAGGTCTTGTGATCGAGTATCACCCCTTGTAAGAGGGATCCCCAATCACCCCCTCCTCTGCAAGGAATTTCAACATACTTATCTAAAAATAAAATTGCTATGTTTTTACAAAACAAATAGTGATTTCATTAATAAAGTATATATCATTCAGATAGAGTGATTTTGATATTTTTAATTTACAATCTAATTATATCTGATAATCGAGAATGCATGACTTTGCAATATTATCTACCAATAAGAATACATAGTCATGCCTATTACACTCAAAATGTTACAAAATCCGAATATAACCTGACAGTACATTGACAAGAGAAAATTACAATTGTTCACAGTGAATAACATTGTCTTGGCAAAGAAAAAATTGAATAACACTTTTTCATTTGATCTACTCCCATTATAATATGAATATCTGATATCGACAATCATTATTTCAGTTAATATACACGGCAAAATCGAATGTTTATTCACAAATTTGCTAATTTTAAAACCTAATTCCAAATAATAAATGTAGTAAAAAATCACTCTATATTTCTTGTTAGGGATAAGAGATTCACTATAATATAAACATGAAAATATCAATGAAGTGTATTATGTGAGATTTTTGATACCGATAACCCATTTTAAAATAGAAATTCAATTATGCCATTACTCCTCACGTCGTCAGGATGAACAAAACTCATCACACAAATTTGCGACCTCCCAATAGTAACTAAACCACATTTGCTAACGCTTAAATTCAGAATTTTTTTTCAAGAGAAATTATTTTAAAAAAAATCAGTCTTTGTCCCTCCTTCCTAAAATACATCCATCGATTTAACTATTTCATATGCTTTATTTTGACCATAAATTTTCACTAACATATAAAAACAAATGTTAATATATACCATGTTCTTAAATTTATCTCAATGTATATATATACTTTTAACATATTAACTGTTGATAATTTTTACTACTCTAATCGATAATTAGAGATATTAACAGTACAAAGTCGTTCACTGGTAAGTGCATCAATCAAACTGTTGCATTTATTTTAATTTGCGACATAAAAAATACATGCATTTCCAAAATTAGTTAATATGATAACATTACGTGCCCATCGGTGTTATTATTACTTAATTATTGTTTGATCATATTATCACTTTTAGCTATTTGCATACATCATTTTTCATAGATTACGACTTGTAGTATGTTAACTAATCAAGAAATTGATAGTTAAAAACTAATTTTGAAAAATGTGTGTATTTTATTTGAAAACAATAGACTGATTTCTATACATTGATGCAAAGTGTCTTCTACACTCGAAAACAATATACTACTCCTAATGAAGCATCAAAAATATCCACGCAAAATATTTAGTTTTTCTTAATGGTTTGACTTTTGAAAATCAAGAAAGGATATAGAAGAATCTAGGGTGAAGATGCAGTTGGTATGACTTCCAGTGAAACTAAATCAAAGAAAGACAAGATTGCAAGAACATGTTTAATAGTTAATACTATACAGTTTTGTCCTGTTTAGAGGTTGATAAATGAGTCAATTAGCAGACATTAAGAAAGTTCCTAGTGTATTCTAGTATCAAAATTTCCGTGCATTGATTTAATGTACAGCTACAATTACCAATAGCAATAATATTAATTATTAAACAGTACGTGCTACTCCTATGGTTACTGTAAAATAGCGTGGGAGTTTGTTCTAATCTCCAAAAACACTTGTATTCGTTCATGCTTATCTCCACCATAAATTGTAACGCAATCCAATCCTTAACTCTCTACGGCTCTACCTGTTTTATTTCTGCACATATTATTGCAACCGATTGGGTGATCTGCGCAGGCAACTTGTTACTCCACTTACAAGTGGGGTGAGTTGACTTTCTTCTTTAACAGAAAGTATAATGACATTTTTTATTGTTTTCCAATAATACAAGTATACTGACCAAAGAAGTAAAAGTTGGATGGAGGACTGAGAAGAGACTAGAATTTACCCATTGGTTTTGACGTTAGATAGTGCATACTTTTCATTCGACATATACAAGAGTTCATGAACTCTTAATGGGTGCAAATGAGTTAAAATGAGTTGAGTTTTGGAGTGTTTAGGTTTGATTAAAATGGTTGGAGTACCATTTTTATTACGTGAGCTTAGTTCATGGAACATTTATTTACAACTTCGGTTGAGTTCGCTTATTTATATATGCGTTGACGAGCTTGATCTCAAGCTCTTAGTTGAGCTCAAATCAACTTTGATAAAAAAAATCTAGATAGTGCTTGTGACACTTTTACATTTTTAGAGATTATATTATATTAATCAAGTAAAGAAGACCATTATAAACTTGAACCATTTTACACTAATGTCAAGGAAGTCATTTATACCATCATATATAGTGTGGATGTTAGCTAGCTTAGTTGGTTAAAGTCTTGGGAGGTGGCGTCCAAGACATGGGATCAAATCCCGTCTACATCATTTGCCCTTATGGCTCTTTCTACACCAAAAAAAATAAATTATATCATCATAGTGAAAAAAAATCCCTAATTTCTAGAGAGTTGAGAATGGCCACATAATTATATGTAATGACATTGCACAGACGAAGAAGGAAAAACACTACACCAATACAAGTTACACCCAGGCGTATGTTAGATTAGCTAGGATTGTTTCATAGTATTCTTATTAGTTTAGGAGTTTTACTAATAATTTTTGGTTTTCAATTTTATGTAAAATTTTGAGTTATAGATAGGGATGGCAGTGGGGCGGGTCAAGTAGGAGACCCGTCCCATCCCGCCCAACTGGAGCGGGGATGGGTCTAGGTTTGGCGGGGGATGGGGCGGGGATGGGAATGAAAATCGTACCCGCAATGAGTGGTGGAGCGGGTGTGAATTTTATGCTATACCCTCCCCACCCCCTCCCGCCCCGCCCCATTCCCACCGCCCCGTTCATCTCATACCCTACTCTTTATTAAAAAACATATTATATATTAGAATATTTATTATTAAAATCCAATTTATATACTTATATTATTAATAGTTTTATTTTACAACTATAGTACTGGCAAATTATTTGGAATTAATGGGAGAATAGTTGCGGGTATGAAGTGGGTACGACACGGGTATTATGAGTAGGGATGAGCATGGGTCGGATCTGAGGCGGGTCCAGCTAGACCCAGACCCAGACCCGTAAATTTTGATGTAGACCCAGACCCGCCCCAGACCCACAGGGTCTAGAAAATCTGGACCCTTACCCAGATCCAGTGGGTCTAGCGAGTCCTGGGTCCAAAACGGGTCCAAAATGGGTCTCAAACTTATTGAGAGTTTCCATTATTTTTTCAACACGCGTTTCTTTTACGCCTGTTTTATAAGTTATTAAAATGATAAAATACCAACATAATAGTCTAATACTTCTACAAAACATTCCAAATTAAAATATCCACAACAAGTTGGCTTAGTCCTGGTCGGTAATGGATAAAATGAGAAGTTTAGGGATCGAGTACTTGACGCAATGGCTGCTTGAAAATCTAAAAATTCATATGTTAAGGTAAAAAGTTTTATTGCTCTTTAAATATTTATTATTATTATTATCATTGTATATATATAAAAGAACATGGGTCTGTGGGGCGGGTCTGGGGGGGGTCTGGGTCTTATAGATTCAGACCCAGACCCATACCCATTTTTTTACACCCAGACCCAGATCCGACCCAGACCCAATGGGTCTCAAAACTCCAGACCCAGACCCTAGAAAATGGGTCGGGTCCAACCGGGTCTGGGTCGAGTCCTGGACCCATGCCCATCCTTAATTATGAGGTGGGCACGGGTATCCATGTAGGTGGTACGTACCCGCTGGAGGTAGATATGGGCCTATAATTTTTCCCTGCAATGGGTGGTGGTGCGGGGATGGGGACGGGAATTTTATGCGGGTGCGGGTTGTGGAGGGACCATCCTCCGCACCTGCCCCGCCCAATTGCCATCCCTAGTTATAAGCCGGTGCCTGTGGACGATAGTAATATTTCTTTTTGATATTTTGCGTAATTAGTTACTTATCTTAAGGACTATAGTTCAATTTTTTTTAGTGTAATTATTATTTGAGCTAGTCTTGCGTGGATCGGTCCACACTAACATTATTGTGGACCAAAGTCATCTTTATGAGATAGTGACCCTTTTTATCGTATAGTGACCTTTTAAAATCTTTGGTTACACTAATCTAGTATTATTTAACATAGTGATTTTTTTTCGGATACAATCACCATTTCTTACATTAGTTTACCATGACGATATTTTCACTTTATGACATGGTAACCTTTTTTCCTCATATAGTCACCCTACAATTTATATGTACTCCTCTTTTATATCTATTTTTTTTAATATAGTGACCCTTTTTTCATAAATCACATGTACTAGCATTAGATTCACACTTATTTAGTGTCGACCAGGTCCATATAGATACGTTTTTTTACTTATTATTCTAGCTCCTCAGTGGATAGCCATGAAAGTTACTAGCTAAAAACCTTTTTTGCGTAAAATACAGAGGTTTTTTCTAAAACAATACAAATTTAAGCCGCTTTATTGCTGGAATTGTACGTGCTCTTTTTCTAAAGTCTCCACAATACTCCTATGAGTTTGGAGGGTATTTCATGTTGCCCTTACTATTGAACATCTCAGAGTGAAGCTGTGAAGATATATATTTGGGTTTTGATATATGCAGCCTTAAGTTTTAGGGTTGCAAATACGCATTAAATACATTTTTAAAAATAGCATTAATTTATGAATTTATGATATAATTACACATCAACCAATGCTTCCAAATTCATTTTTCTATAATATATAATTTTTGTTTTTGCTAAGTCACCAAAATGCTTCAAAATTCAATCAGAAACCTGGAAAAACAATCAGTCAGGCCGATTTCCAATTAGGTTGGGCCGATACCTTTTTGCCCACGACCACTACATGGATGGCACATCTGAGACTCATAATGAGTGCTGATCCCAGAAAGGAAGGGATCCAATTGTTTCAATTCACCAATTCACCATTGCACGGAGTATGTTAGTTGCTCCAGACTTAACACTCCGCTAAAAATGTAGGCCCTCCAACAAAATTAGTGTGAGGCCCATTTATGCCTTAAAAGGCCTTTAAATTGTAAGAAAGGAAATCACGTGATCGCATGCGTGAAAGACAAACTAATTACATTAATATATAAGTAACCTTAAAAAAATTTGAGTACTTCTAAGACAAGTAATCCTAGTAGGATACATAAGTTATCCCAAAATTTATAGATAACCCTACTAATAAGTAACCCCAACAATTTCAAGCTAAATAACTCCTAATGTATTAGCCTTATATATACATGGATTGGTCGCTTATAAGACTTAGCAGATTTTGGTCGCACGACTGTGTAAAGATATACATAAGTGGACTGGCCGCAAATAAGACTTAATGGATTTTGGTTGCACGACTATATAAAGATATGCACGACCATTATCATATGTGACGAAGGAGATGCTTATATGTCATTGAATATATTGTAGATAAGAGAATCTCTGAAGTTTTGATTACTCTTCTGTTTCCTTTATGATGATATTTCGTTTGCCATTACTTTAATGTTGCTCCTTAGGTTTGTTTATATTGTTTCTTGCTATTACGCTTCCGCATGAATCAGATTATCTAGTTGTGAGCCTACCAATGTTTAAGGGAGTCCTACCTAGTAGGCTTGTCTTTTCCTAGTGGTAGGTTGTATTTTTGGGTGATCAAGATACTTTTACTTACCAAAGAAAAAAATTGTTATTTTTTAATCCATAATTGTAGTGAACATGAAAAAAAGATGCTAACCAGTACTTGGTTAACTCATTTATAAATTTAACAATATGTATTCTTATTATATTTCTCCCGTTTAAAATAATTTACAGCGCTTTAACTTTTACAGTATTCATATATGCCAACTTTGACCTTTTTCTTACTAACATACAGTGGCGGATCCAAAAAAATATAATAGCGGGGTCACTTTGTTAATATCAATATAATTTAAAAAAAAAGTTTGGGTACAACTATTATTTAAATAAAACATCACAAAAAATAGAAGCCCATTATATATAAAAATCATCTCAAAAACCTAACCACAATACCACATTTAAGGTAACTAACCACATTTAAGGTATATCCTAAAAAACAATCACGCATAACAAACTGTAGAATTGTAGATTGAATAAATTAATAATAATAAAAAAATATTACATGTGTTGTACTGTATTTGCAATTGAGTAATCCTTGAATGTTGATTTGGTGGGTGATGTTGATGGGTCTCACAAATAAAATATTAGATGAACTTTGAAGAAAGAGAGAGGAGAAGTTTGAGTCACATATATTGTAGTAGTAGTACTGTACGCAAGAAATGAGTAAAAAGGTTCTTTTTTTTTGTTTTTTTAATTCTAACTTTTTCAAGACTCCTAGAATATAGGATAGTTTGGTACAACAATAAGGCGCATTCTTTTGGACTTATTTTCAAAGTAAAATAAGTAAAAATAAGTTCGGTTAAAGAAAAATAAGTTCGGTTCAAAGAAAAATAAGTAAAAATAAGTTCGGCCAAAGAAAATTAAGTTCGTCAAAGAAAATAATTTCGGTTCAAAGAAAATAAGTTGATCTTTATCTAATGTTGTAATTATTATTTTTGTTTTCAATATCTTTCCTCGTTTTTTTTATCTTTCTACTTGGAATCTCGACACTATTAATACTTAGAGAGAATCTTCTCAATTTTTTTCAATTTATAAGAAAAAAATATATAGTCAGTTCTTGTTTGATTCGTCTCAATTAGTACATTATTAATATTCAATCGTTATAATTTATACTAATATATAATGAAAGATATTTAAGTTCATAAATTGCGTTGGGAGGCGCGCAGGGAAAGTGAGAATGATAAAAAAAAGAGGGAGTACTATTTATATTGTTTTTATTATTATTATTATTATTATTATTATTATTATTTATTATTTATTATTATTATTTATTATTATTTATTATTATTATTATTATTATTATTATTATTATTACTTATTATTTTTTATTATTATTATTATTATTATTATTATTATTATTATTATTATTATTTTTATTATTATTTATTATTATTTATGATTATTATTTATTATTTATTATTATTATTAGTTATTATTTTTTATTTTTTATTTTTTATTATTATTTATTATTATTATTTATTATTTATTATTGTTAATTATTTATTATTATTATTTATTATTTATTATTTATTATTATTATTAATTATTATTTATTATTTATTATTATTATTATTAGTTATTATTATTATTATTATTATTTATTATTATTAATTATTAATTATTTATTATTATTATTTATTATTATTATTATTTATTAATAATTTATTATTTATTATTTATTATATAGTATTATTTATTATTATTATTATTATTATTATTATTATTATTTTATTATTATTATTTATTATTATTATTTATTATTATTTATTATTATTATTATTTATTATTTATTATTTATTATTTATTATTTATTATTTATTATTTATTATTTATTATTTATTATTTATTATTTATTATTTATTATTTATTATTTATTATTTATTATTTATTATTTATTATTTATTATTTATTATTTATTATTTATTATTTATTATTTATTATTTATTATTTATTATTATTATTTGTTATTATTATTTAGCAAAAATAAGTTCAGTTCAGCAAAAATAATATAAGTTCAGTTCAGTTCAGCCAAAATAAGTTCAAAAGAACAGGGCCAATTATCTAGCTTTTTCAAGACTGCTAGCTGTACCAATGCAGGGTCACTTTCCTATCTAATGGGGTCCTTTCAACTGGCTTTTAACATTATTTTTTCAGTTTTTTTTAAAATACTCAATCTAAGAATTTTTTTCAGCAAGTGGGTGCACGTGCCCCCACTTCCCAAAGGGTACATCCGCCACTGCTAACATATAAATATATACTTCCTCTGTTTCTTAATAAATGCATTATAGATACATTTTACACTATTTGGATATGAACCTTGACCATATCTTTAATACTAATCTATAAAGATATATGTCATAATTCCAATTGTTGATGGGTTAATATCAATGTATATTTTAATTTTTTTTTGTATAATATATATTTGAGGAGATTGATGGCCAAAGATGTGCATCGGTGAGTGTGCCCAACCAATATGATGCATCTATTTAGAAACAGCAGAAGTATATCATTGTGTGAAATGTCGTCAGATCTGTATCATAATATATTTTGTAAATATCAACTTTTATATTTTTTGCTAATAAATAATTAATTAAAATATAATTGGTAAAAGTTATGTATCGGAGTACATAAATAAAAGTTAAAGCGTTGCAACTAAAAAGCAAACGAAGGATCTATTAGTTGTATGATTGTATCATTGGATCTGCATATGCACGCATAATAGTACATCATAAACTTAAAAATACTTGAAGTCGTACTACCATAAGTCGTTTAAGGTCTGTTGTGACTCTAATTTTGAATTTATTTTGATGATGATAAACACTTTATGCTATAACATGTGATGTATGTAACAGTGTTCTAAGAAAGTTATCAAGCTTGGATGTTCATGAAAGCTCAAGAACTTGAAGAAATGGAAGCTTAGGTCTAGTTATGTTCTTAGTCATGTTTATGCAATGTAATTAACTTATTGGAATTTTGTGCTAAGTTAGAAATATAAAATTAGGACGATTAACTATTTTTTTAGAGTTAGGAAAATAGGTAATTATGTTAATTTCATATTTTTAAATTTAAAGAATAAAAAGGGGAGTTTTTATAAAAATAATTTTGAAAATTAGTTTTGAAAAGAAAATATTTTAATATAAAAGATTTTCGAAATAAAACTTGTTTTATAAAAACTGTTAAAACGTTTTTTTGATAAAGATTTCGGAAAAATTGTTTTGTAAAAACTGATTTTTAGTAAACATTTTTGATAAAGATTTTAGGAATTTTTTTTTTGTAAAATCTGATTTTTGGATGGCAAAAGATAAGAATGAATCTTTATTTTTAAAGATAATAAAATCAGTTTTTATTAAATAAAAGATAATCTATGGTTTTGAAAATAAAAGAATTTTTAATTATCCCTTCATTTTAGGAATAAAAATTATTCAAGAAGATTATCATATCCTTGAGAATAATTCTTGTTTAGTTTATAATCTATATAAGGGATAAAAGCCAGAAGAAGGATACACGTTTTCAGATTTAGTTTGATTAGTTTTTGAGAGCTGAAAACGTATCCCCATATAAGGAGTTGATTGATTTAAAAGTTCTTTATAAAGATTGTAACATTCCTCAATTTGCTTATCTAAGAAGCACACTTGTGAGGACTTAATCTTTCTGTAATTCCATTATTATAGAGAGTAGCAATACCTAGAGTTAGGTGTTGGGGAGCACTACTAGAGTTAGTAGTGGGATAATCATATTGTATCAAAAGATTGATATTTTAAGATTCAAATAAAGAAGAGTAGGTAGTGTGGATGTAGATCTCAGAGGTGAGATTGAAACACGTTAAATTCCTGTGTCTTGTTATTTGGTTTCATTGCTTTTACTTTTGCTACGAGTTCATTTGAGCAAAAACATTAAAAACGAGTCTGCGAGTATTTAACACAGTGTGAGGCATAGTGCTATAGTTTTGTTTTTGCAAAAATCGATTAAATTTTGTCACTCAATCCATCAAGGTGCAAGAGGGAAATCTAAAATATCCCGACCTGGTGGAAAATGGAAATGAGCATATCCACTATCGCATGGAGTAGACCTTAAGGTGGTCGGAAAATCTGTCTTAATATTCTACTAGTAGAGTTCATTTCATAGGCAAGAAGATTGTCTAATAATCATGGAGTTGGGTAAATTTACATATGACAATTGACAGGTAGAAAGTTGGGGAGTTTTCATTATGAGAATTAACATGCATGAAATTCGAATATGATGCATGTACCACGTCAGGATGCTGTCTACATTTGTTTCAATTTCAACGACTACAAAGATAAAAAGTGAACCACTTCAAAATAAGCTCAATCTTCTCCAACACAAACCCCACACGGCCACACCCCTCTAAAAGTGAACGTGACAGAAAAAGTTGAAAGTGATGAGCAGATTGATAGGTCAAGTTCTTTATTCTGATGAGAGTTTTTTTTTCTTTTCTGAAAGCTACTTCGATTGCTCTATAGCAAATTGACGCATGTATATATGTATGTATATATAAAGAAAAATAAAATAAAAAGGAGAAAAAAGTTGGTTGGTAAGTTATAGGACTGAGGACATGCCTTCAGATAAGAAGTTGAACGGGAAATATTATCATAAAGGAATTAATTAAGTTTGAAAAATTCTACAATAAAAGATGAGAGCAGATAATATGACTAAAGTAGTAAAGTTTAATGGTTTATCCTAAAACCAATTAGTAATGATGGAGTAACCAACCAATCTATATATATGTTAGTCATTTTCTCTCTATTTTTTCAATGTGAAACAATTATTTATAACTCTTTGTTATACTTTCTTAACACCCCTGCAAGTTAGCCTACCTTTTATCTTGCAACCTAAATAGGTCACAACATATATACATCATGTTCCGATGTGTATATCTAAGTATATATGATATGAATATATGATACAATCCTTTACTGTAAACTAGAAGGTATGATATAATTTGCACATCGAATTAACCATGGCCATCAATTTTAGAGCTTATCTTTCACTAGTGGCTAATAATAGACCGCATTTCACGGAACGAGAACGCAACTATTAGTGACAAATATTGTTTGGTCAGGCATGACATAGGAACTACACCTCGAAAACGCCACTTGAAAAATAAAAACAAACTTTCCAATTGGTTATATATAAAAGCTCAACAAGATACAAATATCATACAACCAACCTCCATACTCCCACGACTTGATCCGCCACATCGAAAACAACCAAAAGACACTAACATGATTGAAGAATCCACTGAAATTTGTCACTTGGATATGGGAATAGTTGAATCACTTGTAGTGACTGGGAGTATGATTTATTAAACTCTGGAAAATGTATTGTCATGTAACACATAGAGGTGATTTTAAATACTTCAATATAAAACACTAGATATCTAACTGTTTTGTATATAACAAAGTATACGTTGGCAGTTCTAGCTTTACTTTTTTAAAATCAGTATTGCAATTATAATCAATTAGGAGATTATAGAGTTATTAATTGAGAATAAATTGACCTTTTATTGTCTTATGGCGTAAGACTGTCTTATACTCCCTCCGTTTTGTATATATGTTGCAACTTATAGTGTCCCCTAGTATTAACCATTAATAAGTATAATAACATCTTTTCCCTCAGCTCTATTTTGTTTGCAGGGGTAAGGGGTTAGCATTGCATTAGCCCTAATAGTTGACTGATGATGAATGTAATCGTTTAATGAGGTCGGCATTGCATTAGAAATCTAGATATTAAGTACTTCTCCGTTTTAAAATACTTAACATAGTTTGACTTTTTTAGTATTCACATACTCTTCTTTGAGCGTGTTTGTGGATTCTATGTTAGGCAAAATATATTCATGTGGGATCCTGTTAGACTTGTCTCAACATATAATTTTTATTTATGGGCAATTAGAGTTATTAATGATTAATAATATGCATTGGCAAGCTTGTCGAGAGAAGTGTGTCGAGTATTTTGGAACAGAGAAAGTATATAAGATGCGCGATGTATTAGTACCAATTTGACAAGAATAACCACATTAATGATAGATCGACAGCTGAAGATTTTCTTATAATTTTACCAGAGTTCAAAAATATGACACACCAAGTTATCATAAAACAAGTTGATCAGCCTACACTTTATATGTTATATGACAACACACCCTTAATTAGCTAAATGACGGTAATGGTAATAAAATCATATGTGATTTACAAGAAAACTTCTACACTCATTACCATGGTAACAAAATCCATTTTTCAAAGTACATGTGATTTTCACAAATCTTTATTCCCACTCAATACCGCAAGTTTGAATTTTTTTGAAGAAAATCACAAGTTTAACCTGACCATTGACATCAATACAGTACAAAACTACATATGATTTTATTACCATTACCATAATTTATTACCTTATAACAACGGGCCGTTAAGACCGTCAACAGAGCTCAGTCACTCCCCCTTGTACTTCACAGCCCACACATTACTCCCAAAAAACAAAACCCAAACAAAAACATCCTTAAATTTATGTAGATCCAAAAAACTTCAAGGATGTTTGATATTATTGGTAAATTCACTCCTAGCAACAAAGCGATTAACCAAAGCAAGAGCATTACTAGTAAGTTGAGCAACATTATTAACTCTCATTTGAATAGCACCCTTAACTTTCCCACTTTTTTCATACTCATCAGACAACCCATCAACACAAGTAGTCGCATCAGTTAACGCAGCACTAACCCAAGTCTGAACATTATTCATATGCCACATAAAATCCTCGCCGTTGGTGTAACCCGAATTCGCAAGCTCCCCAAACGAACGGGTCAGCTGATCCACACCATCACTCATGGTATCAATACAATCTTTAACTAACTCTAACTCCGTATGTTTGATCCCCTTGGCCTTTTTCATCCGGGAAGCAAATCGAGCAGCTGATCTAGCCCTAGATAAGCTAGCCGCTAAGGCGGTTAGCGCTAGCTGGCGATGACTTTGGCCAATCTTGCTAGCATAGCGTGAAAGGCAATGATAGCATAGTGGAGGATACTGAGTCGCAAGACAGGATGACCGTATGAAATTTGAGGTAGATTTAGAGTGCTTGGAGGTTGGAGGGTGATGTGCTATGGTTGTTGAGAGTATAGAAATAAACAAGGAAAAGAAGAGAAAGAGAGTAAAGATTGGTTTTGTTGCCATGGTTATTTGATTGAGAGTATCTTTGATTGTGTGAATTTGTGTTCTTTTGAGGTGTTACCGAGTATATAAAATGAGTAGTTATCAAGAAAAAAGTTTGGTTTGTCTGTCTATTTTGGCTTGTTTGGTGGACTGTTATTTGTTTATTTATCTTTTGACAGTGTGAATTAGTTAATTAGGAGTATCTTCTTTTGTCATTACATATTTTTTGTTGGCGTAGAGCCCACTATGCTGATATGCTCCAACTCCAAGCCTCCAAGGTTTGTAGTTATCAACTTATCATCAAGTTATGCATTACATGTCTGCAAGGGTGTATGTGTATCTGATAAATACATAAAATTACATGTCTGCAAGGGTGTATGTGTATCTGATAAATCCACTTTATGTATTAGAAGTAGTATGTACATGAACTCATATGAGTAGTAAAAGTTGTAATTATTCTATATCTGATCTCAATATACCATGTCATGTAATCCTTGCAAGATGGTCCTATACCGTAATCAATGATTAAAAATACTCCCTCCATTTTTTTTACTTGCTACATTTTCCATATATGTGTGTTTCTTTTTACTTACTACATTTCCTTATTTGGGATACTTGACCCACTATAAAGTATTACTATTATATTTGTTTTTCTCCTTTTCCACCCAAAAGTACTACTTTTTCTCCTATCCCCATTATTTTACATTAAATGACTCAAAAAGTATCATCCCAAAAGCTTGAAAGTGACATTGTCTTAATTGTTGTGCATTATCAAATGTAGCAAGTAAAAAAAAAACGGAAGGAGTAGTTGATAGGTAAGGGTTTTTCTATTCAACATTTAAGAAAACTTCATATGAAACTTGTTCAATAAGTTTAGAAAAAGTAGAGAGTAGTTTTAAAAGTTCGAATTAAATTAAAATGTTTCGAGAAAAAAATAAGATAAGTTTAAAAAAAAATAAGTTGACAATAATTACATTAAATTGTTGGTAATATTTTTAAGGTGATTGTATTAGTTAATTTGATTGAGTAGCAGGTGATAGCCTATTGATATTCGGGCGCACTGGCCAGGCGGGCAGGAGAAGCCATTGCCGGGGCCCAAACATTGAAGGGGCCCATGATCCATCTTAAAAAAATAGATAAGTAAGATATCTGACAAGCTTGAATACTATTACATCTGTGAGAGCAGATGCGAGTTCATGTACACCGGGTCGCGTGTTCGATTGTAGCGGAGTGTATCAGTTTTGGCTTTAGTTTTTTGCTTTCTTGTTTTCAACGCTGGCTTTCTTTGTTTGTAGTTCTTTTTCCCTCCTATTTAGGCATAGCTTAACATGTTGTCTGTATTTGTGTTTCACTTTCTAAAATCTGTCATTATCTTTACTTTTTTTTTTTTGAGGGGAAGTCATTAGCTTTACTTCTTACTTCTTAGTACTATAGGAGTAATAAATTTTTGCTATAGGAGTAATAAATTTTGCAGGCATGAATATTATTAGCATTACATAATATTGAACATTGTCCCCTTAATAAATACTTTTTTTAGTAAACCTTTGTGTCATAATACTCTTCGTATAATCGTATTATTCAGTTTCATCTGTCACTTAATACTATTTTTATTACTTTAATGTTCAGAATGATCCTTTTATTACCTTAACACATAGTCTTTCCACTACTAAAACGTTAAGGTCATACACTCTCTCACTCAAACAAATGTATCCTATTATTTCCTTATCATATTTACCCACTCAATCGCAAAAATAGTATATACTGTATTCAATGCATGGTTTTCTAAACCTTGAATGGGCCGAAGTACGAGAAAACTTTTGCAGCTTGAGTTTTTTAGCTTTTACTATTTTATTACCAACTTTTATTTTTTAAAAGAGTTGTATTTCCCCATTCGATGCCATACCATGCGAGTTCCAACAAATATTACCTAGTATTTTAATACTTTAATATCTTACCTCATATGTTTCTTTTTAAGTGCAACAATTTGACTTTTGCATTATTCACATACTCCACCTTAACGATACCTTTTTACTAACATATAAAAAAAACTTTGTTCATATAAAATGTTGTTGGATTTGTTTCAACAAATATTTTCATACTATCAATTTTTATAATTTTTTCAAATACATAATTAGTGATATTAATGGTCAAAATTATACGTTGGCAAGCGTGAAAGTCAAACTGCTATACTTATTTAGAAACAGAGGAAGTATATATATGTGATTATAAGTTTTGAAAAATTATTCTGGTTTTTATTAATGGGCCCTTCAATCTTATTTCGCCCTGGGCCCATAAAATGTCAAGAATAGGCCTGTTGATATTGGCATCACCTAGGGATCAACTCTCTCTCCCGTACAAAATAAATCCCTTAATTCCCTCCTATTTGGAGCATGTACAATGGTTGGGTTGGTCTTGGTTAGTCTTTAAGTTTTTGTCATTCTCTCTCCTTCCCTCCTTCTTGCACCTCACATCCCACTAAACTCCCACCAACTCATCTTTTTTTCCTCAAAATGGTTTGGTTGGTCTTACTTGGTTTTTATATTTCTCTCTCCTACTTTTACCATACCCCACCATATACTCTCTCTCCTACCCAATGTTAATTTTGATATGAAATAGATGATTTAAATTAATAAAAGCTAATTAAATTACGTTAAATTAATTACGGTAAAAAAAGTTACGTTAAATTAAATTAGCGTTAACTTGACATTATAGTATCTATGTGCTAATTAGCTTACGTTAAATTAAATTACGTTAACTTGACATATAATTAAAAACAACGAACACATTACATTATTTGAATCCATAATATTGACTTAGTTTAAGTAATATTAGGTAGGAGAGAGTAATTAGAAAAAAAATAGATTGGGAAGAAGTTTGGTAAAATATATATAATTTGGGCTCAATTTATAGATAAAATTATTTTATACCCGTTAATGTAATTTTTTTTTTATGATTAGCAGAATTTTTTAATTTAACGTTACAAAATTTTGTAACGTTATAAATATTACCGTTGAACTACAACAAAGAGGGAGGAAAGTTTACAGCTTCCTCATGCGTACGTGGCGGCATGTGATTTGCTGCTCAGTGGGGTCTGAAGCGCGTCAGACCCACTGACAGCAAAGCAGCTCAGCTGCTTTCTTGTTTCGCGTGAAACACAGCATTCTCCCGCTATCTCTCGTTCTCCCTTTCTTAGACTCAGCGTTTAAATTTTTAAAAAAAAATTGGGCCCAGCTTTATTCGCCACACGGTGACTTCTTACTCATCCCAAGCACGCCATCCGAGGTGCTGCTGGTCTGGAATTCTAGACCAACCAGCTCCAAGGACCAAGTGCCCCAATAGTTAAACTAAGTAAAACTAGTTTTACTATTTGCTAGACCAATTAAAATTAGACCATTGTAGATGCTCTTAGGGCCTGTTCTCTTCGGCATAAAACAACCGAACCGGGCGAACCGAACCGAACTAAAGCGAGCAACCGAAGCCGAATTGAACCGAAGCGAACCGAAGCGGGCGAGATTGACCGAACCGAAGCGACCGGCGAACCGAATTAAATTATAACTAATTAATAGTAATGATTATCATTTAGGGAACCGAACCGAACCGAATTGAACCGGCGGGCCACGGCGAATTAAATTATAACCAATTAATAGTAATGATTATCGTTTAGAATCGAACCGAAGCCGAGCTGAACCGAACAGGCAAGACCGAACCGAACCGAAGCGAACCGAAAATAAGTTTGGGGAGAATGCACCTTAGTCACTTCGAGTAAAAGGTTTTGAAATCACGTACTTTGATCCATAAGCACAAACCACTAAAATGGCTCCAAATCCAATCCTCTCCTTACCAAATCACTAGGGCCAATGCGTTATTACAGCAATGCACAAAATGCATCAAGTTTTTGAGGTGGGTCCAGAAGATAAAGTAAAAAAAATATTAAAGGACTAGGAATTATTGCTTTACAAAAATGTTGAGCTTGTAGACCCTTTAGCTCAATTATGGACTTATGGTGGTCAACTAGTCCTATCCTCTTGACGACCGGTTTTGCAAATAGTACTCTTAACGACCGACTTTATTGCCATAATAAATTATAGAAATAACAATGTATTTTAATGTAATTTAATTTGTAAAAAATACCGCCTAATATCACGGAGCACTAAAAACGCGTTTTCTGAATCTAGTGAGAGAAAGACTCTCCTCCACTCAAAAAAAAACCCAGCTAAGGGCTTATCGGCTCCGGTACCCGATATCGGACAACGACGAGCCCAAAACCCCTGTTTTTAATCCTCTAATCCTGATCTATCTAGTTGGACTATAGTTTGTTTCAAGTCCGTAGTTCGCTGTAGTAAAAGGCAGCTTAGTATGTTTAGTGGTTTGTGGTTGTTTAGCTTGTTGCAACTCCCTTCTAGCCTTAGAGTTTGTCAATTGCTTGAGCATGGTTGTAGTAGTAAGTGGGTATGGGTTTCAATTTGGGTGTGGTCTACTCTTGGAGTTGTTATAGAAAAAGGAGTAGGAATCATAGGCTCTAGATTCTAATGTCTGGATTTGGGAGATATACCTATGAACTTATTGAGAGAATTGGAAGAATTTGCAGCTTTAGTGTTGGCTTCAAAATTTGGAAGTCCTTTCCTGAATTTGCCCCATATCTTACGAATTTAGGAGGAAATTTAGGAAATCTTTGGATTGTTAGACCTTGTGAGAGAGTGGGGGATGGTAAAGTGAAAGCCATTCCCGTTTGTATGGTGACCTTGTCGGTTACCATCTTCAAAATTTACTTATTGAAGGAGGCTCCCCAACCTCAAAGGTTGAGGGAAGAAAATTCCTCCATGAGTGATGTGTCATATTTTTATATACATTTTAGGTGCATTTAGGTTGCATTCTAGGAGCATTTAGATGCATTGTAGTTCATAATTGCATACTATTACTTAATCTACGAAATATTACTCCTTTTGTGTGTTTTTTGTGTTCTTTGATTAATTTCAGGAATTGGGAACATACTTGGAGTATTATTAGACAAGCTTGAGTACTTAGGAGCAATTGGAAGCAAGCTACATTGATAAGGATCATTATGAACCTCTTTGAGTGCAATTTGGAGCTAAAATGAAGTTGGAATTTAATATAAGAATTATGGAAATCGAGTCATGTTCACTCTTTTGTCCATAACTTCTGACTCGATGCTGAAATTGGGTTGATTCCAGCGGAATTGGAAAGTAGGCTTGAAGAGCTTTCCAACGATAGGTTGCACGGCCCAAGGCGAGTTGTATTTTGAGAGATATGGGCTTCGCAAGTTGGCCCAGTCTGCCAAGAACCTCTTACGCGCACGCGGTTTTGATAATTTCAGCCATTTAATGATTTATTTGGTTTCCTTATCTTGTAATTTGGTTTCCTACTAGTATTAGGAGTTATAACTTTATATTAGAGGATTTCTAATTAGGTTAGAAGATCTATCAGCTATTACTCACTTTTCAATATCACGTTATTTTATCTCTCTAGTTTTCTCTCTAGTTTTGTGCCCTAGTTTGTTTCTATTTGCTACTTTGGAGATTCAAGATTCAAGCTTTCATATTCATCTTCAATTCAATCAAGTTTTATTCTCTACCCTTTCTCTTTATTATTATTTTAATTATGTTTTCCATTATGTTTATTGCTTTTATTGCCATGATTAGTGAGTAGTCTTTTTTATCTAGGATTAAGTTGAGCCCTAGTATGGATTGATCATGTAAATTATTCTCCAATTCCCATGTTATTGAATTATATGTTTAGGGTTTGATAAGATTGTTCTTATTGTCAATTTTACATCTTGATTTAGCCCTAATTTATATTATCAACGAAAGTTGGAGTTGAGATTAGGAATATTTATTTGATGTTAAATTGTTATTTTATTAATTGAGTTCATCAACGAAAGTTGGGTCTTAATTTAGATAATCTTATTATTGATTTGAATTCTCCCATGAAAATAGGTGAGAACTAGAATTGGGAATTATTTGACATTGGTTCTTAATGCTTCTAATTATGTGTGTAAGCCATGAAAATAGGAGACATACATGTTAGTTAGGCCTTTTGCTATCACGAAAGTGAGCTCTAGGTATTGAGGAATGACCGAGTATTTAGTTTCGGTTCGCAGCTGTGCTTTATTACTGAGTCATAAGGGAATGTCAATCTCGCCTAAGCTATAATTGAATAACTGGGATGTGAGTTATATTTTGATCAATTCATATTAGTGGTGATACTTAATCTTAGTGTTTTAATTGTCATATTTTGTTATTAGTTTATAGATTCTTCTGGATATTTGGAATGTGTAGCTATTTCATAGTCTAGAGTCAACTAGTGTTTAATCTTGCACCTCCCTGAGTTCGACCCGTATGTGCTACGACACCGTTCACTTGCGGTATTAAAATAAAACCCTAACAATGAGATACCGACATCCCATAATGGAGGGTTTGTCTGATATCCATTGTTTGGAGTAACATGAAGAGATGACTCCAATCAAATATCATAGGATCCCCCAGAAAGTTCTCATCCATCTAAATCCTTGTGATTCCTCAAATGGCGAAATACCAAATTCACAGGTATCGTGTTGGCAATCAATCCATACATAAAAATTATTCGAGATCACAACAATCAAAACTCCGGTGTATTCTTGCTGCAAAGGTCCGTTGATTGTGTAGATGTGTAGATGAAGATAAGTCCACACTCAAGTCCAACCACTCAAGTTCTCCAAGCCAAAAGAGTATCCTTAATAGCTGTGTTAATTTATGTTTCTTAGTCTTATGCTATGATAAAGCTAGTAAAAATTGTGTTTGTAACACCCACGATCTGAAGGTTACAGTAAGATTCAGTGGGTATAGTGTCTTAGCTTGTATTTTAATTTTCAATTAATAATATTATTTGAACCATTGTCAAAAAAAATTGTAATTTAATTTGCAGAAAATAAAAGCACCTTCATGATGATATCTGTTGTAATAGGAGTAATATTTAACTCTATTCCAAATATGTGTTCTAAGTTATGAATTTTCGGAAATGGAGAAGAATGATCATGGATATTCATATGACATTTGCCTTATAAAATTATACTAAAAATCATTATTATTATAGTCATTTAATTTATTACCATGTACAAAAGAGGTCATCAGAACAATTTTTCTCTTCTGATTGTCTGTGTTTACTTCTTAGTTATGTTAGGAGTCCCCAAATCTAGCAAATGTAGCTAGATAAGGGTATAGTGTTGTTCTTAGTATCAACTATTTGTGATTCCATATAAATGAAATATAATTACATTCTTTGGCTAACATATCATTGAAAAATAAAAAGAGATAAGACCATAATTTTTAATAGATTCTGACTTGAATTGGCTCACTTCTTTCAACCTTACAAATCAAATTGTAGAAATAAAATATCTAGATACGAGAATTAATTAAAAACATCAAACTTTTTTGTTTGAAAGGGTTTTGGAGATGTTTCAAAGAATTCTTTTTAATGCTACTCCATATTACCCTATACATCATCTCTAATTAATAAATACTAGTATTCAATAGTAATACTAGTAGTACTAGAGACTAGAGTACTACTAGTGGTGTTAATAGTAACTAGTATTAGTTAGTTATAGTATTAGTTGTGGTAATAGTAATAAATAAACAAAATTAATAATGCATAAGCTTGCAGATAATCCAATGTTCTGTAATGACTGATTCGGTATTTCACAAGCTTGTGGTTCAAGAACATGGAATAATGCAAACTCCTATATCTAATAGAGCAACACGGTAAGAAAACTCCCGAATATTATATCTCAATGTTTTTCTTTTACACAAAAATTTAGATTTACATATCAAGGTCGGTTGGAATCAGTAAGTAAAATGATCGAACAAATTATGCTCATAAACTTCGTTGAAACACTAGACTGTTACATATTTGAGAACAGATGCACGGAGCTTCTCCATGTATTCCGCAGCTTGGTTCTGTCCAAGTAATCAATATCAATTCATGTCAGCTTCAACAACTAATCCAGTTGATCATGATTTTTATGTAAAGATTCGACTTTTGACAGATATATATCAAGGCGTTCATTATACACTCGGGTATATAAAATTACATTATTTTACAATTTCTATATATGTGACCCCGGTTTTTTTACTTGAAACCTTCTGATATAGTCGGTCAAAATGCTTTAAACTACTTTATCAGTGATAGAATAGAATGTTCTATGGAAATATTTTATAAATAGATATCTTATCTCGATAGATTTCTTAACACAGGACTATCAACATTTTGTAACTTATAAATACTGATCAATGGAAATCCCTCCAATCCGGGAGTTTCACAATTTAGCAATCAACACTACTCACTAACAGATAAAGTTTCAAAAGTTGAAAAAGGCATATGGTCTTCCACTTCAGAAATTAAGGGAAGCTCACTATTAGTGCCTCCTTAGGTGTACACATCCCATATGATAAAGACTAAAGAGGCACAGCGTGTAAAGCTCACCATTTATGCCCGAAACAGTGACGAAAGGGCCCATCACTAGATTAGATTCTGAATATGATCCCACCAATATTTTGTGGGAATTCAGTAGGTGAAGGTGGGGCCGTGTTTATTAAGCTGGGCCCACACGTTTTACATTCTTTTTTCTATATTAAATGGGCTCTATTATAGCTAGACTAGGCCGATGCATTTGAGGATAGTGGGCTAGACTCCGAATCATGACCCATCAAATTGCTGGTCTGATCCAAGCTGGGATAATATACTACACAAGTTTGTGATGGGTATTCTCGTCATTTTGTCACTTTCTTTTTTCCATTTAAGGTATGTTTCACTTATTTTGAAACGTTGTAAAATAGTAAGTGTTTCACTTATTATGGAACGGAGGAATCAAATTAGTTCTCATCAAATCATAGTAATATTAAATAAACTCTAACAGGCTTGGATGTATCATGCGTATAATATACTCGAGATTACGGTGAATGCACCTTCTAGTTTTAAATAAATGAAGCTCCCACAATAAACAAGCAGAAACCTCAGATAACTAACATTGACAATGATATAAGCAAGCATAACTAACCTGATTACTCCTATATGCACTTGCTATGTTCTCATCAAGAAGTGTCACTAAAGACCTATTCAGCTCGTTCTGCTCAACCATGTCTAGTAACTGCATCATAAGCACAGCAAATTATGAATCATGAAATGTAAATAATAGACCATTTACCTCTAATTAAGGGCTTCACAAATAATAAATCACAAGTACATACAGTCGAATTGACGTCCTTGGATGTAAAGATTTTGGTAAGACTTTCCTTTGCTTTTACAAGCTCATTCTGCATTTTATCATATGCTTCTGCATTACAGCAAGGGGACTAAACACATAAGTTTTACGTGTAAGCGACTATCGAGTAATAATCTGAGGTTAATTATGATTAACAGACCAATTCCTTCTAAAAGAGCCTTTTGCAATGCTTCCAGCTCAAATATCCTGTCCTCCATTTCCTACAGAAGTAGAAAAATATCAGTGGATCTATTTGCATTCTTTGATGTTAACTATCCGGTGTATATAGCCAGATATGGTAAGATAAGTACCTCAGTTTTTGCCATAGCGAAACGAAGTTGCCCCAACTCAGATTGTAATTGTTTGAAAAAGTCCTCATTCAATCTGCAAGTTCCTTACAGAGTTACTGCTAGAATAAAAAATTCTTACATAGAATTAAAAGCTTCTATAAGTACATGTTTGTGTTGAGAATTAGATTAAGCAAACCAACTAATTACTTGTAATTAATACTAAGCAACAATCAATGAAAGTGATGAAACTAAGCATAAATGGGAAAGCAATGAAAACACACCAATTTACGTGGGAAAACCCGAGCACCGGGAGAAAAAACCCACAAAGCAAGCACCTTTGATTAATGGAGAAAATGGATGAACAATACAATCTCTCCCAAACTCACTTCCTCTCCTAAACCCTAGAAAAAATGAGGCTCCAAGTTTGAACAATGAGATATGTGTGCTCTCATTCTAAACTCAGAAAATAGGGTATTTATACTCCTAGAACTAAAAGCAATCCAACGGCCACGATTTAAACTTAAATCGCGAAACACGTGCATAAAACTGGGTTAGCCCGCCCGGGCCCAAAACTGCCCGCCCGGGCAAAATGTTTGCCCGCACAAGGAAAATTTACTGCAAGTTCCTGCCTTCAATCTGCCAAAAATCGCACGCCCGAGCCAAAAAGAGCCCGCCCGGGGAGATGCCCACCCGGGCCACCCCCTACTGCCTGCCCGGGCTGCTGGGTGCTGCTACCATGGCTCGAGGCTTTTTCTCCCTCCTTGCTTGCTCACCCATCTCCACCAAAACCAACAGTTTGGTCCGAGATCTTTGAATGTTCGAAACGAAAACAAGAAAACAAGAAAACATATCTGTTACATGTTGTTTGGTATGAGAAAATAGGTGGATTTAGTTACCTTCATGAAACAGAATGCATTACCAATTTACAATTACCCCATCCCTCACACAAAACTCATGTAGCAGAAATTATTTCTTATTTCCATTTCCAAACACTTAAAAATCTCGTACCAAACATGCTCTCCAAAGGAAAATTGCAAGTCCAATAGTATAATCAACTCGAAATTGTCCATCTGAATGTACAACTATATCATAGTTCGACCAGATGAATGAATAAAAACATGAACATTGTGAGAAATATCAAATGAACAAAATAAAGATTTTGATATAGGTGTAACAGAGATAACTTGCCTGACCCTCAATCTGGCAATCTCAAATTCAATCTCTTGAGCCTCAGTATCAAGGAAATACTCTATCAACTCCGTATCCGTATCCGGAGCAACCCGAGACTGAATCCAAAACACAATCTCACACATATCAATACAATCATTTAACATTACCCAAATTGTGATACTACTCTACCCATCCATGTGCATCATCAATGAATTAGCGTATATCACAAATAAATTTAAACATTGTGGTAAAACAAACTTTTTGTGTATTACTGCAGAGTACTCTGTGCCTATGTAGTACAAAAACCGTTGGGTTTCCAAAACAAAAAACAAAAACATTTAATAAGTGGGGAAACCCAAACCAGAGATTTTAGCCATTTCCGAGCTTCATTAGCATGAAAACAGTCGGGGTTTTGAAACAGAAACCCTTAAAAAATGTGCTAGTATACCGTTTCTATTTTGGGTTCGCTTTAGGCCAATTCTGTTTAAGTTAATTAAAAGAGTACTATATAGAAGCTATAATTAACTTCTGCCTCTATTATTTTGTAATATGTACTCTCTCCTAATTTCTATAGATAATAAAATGTTTCTCCTCTGCCTGTCAATGTAGCTAACACATTGTTAGTGAGTCATGTAATTCTTGTGTGGATTGTTCTTTAATTCTTCGTTGCTTTATTGCTTCCGTTATAACATAAACATTCAAGAGTGCACAATAGAATTTGCGAATAACTACCAATTCAGTTATTGAAAAACATACTAGTATATACTTAAGCAAAAAATCAATCAATTAGAAAAAAAAAACATAACCTGACGAAGAGATTCTCGACGTTCTTTCTCTTCCCTCAACTGACGCTCGTAAGCTTCTTTTGCTTCGGAATCTTTTTCGAGACGTCTCTTGAATTCTAACCTTGCTAAATGCCCTGTTTGGGGAGGTTGTCTAAATACACCTTCTGGATCCTTCCTTCCAATGGTATTCAACAAGGGAACAACAATCAATCAGTTGTTAGCTAGTTTTAGTAAACTTGTTTTTTTCTAGCATGGAAAAGAAATAAAAAAGAGTACCCAAACGCAGGATATTCTTGGTCTTGAAAACTTAGTGAATGAGTAAGTTGTGAATGAGCGTAAATGAGCAATACCAAAACTTAGAGCAGCCATTTTCTGCTCTGTTTGCTCGGTGAATTGAAGTGAATTGCTTATCTTTCTACTGAACGGATGATAACACTTCTTATCCTATGTGGAAAAAACTAAGGTGATAACTGATAAGTGATCATGGGTCGGGCCGGATCGGATCGAAAATTCAACTTCATGATAAGAATGGGCTGAGGTAGATGTATATTGGGCTTTTAGTGGGCTATTACAACAAACTATATAAATCAGTATGTATTGGTCCTACATAGAAGAAAAGAGGGGGTTTTGTCAAATTATGGCTTACCACAAAAAATGAGCGTACTTGTTGCAAATAAAAAAGCCTACTTGGAAACTCAACTCCCAATGGCCCAGCCACAACACTGTACCCCCTCACTCAGAGTAGAAAACTCGTTTGACTAAATTGTAAATTAGATGAGAGAAGTGTTAGATGTATAAACAATAAGGGAATTGGATACACCACTTTAAGGCACGAAAGCTACGTTTTTCTATTAGTTTACTTTCGCCCGTTTAGGATCAATGGGTTAACACGAAATAAACAATGAGATACAATGGAGAGAACAATTCACAAAGATGATCTTCTAAGTGAATCAACAAGAACTTGTGTTTATTGTTTGTGAAGAACACTAAAGAGAAAGAGTACAAGATTTTTTTCTCAAGAGAAGCAAGTTTATTTTGTGAAAAAACTGAAAACTGATTTCATCAAATCACACCATTTGGAAAGAAGTTAATCTTCTTATATTAACTTAGAGAGGTTAATGATGATGTGTCTATCTCCTAAGTGAGGGAAAAGATAACCATAGCAAAACAACGGATTGAAACAGTCAAAATCAAAACTCGCAGCGAAAGAAGCAGACGCAAATTGCACCCTGCGATACAGATCGCACCTCGCGATCTAGCAGGGTCGCACCTCGCGATCGGCTGCTGCTTCTTGGCTGGTGTTTCCTTCTTTTGTCCAACCTCCAGGAAACCATTCCAAATAATCTAAAGCCCATTTTACTATAAATGATCCAACAAGAAGGGGATGGATTCTACGACTAATGAAATTACAAAAGTATCCTCTAACCTCATACTACCTCTATTTATTGATTGCATCTTGGGTCTAATATGTTACACCGTAACTTATTGTGTAACAAAATCTGGTACGTATATAATGACATAGACTCCAACAAAAATGACATGAACTACACAAATAAAGACATAAAGCTAATGTTATTTTGTCATTAATTTCATGTCATTTGAATTTTCTTATACAAAAAAAGCAGTGGTTTTGGGTTGTTACACCATAAGCTAAGGTGTAATAGTTACACCAAAGAAAATTTGTTGTTTATTTTTAGATACAAGATGTGATATTTTTAATCAACTCCTCAAAAAGGCAAGTGATCGATGCATCAAAAAAAAGGGAGGTAGTATATATTAATGTGATACTTCCTCCATCCCAAAAAGATGTTCTTATTTTCTTTTTTAGGTGTCCTAGAAAGATGTTCCCAACCATAATATTTCTACTTTTACTTATTTAAAATTTTTACCCATATTTAATTCTCAGTCACCATAAATTGACATTAGCGTCGATATTTAATTATAATTTTCAATTTATTTTCTTCAATTAACAACTTCCAATAAATCTTCATTTACTCAGCCCATTATTCCAAGCATTATTAATTGTTTTCCGTATTTTTGTTGTTCCAAAAATCAGAATTCCCCAAAAAGTTTCTTGTTAAATGAACATCTATAAAACCAACTTCACTTCCTTAATTCTCATGAAAAAATGAGAAATGGGAAGATATTTTTGGAACGGAGTAAATGGTAACTTAGCTAGCTAATAAAAAACTAAATTTTAGCTTTGCATATGAAGTCAACTAAAAATTTGTGTCTTACAAGTTACTCCCTCCGTTTCTTTTTACTTTACTCACTTCACTTTGGGAGAGAACCAATGAGGAAGTCCAAAAGGTGGAGAGAAAAACTGAAAAGTGAGAGAGAAAAGTAAAAAGTGGGCTAAAATATTAAAAAGTAGATGACATGGGTAGGGGTGTTCGCGGTTTGGGTTGGTGCGGTTTGGGATGTAACCCAACTCAAACCGCAAATATACGGTTTGACATTTTTCCAACCCAAACCGCACCGCACTTTTGCCTAAACCAACACAAACCGAACCGCGCAAAACAGTTTGGTGCGGTTTGGTTTGCGGTTTAACCATTTTTTCCTCCGCGACATTTATTTTGTAATCTAAGAGTAAAAAAAAATTTGTTAATAAATATAAAGAGTCCAAATAAATATGAAGTTGACTTCATAATTAAACATAAATAATAATTTATCAAAAGTGTCCAAGTTCTTTACTTCAAACTTCTTTTTTCAGTTGTATACTTGTATGTCACCTTGTCAAGTGTATTTAAAAAAAAAATAGATAATTTTTTTTAAAAAAAAATTCATATAAAATTGCGGTTTACGGTGCGGTTTCGATTTACAAAAATTAAAATCCAACCCAAACCTTGCTTGAAATCATAACCCAAACCGCAATTTTGAAACCGCAAACCAACCCAAACCGCGGAAAAACGGTTTGGGTTGCGGTTTGGTGCGGTTCAGACCGCACTCTGAACAGCACTAGACATGGGTAGAAAAAGAGAAGAAAGTAGATGTGACATATTACCAAGAATAGAAAATGCAACAATGTGTAGATTAAAAAGAACAAACTAATAAAAGAAAGTGTATAGATTAAAAAGAAAATGTAGTACTAACTCACTAACATATGGTTTCAAGTCGTTAGGGATGATTGTTGATTGGTATGCATTTATAATTTAGCAAGTTGAGATTATTTTTGACTTTCAAAGAAAAAGAAAATAAATATAGAAAGACTTGGCAAGATCCCAGCCAAAGTCTACGATTAAAATAGAAAATGCGAAGTCCACATATTATTATTTCTTGTTTTGGCTACGTCAAAGGGCGCGCATCGACATCACAACAGAGGATGTGAGAAAGTTCAAGAGAATATATACTTAAATAAGTAGGACGAAAAACTCTTAGGCATTTGGTGTTGGGTATATATTCATTTTACAAGCAATTGTTTGTTGACATATTGAATAATCCTTTCCTCAACAATGTTAATATGTTGGGTTATTAATTGATTTCCACTTTTAACATAGCCCAAAATACATATATGTGCGGGCTTGGCTCAAAGCTGACAATATCATACTAATTGTGGAGTTATAGGTGGACTCGTAGGCCCTACATTTGGGAGCAATTATTTTATTCATTTACAAGCAATTGTTTGTTGACATATATTTTTTTTTGACAGCGTTTGTTGACATATTGAGTAATCCTTTCCTCAACAATGTTAATATTTTGGGTTATTAATTGATTTCCACTTTTAACATAGCCCAAAAACAAATCTGTATGGGCTTGGCCCAAAGCGGACACTATCATACTAATTGTGGAGTTATAGGTGGACTTGTGGGCCCTACATTTGGAAGCAATTATTTTATTCATTTTACAAGCAATTGTTTGTTGACATATTGAATAATCCTTTCCTCAACAATGTTAATATTTTGGGTTATTAATTGATTTCCACTTTTAACACACTACCTCTTTTTTTTATACAACATTTGCATTTTAGTGAGCGGATTATATTATCAGATGTAGCATAGCATCTAATAAAAAAACAGAGGTAGTATCAACTTCATATCATGGTTGTTCCGAGATGAAAACTTGAGGAGATCGCTGGCCGGACAAAATCCTTTGTTTGAAGCCTAGTTGAGCTACAAAGTAAGAAATGTAAGCTGCCTCAAGGTGGTCTTTAATTTGGTTTCCTCTCCAATGCTTAATCAAGTTAATGACTTATCTAAGATCATAGTTAGAATTGAAGATACAATTTAGTTAGAGAAAGATTAGACCATTTAGTTAGGGAAAAATTAGAGAAAAAAATATAGTCATGTAGGATCTTGTTTGATTCATCTTATTGAGTACTTTATTAATACACAATTGTTATGATTTTTACTAATATGTAATGTAAAATATATAAGGGCAAAGAAGTGCATTGACAAATGCTCACAAAGAAAGTAGGAAAGATAAAAAAAATACAGAGGGAATATATTTTTGTAAATTAGTTATAATCATGTCGCGGTTAGTACATGGATATATAGTGCAATCATCAAAACGTTGCAACCAAAAATATGGAGATGGTAAAAATCCATGTCACAGTATTAATTTAAGAAAATGGATAACAAAAAAGTCTTGGGTGGACTGGGTTCACAATAATTTATTGTACACCCAAACTGACTTTATCATACAAAACTGACTATATTAGAAAAAAGCGAACTATATCATGCGAAAAATGACTATATCAGAAAATTGACTATATCATACAAAAACTGACTATATAAAAGATGATTATATCAAATGAAAATTAACTACATCAAATAAAAATTAACTATATCAAACGAAAAGAATTTAGTAACATCACATGGTAATATATCAAAATGTATATAAACTAGCTCAATACGCATGTGCTAGTGCACGAATTACTTATAACATTTAAAAAATAAATAAAATCGAAAAAAATATACTTTCCTCATGTACCCAAAAAAAAAGTGTTGCTTCAAATATATAATGATCTTCAAGCTGCTGATTATGAGATATATCATCTAGGTCATGTTAAACATTTGTCAGTAAAGTTTAATTTATATGTATTTGCAATAAAGAGAATATAAGTTTATGGTATTGATCATCAAACAATTTGGCCCAAGATGAACTAAAACTTACTTAATTATATAGCACTTGAGTTAGGCATTTCAGTAATACTCCCTCCGTCTCTTATTAGTTTATTACCCTTTTTTTTGGGTACACAATTTGAGGAGAAATAGTATGTTGATCCTAAAGAGAAAGATAAAATATTAATTTATTGTAGGCCAAGAGAAAGAAGGATAGTGACAAATAGAAAAGTGATGTTTTATGTAAAAGATACTAATATAAAACTAGTGAGTCCATTCTAAAAATAGAAAAAAGAAGTGGGTAAAATAATAAGAAACAGAGAGAGTACATAATTTTTGAATATTTTCTTATTTATCTTACATAATTTAGGCATGATATCAATATTGGTCAAAAGAGGTATCGCTACCTATCTCCCAGAGGGAAGATCAGGGATTAAAACCTGGTGCTAGCATAAAGTGGTAGAAGGAGATAAAGGGAAATTAAAGAGATTTGGGTGTCTTTAATATGGTTAGGATCAGCCTGAGATAGGGCTAACCTAGACCACCTCCATGTACCAAAAATAAAAGGGATATTATCTCAGATAACCCTAACTTATAGGCCTTTTTCCAATATAACCCTGACTTTGGCAGCCCTGTCTCCGATAACCCTGAACTTGATTTTTGTCATTAAACTTGACGGAATTTGTCACGGCGTTAACTTGGTTTGACTTTTGCTAAATTCATCTCTTTCTCTCTCTTGTTCTTCATCTCTTTCTCTCTCTTGTTCTTCATCTCTTCTCAAGCATTCATCAATGGTTCCCAAACTTAGGTAAATCTCTTTAATCTTTAAAACCACCATCATCCAACCACTTTTCTAAATTCATCTCTTTCTATCTCTTGTTCTTCATCTCTTCTCTCTTTTGTTCTTCATCTATTCTCAAGCATTCATCAATTTTTCCCAAACTCATAACAAAATCCATATTTTTCCCAAACCCATTTACCCAAAATCATAACAAAATCCACATCCAACCACTACTCCAAAACTAGAACAAAAAAAAATTAAAAAAAAAAACTAAACTAACAACTGGTTTTTTTTTTGGGTTATTTAATCCAACCCCAGAAAACAAAAAAAAAACCTTATGACCACGTTCGATGTATTTAACGGCAACAAGCTCTTTGGTTTCTTTGTGTCGCATAAGTCGGGCAACTTTTTTTCATTACAGCATTGAAGATGGATTATTGCCCCGGATTAACTTTCTAAGGAGCATTGGCATGCAAGATTCTGAAGTTTTGAAAGTTTTGACTAGCCTCACTCAGGTCTTTTTCTTGTCTTAAAACTCATCATTTTTATAATCATTGTGCTAGCCTTGAAATTGTTTGATTACTTCATACCCCAACCAATCGCCGCCCCTCCCAACCCATCGCCGCCCCTCCCCTTCGAATCGCAACCCATCCTCCCCTTCGATTTAGGTGAGTTGCAGCCTTGCAGGTGGTGAGTGGTGATTCAATTTCTTGGGTGATTCGAACCGCCCATCGAAGGGGGCCTTGGTTCGATTTCGGGGGTGTTGGGGTGGTTTCGGGGGGTATTGGGGTGGTTTCGGGGGGTATTGGGCTGGTGTCGGGGTGTTGGGGTAGTTTCGTGGGTATTGGGGTTATGCCGATCTGGTGGTTGCGGTGGTGAACGTGGTCAGCGGTGGTGGTGAATTTTATGTATAACTATGTATTGTAGTTAGTAGTATGCTTTTTCCTAGTATAATTATGTCTTGGGAAAAATTGATGAATGCTTGAGAAGAGATGAAGAACAAAAGAGAGGAGAGATGAAGAACAAGAGAGAGAGAGAGATGAATTTAGAAAAGTCAAACCAAGTTAACGCCGTGACAAATTCCGTCCGGTTTAATGACAAAAACCAAGTTCAGGGTTATAGGAGACAGGGCTGTCAAAGTCAGGGTTACATTGGAAAAAGGCCTATAAGTCAGGGTTATCTGAGATAATATCCCAAAATAAAATGACTTGCCCCTGTGATATCTTCCAATGGATACACAAATTCTGAGTAAAAACAAATAAGACTAGAAATAAAGTAAGAATATAATTGTATATTTTCTCTATTTTCTTTTAGTTGATCCATTTCCTTTAGCCACACTTGCTAAGTCACTAATTTGAACATTAAATATGTCTAATTATCAATAAGAAAAAATTATAAAAATTTGATATTTGGATAATATACATTGAGACTAATCTAACAAGATCCCACATGACTATATTTTTCCGTAAGTATACATCACAAGAGACAGTCAAAGTCATGTATGTAAATAGTGTCAAAAGTCAAAACGAGTCATCTAAAAAAGACTGAAGAAGTATATAATATATATGTTGAGTACAATCTATATATGTAAACAGTTTGTAAAAAGTAAACCAAGTCCTTTGATTGTTTTCCACAACAGGTAGATGACACGTGTTGGGTTCAACCTAAGTCTGAGTATCATGTGAGACATGTGAAGGGTTATGTTTTTTGAACTTCTGTTTCAGTTTGAAGCTAAGGTTTCTTTAAGTGTATTTAAATGAGGGCTGACAAAGGTTGAATATCTGTTTTGAGTGTCTAAGAGCAGGCAGCATGAGTTTGATGTACTTAGCTTATGGAGTACCTCTAGGGCGGAACTCTCAGAAAATCTGAGAGCTCTAGAGAATAATGATTTTTCGATCCCTTCGACTAAAAAGTCTTTCATGGATTTGGCATTTGCAGGCTGGGCCTCTTTAATTACTTGGAAATATTTAACTTTACTTTGTCCTTCTAAATATTTTATTTGGAAGAGTAATAGGAACCAATATATATTTTACAATCCAAAAATATATTTATTTGATTTGGAGATCTGATTTGGGGTGGTTAATTTAATTAAATTTCGTAGATAATATTTATTTTAGCTCAAAATAACTAATCTAATTTATGTAGAACACACTAATAAATTTATAGTGCCTACAACATTTTAAATTAATATAGTCGTATCCATGATCCAAATCTATAAACTATAATAATAATTATTATTAGAACATGTCAGAAGCGATTGAAGCCCGCCATGTGTTTCCTCATCTTTATGTGTTGACATGGCTTTTACATTCTCAATGTGACAAAAAGTTGCATTGTGTAAGAGTTTTTTATCCCATGACCCTGTTTGGTAGTAAGAGAGCTACGGGTATGGCTCATCACGAACGATTATAGCACGCAAGGGTAGCTCGCTCGATTCGCAGATTTGTCTGTGATCATTTATCAAAAAATGACTCTGGCCTGGTTATCAAATGATTGAACAATCAAGAGCCCTAGGGATTGCCTCAGGAAAGAGGCCAATCCCTGAAAAAGCCGAGCTCGAAGCTTCCGTAGCTTAGTAACTCCCGGAACTTCTTCGTAGTGGCTCTCTACAGTCGGTGCAGCAACCATTTCACCTGGTAGGCTACAATTGTTTTAAAAGCACGAACATAATGATCAAAGAATTCAAGATTGTAATCCTCGTTCTTCTTTCTAATCTTTCTTCTACTAAAAAACAAGCAAAAATCCCGGCACAATCTTACTGATAGATTGAAGCTTGAAGTAGGAGAGAGAAAAAATAAATCACCAAAGTACCCACCCCTCTTCACATCATCTTCCTCTCTTTTTTCATTTTAGTTTTCTCTTCTTTTTTTTGCCTGAAAAATAAAAATTCAATCTGTTAAACCCATGTTTCTTGTGCACATGTGAGTTGTCCTACATTGGAGAAAGAGGAGAGAAAATACTACATTATAAGTTAAAGGAGTTACTCCTACTATTACCAATTGGTTTTACAATAAAACCTCTTTTGGGCTTGTATGTGGACCAAATCTCCTCCTCCTTACTGGATGGAATCCTGTCAAGCATGTGTGTGGTCACTCTCTCCTCTCGTGTTGTATAACGTATTTATCTTGGTATCAGAGTGGAAAACCCCATGTAGGGAGGGCCCAGTAAGTTGAAAATTATTTGGAGCATGTAGCCCAATAGTAGTATTTTTCCCATGTAGGGATGTTAATTAATAGCTTTAATTGGGCTCACATGTGAGGAGGAGTGTTAAAATGTCAACCCACATGTGAGTTTGTCCCACATTGAAGAAACTGAGAGAGAATGACTAACATATAAGCTTGATGGGTTATTACTCCTATTAGCAATTGGTTTTAGGGTGGAACCCTGTCAAGCTTGTGTGTGATCACTCTCTCCTCCGATGTAGTGCAGGCTCAATTACGTATTTGTCACAATCTCTCACAATTTCCTAGAACCCTACCCCCACTTCACTAAGATGTAAATCTTTTCTCTTCTTTCTTTGTTGGTAGTAATGGTTATTAAATAATAATTTTGAATAACTGCATAAGCTGAGGTGGTCATTTTCGTAATATTCTTCTTCTTCACCGTTTTCTCCGTCCTTGAATAATCGCCGATTAACCAGAGCTAAACAGCTCCATCATCTCCCTCAATGTGACGTTAAATGCTTGGATTTGCTTCTAAACTCACAAGTTGGAAGCTTCTTGTCGGCTTTCGGGTTCTTCTCCATTGGAGCTTTCTCGACGGCAACAACTTTCTTATCTGCCGAAGCTTTCTTGACAGCGGCGGATTTCTTCTCATCTTGTTTCTCAGCGGCTGGCTTTTGTGTACCTTCGACGCCATTAATGAGATCTAGATGATAGAGAAATCTTGAAAGTTTTTGAGGTGTTTCGAGTTTCTTTTTCGAGATGTAGATACATTTTTGTCAATATTTTAATTTCACATTTTTGGATGCGTTGTTACACCATAACTTATGGTGTAGTAGTTACACCCAAGAATTTATGTTCTTTTATTTTGTACACAACTAATGTCCAAATCTAGCTAACTACTAGTCTTAAAACCTATATACATATATATATATATATATATATATATATATATATATATATATATATATATATATATATATATATATATATACATACTAGTATATTAAAAGGTCGTAAGAAAGCCTCATGCCGCTTGACACTCTCGTATAAGGCTCTAATGCTAATGCTTTTTTCTAAGTCAAACCTCTGAATTAGAAGAATAATGTTGTGTAGGTACAAGGTATCAAACAAGTGACTTTTGAAATGAAATGTGAGAGTTTAACCACAAATCGAGTATATAGCATCATTGTTTAGTATTTAAGAACAATATGGTCTTATAATTGTATCTCACTAAAAGACTTGCACAAGTGTAGATACCTAACATTTTTATGGTAATAACAAGCATAGACATAAACTCTTACCCAATTCCTTGTAGATAGTTAAGCTATTGCTTTCTTCCCAAACTTTTTCGGGTTTATTTTTTAAAAATATCATGCAGTTTTTATCATGTTCAGATGTCAAATTGTTCTCACTAAATTACGAAAACTTCAACCCGAAACATCGCCCGGAACACTCACTATATTAAAAAGTGTTTCCATGAAAGTTTATGCGCCATATTGAAATCTTAACTGTTGAGCTATATTAATATTGTCTATTATTGTTTTATAACAAAATATAATAAATTTCAACATGATCAAGGCAATTTAATGAAAGAACAGTGCAAATATAAAATTCCATTCATAAAAATTTATAAAACATAGTTATCTTGCTTTGCCGCAAAACAAAAGATGTCTACTCAGTCGATTTCTCACTAACTCTAATATTTATGAAACCATACAAATCGGTTATGCGAATGGCAAACCACGATTCTATAGGAAAGTATCTCAGCGCCCCTATTGATTTTAAGACTTCGAAAACAAGGCATTTCACTTTTCTTCTGGATAAGATCTCCACTAGAATATCCAAATGGAATCTCAAGAACGTTTCCCAGACTGGTAATTGATCCTGATCAACTCCGTGCTGATAGCGTCCATTTCTCTCATTCTCGGGGTTTTTCAAGTTCCAAAGACCATCACAAATAAGATTGATGCTATGATTGCCCGGTTCTTTTGGTCTAATTCTCAGGGGAAGGGCATTCCATGGGGTAAAAAGGAAATCCTACAAATCCCAAAAGGAGCGGGTGGATTGGGGATCCGCAATGTTGCTACATTTAATATGGCTCTATTTATGAAAAAGGTTTTTCGCATCTACAAAGACCCTCGCTCCCTCCTTGGTCGAGTGTTTGGTTCCCCATAAAGCCTCCGACCATCCATCAGATCCCTCCGAGGAAATCCGTCATGGGGTAATAGGGGGCTTCTCCAAGCGCACCAACTTATCCAGGAATGTTATGCTTGGAAGTTGGGACAGGTAGCCAAAGTCGGGTAGCAACTAATAAATGGGTAAATGACACTACCCTAATTTTCAGGGACAATGTTACTATGGGCCAGGCCGCCAACGTCAGCATTAGCAACCTAATCCACCCTATTTTCAGAAGCTGGAATGCCCCCCGCTTTACCAGCTTTTCACTTCGACAAGTGCACAAAATATCCAATGTGTAGAAGTTCCAAGACTGGAAAGCCCTTGCGACTTCACATACTGGCCACTTACAACTTCGGGGGAGTTCACTACCAAGTCAGGATACTTTATTCTCTCCGAGAAAAATGAAATCTGCAGCATGAACGCTCAATAGGATACAAGATTCTTCCGCATTCTATGCAGCTTGAGCATCATGCCCAAATGGAAACTGTTTTTCCGAAAAATTTGGCACGACAGTTCCGCTGTTAACGCTAATCTTTTGAATCATGGTATTAGTCAAGATTAGCTATGCCCCCTCTGCCATACAGAGGTGGAAGATCTGGAGCACCTCTTCTGTGTTTGCCCTCGATCCCGTCAAATCTGGCTGGATGGCCCTTTGGGCACCTGCCTCACCACTTGGAATGATACTCCACTAAGGCAATGGCTCATTGCCTGGAACCTCAAATTACGAAAAGAAGATGCACAGGAGGGTCAGAGACTACCTAGTTTAATTTCTTGGCCACGTTCTGGACCATATGGGGGACACGTAACAATAGTGTCTTCAGGAACAAAGCCAGTACACTTTTGGACATCACACAACATCTTGCTAATGGCCTCCAACAACACCATCTGTACACCTCTCCAAGTCCCATCCAGGATCATCCAATCAACCACGGCGAATCTCCACCGGGCCTCCTAGTTGCAAACATGGGAAAAATCACGCAAGGTTCGTTGGACGTTACATTCACCATTGATGGTTCCTGGGACCACAACCCATCAGGAGGGAATGCATGGAGTCTCGAGACAACCCAGCTGCAAGTTGAAGATGGGATTTGTAAGCCAGCTACCTCAGCCCTACAGACGGAAGCTTTTGTCTGCCTAAGTGCTCTTGAATGGGCTGTCATCAAGGGTTATAGAAAGGTAAAGATTAAGACAGACTTCGCCACCCTAGTGCACTATATACGCTCCAATCGTCCAAAGACAGACTCCGCCACCCTGGTGCACTATTTACGCTCCAATCATCTAAGGGATATCACTATCATATGGACGGTACGAGAAATACAACATCTGGCAGGTACGCTGGACTGGTGCCAAATTGTAAAGTCTCCAGGGATCAAGTCAAGAAGGCTCATGAACTGGCCAACTGGTGTAGGATTAATCATGATTATGTGTTTAATTTTTAATTTGTATGTTTTTTGATGTAAAAAAAAATATGGAATGACCAAAAAGTCATGGTCAATATCTATCGGACTGGACGACATCAAATATATCACATTGTTATGTTGTTTACACCTGGACAACCCATCAACGATCACAATGTTAAGCTATTCAACTTTTTCTTCTTTTTAATCGTAAAATCATTAGGCTATTCAAATTTATCCGATTTAAAAAAATATAATTTTATGGTGATTTTTCTAATTTGGCGGAAAGGTGACGCTGTGTATAGAAGAAGTCAATGAATTATAATTTAACTATACTGATAGGAAGTTACAATGTAGACACCTTATCAAATGGTCACTATCCAGGATCTAGAATATACCATCTTCAGATTTTAAAAAATTTACGATCACGTCATGTAGTGTAGTGGTAGTCATTAAATTATAATTATTTTGTTGTTAGGAAAGAACATTGAAATGTAAAATTCCTTCATAGATAACGTAAGTTATACGGAATAACTACTACATGTCATGTATAAATACCTGGTACATGTATACGTAAACCCATACTTCTGAAGCTAAGAGCACACATCTTAAAGGTGCATCTTCATAAAATGAGAAAATACATAGAAATGAAGGTGGTAGCAGTAATAATATTGTTTTCTTTGCAATTTGTGGCTTCATCAGCACAAGGTCCTAGTTTGAGCCCTATCCTACCTCCAGCACCAACACCTCAGGGTACGTACGTCCATTTTTATAACCACATGCATGCAATGGAGCTATCTAGCTAGCTAGCAAAATTGTTTTTTTTTTTTTTGTTTTCGTTCTTCTACGACTCCTTCTTTGATGCAAAGCATAAATCTAAAAGCTAAAATTAGAGTTACATTACATCTTTAGAGCTCATTATCGCCAGTTCTTCTACATAAGCTTTTGCGTAGTTTGGTTAAACTCATAGCTTGTCGATTTAGATCCCAAGCTCGGTTGTTATATAAGATTATCTTTTATTTGCTTAGTTTGGTCTCAAGCTTGGACTTGGGCTAAGTTTGAGCTAAACTTTCATCACGCCGAACTTGAAGGATCTCTATGTCAACTCACCTTATTAATCACTCCCCTACCTAGCCTTATTAATCAATCCCCTACCTAGTCTCAGAAAATTATTATATTATCTCAAGTTCTCAACCCTTAAGATTAAAAGATACTCTTATTTTACCTTAACATTGTTAGCATATTGTCCTTGATTCCTATCACTACTAATCACGTCTATACTTCTTTATTGTGTTTTTGCTTAATTAATGTTCAAGATTATAAATAGTATTTGTATTACTTGCTTAGAAGAGTAATCTAAATTATCAATTTCACCTTATTAGGGGAATCGCAAGAAGAGCATTGCTGGGAGAGGATTGGAAATTGCGTTAACAATAATATCAACAACACTGAATCAGAGCCACAGTTCGATCCAACAAGCCCGTTGTTTAATGTGACAGAATTCCTTTGCTGTCCTCTAATTCAACAAATATCAAGTGCTGAGAGACCATGTTTTTGTTCAGTGACCATATTTCTTCAACAAAATCCTTCCCAAGCAGCCAATGTTACCCAACTTCTGTCTACATGCAGCATTGTCGATTCAGTCGCTTTTCTTGACAGCTTTTGCCTAGGTAACTAGCCGTTTTAAACGTGTTTATACGGAAAAACTTGGCTGAGATCGTCTTAGTTATTGAGATGTGTTTCTGGCTTTCTGCCAAGTTCCGTTTATATGTGCATGTTATCCGTTTATATGATATGCATATTTGTTGTTAGTTTATGCAATATTTTATATCATTTTATACAAATCTGAAAATATTACCAGTAAAAATAATAAAAAATTAGAAAAAAATAATTTCGAAAAAAATAAATTTTATCTTTTGAGCTCGAAGTTTTTTCGGGCGTATAACTCTAATGAACAAGTTTTGTAACTCTAATTCAATTGTGTGGTTGACATTCATTCTCATTTCTCATGTAAGAAGACATACTCATGTGATCCTGCCCCTACATATATGATCCGGTGAGAATGAGTTCTTATGTGAGAACATATTTATATTTAGAACATACGCAACGCTTTTTAGAACATATGCAATACTTTTTAGAACATACTTAACCTTTTGTTTTTAGAACATATGAAACACGTTTTAGAATATATGCAACACTTTTTAATTAGAACAATAACTTATAGAACATATGCTATGATTTTTAGAACATGAAGAGATCTTTTTACTTAAAAACCTAATCAACACATATACATATATTGAAATATACATGTTTTAAATTTTGAAGCTTATGTCCTAAATTATTTCAAGTATGTTCTAAAATATTTTAAGTGTGTTCTAAATTGTTTCAAGTATGTTTGAGATTATTTTTAACATGTTCTAAATTATTTCAAGTATGTTATAAATGATTACAATGCAAGTACATTCTAACTTATTTCCAGTAAAGTTTTAGAACATCTACACCATTTGTAGAACATATACACTACATATGCAAAATCACAATGTGAGCCAAACTCATCTTATCTCATCTCAACAAAGCTTTAAATTGCAACTTAGCAATAATTGATCATCATCATCCATCATATCAAATGATCAAAATCATGTGTCATCAACACATCAATAAATATTGTTTTTAACAAAAAGTTATCATTCTATTTATTAACAACAAAATTACACCAAAAATCCACAATTATCAACTAAAATTAGTTGAGAAAACTCACTCATCATCATCATCAACTAAATTACTTGATCCAAGACAAAGGCCAATTAAGAGAAGAAATGTCTTCAGGAAAAATGCAGAGAGAACACAATAATCAAACTCATACACCAACACATTTGATCGACGCTTTTCGCCGGCAATCAAACGAGTTTCTTCTCCAATCAACACTTTTTTGCCAACTTTTGTAGAATTTTTTGCCATTAATAGAGATGAGCAAGTTTGCCATGAGGATGGTGATTCTAGGTGTCAAGTTTGCCATAAGACAATGATGTGGCGGAAGGTATGAATCGGTGATGCCGGAGATGAGCAAGAAGCAGGACAAATTTTTAGAACATGAATTTCCAAAGTTTAGAACATGAAATACAAAATTTTAGAATATGAAATTCAACCTAAATAAAATCAAACTTCAGAATTGTTGATAAAGAATTCGTTAAACTTGGTAAGAACCTTTGTTGAATTCATGTAACTTTGTTGATTTATATATATGAAGACTTTGTTGAATTTCATCTTGAATTTGATGGAGTTTATTTGAGGAGACAGAATGAGTACTTTTGAGTAGTGAAAATGGTCATCTTGAGAAAAAAGAAACAAACATGAATTCATTCTAGATAAGTTGAATCTTTTATGAATAATTTTGTTGAACTTGGAGCTTCAACTAAGTCTACTTGAGGAAAGAAAATGGATATTCTTGAGGAGAGAAAATTAGTAGGAGAGAGAAACGAAATAAAATCGTAGTTAATGAATGCGAGCTAATTAGATTGAATTTCAGAAAATTTAATGAAGAATTTAGTAAAATTTGTGAAGAACTTGGTTGAATTTGAGTTTGAAACTTCAATGTAGTCTTTTTGAGAAGAACACATAATTTAGAACATAGGATCTGTTCTCACATAAAAAAGTGTTATCACAAGAGCCTTCCCTATATAATAGAGATTATAATTTTACTAATATGAATTACTATTTCATTGTTCTCCATTTCCATTAAAAAATTATTCTTAGGAGTACATGATGTTTTGTTTATTTTTTTATTAAATGATGATTGCAGGTGCTGAAGCTCCGATCCCCGCCGCCGCACCAATGATGCCACCTCTAGGTTTTTTTTTCCCTTTTATCTTATATCATTATAAAGCTTTAATTCTCCAATTTTTCATATTCTAACTTCAAGTATGTTCTATATCTTCATCTTACGCATCAATTAAGTTTTGAACTATGCAGACACTATTCATTGTGTAAATATTACTTTTATTCAAAGTTGTAGAGCATAATTTGAACCATCCGAAGCTCCATTATCTGGCTTTATTATTTCAAAATCGTGCTACTTTATAAATGACATACAAATCTAATGTATAAGAAAGAAAAAGAAAATCTTAAATGGCTATAATTTTTTCTTATATATTGATTAGAATAAAAAGTTAAAATATGTAAAGTTTGATTATGAAATATGGAGAGTTGCATTACTTATCTAAGAAAATTCTTTTTTTGGTGCAAATTTATCTAAGAAAATAGGAATAGTACTTGGTAATATGTTTTAACTTTTAACAAAATTTAGGGTACATTTGCAGGTACTTGAGTTCTAACTTCTACGCATGCTTCAAGCAAGGCCGCGACAATCGTATCTTTTGTAGCTTCGCTGTCTATATTATGCTAACGTATATACTATATGATTCGATGGATTTATTGGTGCCTAGCTACTATCTTTTGAATAAGCGCACCATGTAAATAAATAAGCAAATGTTTCTGGACTTTCCCCATAAATAAAGGCATATCATGTTTGAATTTTTTTTTTCTTGTATGGTTTCTAAATGAAACAATAAAAAACGATAATGTTGGGAAAGCTTAATATTCTCATAAACTTGTGGAATGTGAAGATATATATACAAAAGGCTAAGTAGGTTTACATTATCATCAAACTAACAAACAATAATAAGATAGCTACGGTTTTTTATGCTAAGAAAAGTTAATATAGATCATCTTGATAATTACAAAGTCTAAAGCGTCTTGGCTGAGACGTGTCTCAGTTCATGACATTTTTGTATCAGTGTAAGACACACTTTTGTATCAGTTTAGTTCTATTCGTCAATCAGTTTAAGCCATATATCAATCAGTTTATGTACATTTTTTTATCAGTTTATAAATATTTTTTATCAGTTAATGACCATAAACTTATCAATTTATGGCATAAACATATCACTTAAGGGATACAAACTGATAAGTTTATGGGCATAACAGCATAACTTATACTTTATGCCATAAAACTTATCAGTATAAGCTATACCCATAAGTTAATAAGTTTACGTGCACAAACTGGTAAGTTTATGGATTTTAAAGAAATTTAAACAATTATGCTCTCTTCTCGTTCCCCTCTATCTCCTTTTCGTGAACCACCAAGCAGCATTACTAACACCACCACCCACGCCGACCGCCAACCATATATAGACTCCATCCAAAGCCGAGAATGGACAGCGAGAGGAAAGAGTATTTTGTGCAAGGATAACGAATTAATGAGTGTCGAAACTTCATGCTTCCGCCATTGCTAGGCTTTCCATCTTTCGTGATCCCCTTCCCGATTTTCGAGGGTTTAATTAATGAATTTTATCGGCGGCGACGCACTGTTACCATTCCATGAATTCTCTTCGTCCACTCTGCTGGTTTGGTGCTTCAAGAATTTCCGATCGACATGTGAGAGAAATCGAGGTAAAATCGCAAACTTCGAAAATCATTATCCCTAGCTTTTTGGCCACCAAAACTTAGTCAACTTCCCATCACAAGTATGACAATAAACCAAGGATGTCTTGGCCTAGTGGTTAAGATTGAGGTGCTGTGAACGATTAGGTCACAGGTTCAAATCCCCCCTCTCCTTCTTTGTACTTTGTACTGCACTCGTGGCTCCAATGGATAAAAAAAAAACAAGTATGACAATAAGGGGAGTGACCCCTTTGCAATATAAAGTGAACTTTTTTTTTGAGAAAGGGGGAAAATAACATATAAAGCTTAAATTGTTACAACACCATGAGGTCCATCCTCACGAATATCCGAGTCAGAGGTTTGGGTATGCACTATAGTAGTGTCATGAAGCATAAACTTAATACAAGCCGGGGGAGGGGTAAGCAAAAAATACACATGGTCTATATAAACTGCCTCCTGTCTTGCCATCTTAGCCATGGCATCTGCTAGTTGGTTTCCACCCCGCCCTTCAAACTGAAGCTCGATGCCTGGTTTTTGCTGGAGGCACTCCCTGCATTTTTCCATTAGACAAGAAAGGTTGTTTTTTATTTTCCTGTGACCTTTGATTCCCGATATAGCATTTGCACTGTCAGTGGCAATGATACAATTATTCCAACCTTTACTATTAATCCAAGAAAGAGCTTGTAATATTGCTTTTAACTCCGCTTCTAAGGGATCTCGGGAGAAAGATCTAGAGAAGAATCCTTCCACCCAATTTCCCATATGATCTCTACAAACACCTGCAGCAGTTGATACATTGGAACTCAGAATATACGACCCATCAGTGTTAATTTTTAGATAGTCATGGGGGGGTGGTTTCCAAGAGATGATTGGGGATTGGTGGGTTGCCTCCTTCGGGTGGTTCTGGGTGTAGAACCATTCAGAAGCAGCCCAGGAAATAGATTTATTGAGGACACTGACTGGGATGTTTTCTTTTTTGAAAACCCATTTATTCCTTCGGATCCAAAGGTGCCATAAAGCAAAGACAAAAAACACATTGTGGGGAAGGTGCTTTGTGTGATTGAAGGATTTGTCACAAATGTTTTCTTTGATCCATGGCTTAAAGCTGACATTATTCAAATTTGTTATACCCAAAGTTTCCCAAACTTCTTGAGCCCTAGTACATTTCCGAAGGATATGATCCATTGACTCATCTTCCAATGGGCAAAAGGAACAAGTACCATCAGATAGGTTCATAGTTTTTAGCAAATTTTCATTACAAGGCATTCTACCCCACCAAATTTGCCAAAGGAAAATTTTTATTTTTGGCAATCCTGGAGAATCCCAGATCCAATCCCACTTTTCATTTGATACTGATTTATTTACGAGGTAGTTTGCAGCTTTTTTAGAATCAAAATTCTCATTTTTTTGTCCAAGAGGAGAAAGGAAAATCCTCATTTTGGCTGAATTTCACAGCTTGGGCTCTTTCATAATATGGTTAGGAATAGGAAATGACAGTTTCGAGAGATCAGGTTTACCATACACATTAACTTCAGCTAGGGACAAGGAAGTTTCATTGAATAAGATAGGACCTTGGATTTGGATCCTTAGAGATTGATCATTAAGCCAATTGTCATTCCAAAGGTTTATTAGATCCCCATTTCCCACATGCCAAACCATACTTTGTTGATAAAGGTTCCAACCCTTCCCAATGCTATTCCAAATGTGTGAACCTTTAGAGAAATTAACCGGTTGGTCTTTGTTCTTTACATATTTTTCAAAAAGAAATTCTGAAGCCTAGATTTATTATCCATTTTCCAGCAGAGTCTAGCAAGGCTAACCAAGTTTAGGTGATTGTTGGTGATGAAGCCTAAACCACCATCCGACTTAGGTTTACACATGTTACTCCAAGAAACCCAATTATGTTTTTTGTATTTCCCAGCCCTCCCCAGAAGAATTTTCCACAAATGGAGTCAAGTTTCTTTGAAATATACATTGGAAAGTGGATTGTATGCATGAAATATCTTGGTATTGATTGAAGTGTTGAGTTTATTAGAATCATTCTTCCAGCTTTAGATAACGATTTTGATTTCCAATTTGCCAATTTGTTGCTCACTTTATCAATGAGAAAATTAAGTTTGCTCTTCGAAGGTTTGTTTTGGGTCAAGGGGAAACCAAGATAAGTTCCAAGGTCCTGAGTGCTTTGGATATTAAACACTTGCTCATATTCATCAATACAATTAATGTTTGTGTTTTTTGAGAATAGCAATTGACTCTTAGATTCATTTATTTTTTGACCCGATATGGAGAAAAAGTAGTCCAAAACCTGTTTCATAGACTGATGGGTTTCCATGTTTGCTTCACCAAACAAAAGGACATCATCAGCAAAAAGGAGGTGGGAAATTTCCATCTTACCACCTCGCAATTTAAAAGGGGTCTAAGACTTTGCGCTACAGGCATCATGGATACACCTTGATAGGTATTCTAGACATATAATGAACACATATGGAGATAAAGGGTCGCCTTGCCTGATTCCTCTTGTGGGAGTGAAAGATTGAGTTTTCCTACCATTAATGAGGACGCTAGAGGAGACAGAGGAAATGCAGCTCATAATAAGCTTAATGGTATTTATGTCAAAGTTGACAAACTTTAGGCAATGCTCAATGAAGGTCCATTCTAGTCTATCATAGGCTTTCTCAAGGTCAATTTTTAATGCGAAGAACCCTTTTTTCCCTTTTTTCCTTTTCATGGAATGAAGGATTTCCGAGGCAATGATATAGTTGACATCTGAACCCCTCCCAGGGATGAAACTATTTTGATTTGGAGAAATGAAATCTTGTAAGTGGTGTCTTATTCGTTGGACAAGGATTTTGGTCACAATTTTGTAGGGTGTGTTAACCAAACTAATTGGTCTAAAGTTTCCAACTCTTAACGGGTTTTTAATTTTTGGAATGAGGCAGATAAGAGTTGAGTTTAAATCCCTAGGCATTTCAAAATATGTGAAAATTCTTTTGACCCCGATTTATACGGTCAAAGTGAAACATCCCAAAAATGTTGAAGGAATAAGGCATGAAAACCGTCATCTCCCGGGGCTTTATTACTTCCAATTGCAAACAATGCCTCTTTTACTTCCAACGGGGTTGGGGTTTGAGAACATATTATAGATTGGGACGATGCTATTTCAGGAGGGATTGGGGGGGAAGAAGAAGTGAATAGCTCAGAGAAGTGGGAAATAATTAGACTACTAATTTCCTGCATGTTTGTAATTTCATGACCAACTTCATTTTTTAACATAGAAATTTTGTTGGATTTTCTTTTAAGGATCGTTGACAGCTGGAAAAAGGAAGTGTTTCTATCACCCTGTAGGAGCCAGTTTGATCTAGCCCTAGTTTGCCAAAATATTTCTTCTTGATCCAGAATATTTTCTAGGTCATTTGCTAACGAAGCTTCTAAGTTGCATAGAAAAAGATTGTTGGGATCTGATTCTAGCGCAATTTGAGTGCCTTTAATCCTAGCCATTAGTCTTTTCTTTTCTTTTATAGGATTGCCATTGCTTTTAGCCCACTCCAAAATTTGAGTTTTTAGAGACTCAAGCTTGTCATTTATGGGAATAGATTGATAAGGCCAATTTTTCCTAACCCATGGATCAAAGGAGTTTGTGGAAATCCACGCAGGTTCGAATTTAAACAATTTCGGGCCAATTGGATCCGCCGGCGTTGTATCAAGGGACAAAAGGACTGGGTTATGGTCCGAAGACATTCTTGGTAGGTTTTGAACACAGTGATTTTGAAAGCTATTTAGCCAATTTGGACAAGCCCAAAATCTATCTAATCTTTCAAAGATGGGTCGTAATTTCCTTTTATTGTACCAAGTGTATTTGCTACCAACAAAACCCAAATCGAGTAAATTACAAGCATTCATAGTCTCTCTATAGGCCCGCATTTTGTATTCTTGAGGGCGATTACCCCCAATTTTTTCATGAGCATAGGTTATTTCATTAAAATCACCACATACAACCCACGGCATATTGATCAAATTGGCATGCAATTTCAGATTTTCCCACATTTCCAATCTACCCCTGTGTTTAGTGTTTGCATATGAAACTGAGAAATAAAAAGAAGGTTTGTTTTGTACCTGGATAATGCCGTGAAGAGCTCTCGGTTCTTTGCCCATGGGAACGAAGGAAGTTATCCCCGAATTCCACATCAGCAAAATCCCGCCGGAAAGGCCCATCGGCTCAACGCACTCAAACGAATTAAATGGCAGTGACTCAATAATTCCAGCCATGCTATCCTTGCTTACTTTAGTTTCGGTGATGACTATGAAATACGGGTCATGGTCTTTGATTAGTTGGCGAAGGTTTCGGCGAAACCCCGGCCTAGCAGCCCCTCTAGCATTCCATAAGAGAATAGTCATCCCTGGTTTCAGATTTGGTAGGCTCCCGAACACCACTGTGGCGTCCGGCCGTGGAAGAGCTCCCATTTCTTGTTGAAGAAGGGGCATCGGGTTTTCTTCTTTGGAAAGCATCAGTTTCAACCCCGACATTGGAGTCCCGTTTTCTTTGGAGAATCCCCATGCGCATTTCAGTAGTATCACTTTGCATGGACTGGTTAAATGTATCCACTTGACGTTGGTGGATGTTCCTTATCTCTCTTCTTTATACATCATAGCTTCAACACTCCCCCTCACATGTGAGGTCCTTTTTTCAATTGGCCCAGAGTAAATTAACGGTCCCAATCGTGAGCCTGACTCTGATACCATGTTAAATATGGGCCTGGGCCCCACCCATCACAAGGAGGAAGAGTCTACTTCACAACACAAAGGAGGTTTCACCTTAAAACCATATGGCAAGGGGATTAGCTCCTTTGCAATATAAAGTGAACTCATCTCTCTTCTTTTATCAATGTGGGACACTCACATGTGTTGTGCGCTATACATCATAGCTTCAACACAACTCTATCAAAAGCTGCAAATGTGAGACATCCTATATATTGTAGAAGGGAAATCAAGATTATCAACTTATAAACTGGATGAGTTAGCTCACCCATTTCGAATTGGCCATGGATTTGGGATGAAACCTTGTTTGAGTTTTAAAAGGTGGTCCAATTTCTGCTTCTCTTTTTCAGGTAACAGCTCGTCTTGCAAGAGACCGCCTAATTATAACATTATAATTAGGCAGGCCCAAGTCCAAACAATATGAGCTAATCAGCCCATATTGCAAATTAAAAAAAAACACAACAGCGTTTCTCTCTCCTCTATCTCTCTTGCGCGTTTCTCTCTCATCTTTCTCCTCCCTTCACTCTTCATTCTCTTCAATGGTGGAATTTTCCCGCCAAGGGAAATCCTCCATAGCAGCTCCATCATCACCTTCTCCGATTTCGATTCTCTGATTACAAGGATGCCGAATTTCACCGAGAATATCTCCGACATAGCATCAAATTCGACGGCTGGGATTGGATCGAGCGGCGGAATCCTGCGGCGAAGTTTCCGACTGATTTCGGCGTCGTTTCGATCGAGGAATCTGTTGAAATTGTCATGATTTGAGGAATTGAGAGATTGAATAAGGTGAAGGATGTATCAGTGGATTTGATCGAGCTACACCAGAAGCTTGCTTGAGGAGGATAAATTGGAGAGAGAAAGTGGATTTCGACGACGTTGCCGGAGTGGAGAGGAAAACGGTGGAGCGGAGGAAGTAGGAGAGGAGGGCGGGAAGTGGAAACCCTAGAAATGAAGGTTTTCGTTGTTTCGTCGGTGGACAACCATTATCGGACATCCATTGATGATTACATGAACTTGTTTTTAGGTGTTGTTGAGTTTCTATTAATTGACATTTAATAGAAATAATTATTTTGCAAAACAATGTTGATGTGCTTAGTACTCAACTTTAGGTTTTATTTTGAAGTAAAGTTAAGTTGTAACTTTGTTGTTGATAAGTAACTATTAAATGTCAATTAGTGACCATTATATGCCAATTAGTGACCATTATATGCCAAATGTCAATAAGTGACTATTAAAGCATAAGTTTGTCTAGTATGTTAGTAAATAACTATTATTTTTCATGTAGGCACTAGTTTAATCTATTTGGTGCCTAATTCTACCAATTTAGTACTTTAACTTTGTCTCCCATTGAAACATAAGAGACTAAATTAACATACTTCAATAAGGGGCTACTTTAATCCATTAAGTCACTAAGTTAATCCATTTAGAGTCTAATTTAAATTCACATCAGATAAAATTCAACTTAATAGTAAAAATATATTGCTTAGCAACTAATAAATTGTAATTAGTTCCTAATTTAATCCATTTCAGCACTACTTTAATCAATTTTTGGAGTACTTTAACTTAATAACAAATTAAAAATTATATAGAACAAATTAACATTATAGTAAACATAATAGCTTGAACAGCCAATATATTGAATAAGTGACTACTTTAATCCATTTGAGGGAATATTTTAATCTATTATGGGAGTACTTTAAATTAAACACCAAATTAATGTCGCAAAGAACATTCCAAAACAATGGAAAATGGCAATGCTTATTCAATCTAATATAATTTCAATAAGTGACTACTTTAATCCATTTGGTGCCTACTTTAATCTGATTAGTGACTATTTAACTAATTAAATGACAAAACTTATAATAATAACTGGAAAGAACCAAATGTCTTTATTACCATTATGACTAACAAAATGTCACTCAAATTACAAGTGTGGGTCCTAAAAAGGTTTAAAGAATAATAAGTGACCAACAAAAGCCATTTTGTAACCACCATAATGCATTATGTGACCCTAATTTAACAAATACCAAAATCCTTAAACACGTGTCAACACCTATTTCCTTTCTTTTCAACCCTTCTCCTTCAACTTCAACCTCTAGAAAGTCAAAAAATACAAAAACAGGCATCAGCCTTATAATCTCTCTAATCTTACAATCATTTCCGCCATTGTTAAACACAGAACTTTCTCTCTCCTCCTTCAACAATGGCGGCGAACTTACTCAAACTCTCACTTTCTCTCTCCTCGAACTTCCCCTCCACAACCACCTCTCACCGCCAGCACTACATTCGCCGATCTCACTCCCCGATTTTCTCTCCTCTCCTTCGCAATCATCGACTTCTACTTCACTGAAACCCTAACTCGATCATAGCGAAAGCTCTCGAGATGAAATTACCGATATCGAAGTCCGATTTGTCGATGGAAAATGAAATTCCGACGGAATCGTCGTTTCTTCCTTCAAGAGCAGGGATCGAGTCTCGAGCTTCTTCTCCGAAAACGATCCTGACTCTGACTGTCACTCTTTCTCTGAGCTCTTAGCTGGTTGCGGTTGGGCTTCTCTATTAGAATGGGTCCTGGGCTGGTCTAACTTTAATGTTAAAGTTAGGCAGTCTTTCTAGATAAATTGTGTTCAGGTAACCCACCACTAATTTGAAGATCACCCTATCATGATATGACGCTTTGCATACTAAATATACAACCCACTTATCCATATGTAAAAGGTTAATCTAATAACAGCAAGACAATAATAATCTTACAACCAATGCGCTATTCTTGTTGTTTTTGAAGTGATGTTTCTAACATAAGACCCTAAATCTTGTTTGAAAATTAGACTTCCCCCAATCACGAAAAACTAAACGGATTATTTTTTCTTTTTTCCAGATGGAAGCCTTCTTTTATGAAAAACTACAACCGCGACTAATCTTGTTAGGGTTGTGAGTGCGTAGCGGAAGTAAATTAAAGATGTAGAGATTGAGCAAAATAATAGAGTTGAAATATGTGGCAAGAAAAGTAGTAAATGTAGACACACACTATTTAACGTGGGAAAAATTCTCAAATAGAGGCAAAAAACCCACAGACGACGAGTACCCAAAATCCACTATATAAAATAGGAGAGTACAAGAATCACCCTAAACTTATTAGGGTGAGTAGTACAAATAGAACTCTCACTATAATATAAACTCACTGGGAGTAGTACAAAAGATAGTGGATTAGGAGATTATATGTTAGGAAATCTCCGACCTCATAATATCTTAGAGAGCCGAATCTCCATGACGGAGCTAATAGTAACAAACCTACACATTGTAGGTAATATCTCTCTAAGCCGAAATATTATGTAGAAGGGACACTCATAAGATATATGAGAGGATCGGAGCATAAAATTGAAGGAGTGAATAATGGTGGATTAAGCAAAATGTTGCCTAAACACCCCTATATATATTTGTGCTATGTCGGTGTTGTAAGTTGCCAAATATGATCTCCAAATGTTATGATTCGTCTACAATTCTCCATTACCAAGGCACTTAATTTTGCCGACATAATGCCCAAATTTATCTTCAAATTATTTCTCTTGATTTCTAGAGAAATCATGATGAGCAAAGCACCGACATTCTTTTGTTGTGAAATTGGCCCAAATAAAATTTGGGCCATCTTAACCCATCAAATATTACTCTAAAATCATCTTTAGCTTTTCGAAAACAAATTGAGAAAATTTTAATATCCGACAATTTAAGACCATTCGATGCAATGTGAGCATATGAAAATTGATGATTAGAATCATTATTTTCAATATTTCCTTCTTATATTATCATTTATTATGTAACTCATCCTTTCTGAAGAAAACTATGAGATTAGATTATACTTTATTAGTTATTACATCATTGATGTTCATATCAGTTCCATATTTAAGGCTTTTAAATTATTTTTTTAATAAATTAGGATCATGATATGGAGTGTAATCCATTAAATAGCGACATGTGAAGGATGATACAACTTAACAATGCCTTTTAATATAGGCAAAATTGACCTGAACACCATTAACTATGACGCGATGCATGCATCGATCCAACCCTACCAACTTTAGCTAGTAGCCAAACACCACAAACAATTCAATTGGGCGCAGCAAGTGTCATAAAATGACTCATAATCTAACTTTTCTCTACACATGTTCACGTAACTTAGGCTTATAATCATGAATAAATAGAATAAATTAAAGTAAAAGGGAAAAATGGGGAAAAAAATTAACACGGATTCCCTGCCGTCGGCAAGAAAAGTTTGCTCTGGCGTCATTATAACACTGGTTGCACCCTGAAAAAAATAGTTTGGGGTGTTTTGGCTACTAATCAAAGTTGGTGGTGCTAGGTGCAACTTTGTGGTGTTGAGGCCAAATTTGTCTTATATATATGTATAGATATGTATAATTAAATTTTGAGAAATTCTCAATTGTAGGCTCCTATTCTTGAGAATTCCTAATGGTAGATTCAATATTTTTTCCCCATTGCTAGGCCTCAGTTTTCCTAACTTTTCCAATATTAGACTAATTATTGGTAAATCAGGCTTTCCACAATTTTCTCAATATAATTTTGTCAATAACTTTACAAAATTTACACTCCCTCTGTTTTTTATCATTCTCACTTTCTTGTGCATATCTCCTAATTCACCTCTTTAAACTTAAATATCTTTAATTGTATATTAGTAAAAATTATAACTATTCAATATTAATAAAATACTAATTGAGACGAATTAAATAAGACCTTACATGACTATATTTTTTCTTATAAATTGAGAAAAATTGAGAAGATTCTCTCTAAATATTAATAGTATCAAGATTCCAAGTGAGAAAGATAAAAAACAGAGGGATTACTGGCTAGCTTAAACCTAACCCTTTCTCTATAAGTACCAATTCATATTTTCTCTTTTTTTCAAAAATACAAAGAATAACTACCAATTCTCGTACCTTTGTCATTGTTGATTCTAGAAATTGACACCCTCATCATAGCGATGGAGTCATTAATTCCGTAAATACAATAGTTTAATTGCAAGTTCTCACCAAGAACAATCATGTTTACGACACGTTTCTTTCCATATCTTTTATTATAAAGAAATTTCTAAAATCTTTGATCTTGCCCGTCAAAGATAGGCCATCTTCGATCGTGGGCACCATACACACTTGCCAAAAATCATTATTTAGACAAATGTTTCAACACAAATAGCGTCAATGACAGTTAATAAACCATTTAATTTCATTGATTACTTCTTCTCGGTCTACTATAAGTCACCTTCAATATTCTCAACAAGCATGTACCAAAATTTTTAATTTAGCTTCATTTGAGTGATGATATATCATTTTAGCACCAAAAAAAGTAGAGAGTAAGCTAAACATGGTAAGTGGAAAATCTTACATAGAAATGGGTGTGAGTGTTACTATAATGGTGTTGGGATTAGTATGGTTGTCATTACCAATAATACCCTCATTAGCACAACCAAGCACTTTTATGAATACACCAATATGCTGGGTGAATATAGGAATTTGTATCGGAAACTCAGGAATAAACGTAATGGATCCAAATCCAGACTTCAGCAAGTGTTGCTCAGTGATCAAAAAAGAAGCAGCAAATGCAACGTGTTTCTGTAGTATGAAGGACTACGTTCAAAATCTTCCAAAAGATCAGCATGAACCCACCTCCGCCGTTACCTCATCCCAAATCGAGCAATCTTATAATAAAATTCTTGATGCGTGTAAAATTGGCAGCAATTATGACCAATTATGCAATGGTATATCCCCTTCACTCCATTTTTTTTGTCTTATATAGTTATATCACATGCAATATTGTTTTAATTTTCACATATACTTATCAACGTTAAGTTTTTGTTATGATAACTAATATGTTATTATATATCTTGATTTCAAAGTTATGTTTAATGGTCAATATTGTATTCTAAAATCGTAAAAAAGCTGATATTGGATTTTTAGAAAAGGGAGCCGCGTATGATGCCATAGAAGTACGTTCACCATATTTGTTGTCTTTGGTATTTAAGTAAGTTGTGTTAGACATAATTATGCAAATAATCATGTCCATATTTAACAGAGTGTAATTATGTGAAGTACTGAGTACATACATAAGTAACGGATAACCCTACTTACATAATTACACTATGCTAAATATGGACATGGTTATTTACATAGGTATGTCTAAGAAGTTGGTTTAAGTCTTTGGATGAGGACTAAAACCTAACGTTCCACTGATTGTTAGACTTTTACTTACCAAAATATAGAAGAGGTGTTACTCTTATTTTATTCCCGAGACCTGATAAGTTATACCTATAACGTTGATGCATAAATATATAATTGTAACTAAGATCCAAATTGCTTATACATAATTTGGAGTAGGATATTTTACAAAAAAAATTGTTTCACATGAAAAACTTCTAATGCATCCGTATGTAAATTCCATGCGGTACCTTAGGTTTTTCTTGGTCGTTAAATCAAGAGTACGTAGTTTTTCACGATATTCCTTTTTTTAAAAATGAGCTTTTTATTCTTTTCGTTGCAGGTATGAGTGGTAATGGTGCTAAGAAGATTGCATCATTTGGATTACTTCCTGGAGCACTTTTAATTTGGGCGTTGCTGACAGCATTTCGTTTATGATTGTCACTTGAATTTCGGGAATAATAGTTGCACGTAGTGATTTGTACGATTGTACCGTTCTATCTTTTTTTTTTGAGGGGAAACATATTGTACCGTTCTATGTAAACTTGTCTCTAGTTGGTTTTTGTGTGTATTTCGGGAGTGTGTTCGGGACTATGAGACCAAATGTCATGCCTTTGTTTTTAGAAAATTGAAAGTCTATTTTATTGCAAGTAAGTTGAATACTGAGCTTGATTCAAAAGGCATATCATTTTATGGTGCATTGCAGTTTTGTTCTATTCCCATGAGACCCTAGGCCAACCCTAACAGTTTTAAGCTTCTCTTATATATCAAGCATAATTCTACTTTCTGGAAGGAACCAAACCATTAATTGACAAAAGTCTTCCATGATTCGATCCGTTTCGCGAGACATGAATAAGAAATTAACAGATGAACCAAAGAAGAGAGAAAAAGCATGTCTTTGTTTACCATGTTATATAAAATAAAGTAGCGCATATAGGGACAATTGTCTTTGTTTTCCATGTGATCTACAATAAGGTAGTGCACATGGCGATAGAATGGCCTATTTTTGACCACTTAATGCCTATTTTTTTTTTTTATATTATGAAACAATAAAATGTTGTAAATATTATGAAACATTCGGAAAAAGAATATATTGCATGTATTCAAGCAAAAATAGTGACAATTTACTTTTTAACTCCTTAATTTTTTTATTATTGTTTCCTCTTATCCAATACCCAAATTATCGAAAGTTAGGAGGTGTTGCATGTTAAGATGTGTTGCTTTTTACATAAGCGCCTAGAGTGGAGGGGGAGGGTGGATTGTTCACGTGATGTTGTAGGCTGAGTGTGGTGGCAAAGCTAAGTATCAAGGGCAAGGGTAGATCATCGGGGTTGTGTTTGCGGGAGGAAAAGAATCAAACGTATGCAATCCAAGGCAAAACGATGGCGATTAGCAACGTAACATGTTAGAATCGGTAGTTTATAACTTGTTCAGTCAAATGATGAGGAAATCACATATCTTAAAAACTAACACAAACAACAATAATTAAGAACACAATAAGATTTAAAATGAAACCCGAGATTTGAGAAAAAACCAACAAATTTGCACTAGAATTTTGAGAGATGTATGAGATGACGATACAAGACTAGCTATGAAGCCATCTCAATGTCTCTCGAGAGTATCAGACTATCAATTTTTAATGCTCATAAACACTCGAATCCTCTTGACAACAGGAGCACCGTACCATTAGTTTTCTAATCCAATTGTTGCATAAACCATGCGGCCGTGTGGTGTTGTCCAACGTAACTTTTCTCTTGACAACAGGGGCATGCGTGTGTTTAACATTGTGATAGGATAACACAACGGGATTCACGGTTGTGTTGTCTCATCCTTGCCCATCCAATGCCTCTACACGATCATGTTACTCGACCATAGAGTTTTCTTTCTCTTCCAAGTCAAACCATCTTTACAAACCCAACACAATAACAATAGGACTATAATGTTAAATAATTGACTAAGGGAAAAAAAGGAAGTAATTTGGCGTCAAAAGCTAAAGCTACCGCATATTTGCTTAACTTAGAAAAAAATTTAGTATCTTACCCCCTTAAATAGGCTACAAAGCATGTCCCCTTAAAAAAAGGCTATAAAGCATGAAGTACTTTCCTAAATAATAGCAACTAAAAACAAAGAAAGTGGAGATAATGGTTCAACTCAATACTCACCTATACACACTACAAACAACAAATTAAGGAGCACATGCCATTGGACTAAGTAAACAACTAACTGATCAACACAAACTTCTAGGAACCGATACTAACTTCCCACTAACAAAATTTGAAGGACTAATCACAACACTTTCTCTTCCTACAAAGTTGGTTTCTTGCTAACACCAAACATCCATTTGGTCATGGATACAAATTCTTTATAACACTTGTCTGACTTGGACTGCTGCCACAAACTGCCAAACATGCAACCACGCTAATTTGACCACGAACACGAACTCTTGACAAACATGAACACACGTATAGGAAATATATGTTAATTTATAAAGTCAGATAGTTAGTTTAGCTTTCTGTTATAAGTTTGTTACAACAGTTTGTTGTTAGTTAGTTAGTTGCTTTGTATTAGGACAGCTGTAAGTTTGTATTAGGACAGCTGGAGGTTCTTCTCCCTCTCTTGTATAAATATCCTAGACCCTAGTTCTGTAAACTTAGATTCTCATTTTTTACAGAAATTCATTTTCTCTCATTCTCACATTGATGAGAATTCTTCTCTCAAATCAGAACATCATTCGTGTTCTTCTTATGGTATCAGAGCTCCAATATTATCGTTCTGGATTCAGCTCAAATCTCTTCTAGAAATCTTCATATTTCTTCCTTCAAATTTCAGATTCTTCAATTCTTCTTAAAATCTTCTCAAATTAATTGTTGTTTGGATTCTTGATATTTCATATTTTGATTCTATCTTCAATTTGTTGTTTCAATCTTGAAATTATTAAATTCTTTTTTTGAAATTCTGAAATGGCAGAAGGAGATTCAAATTCTGAGCAAAATTCTGGACGAAATTCTGGTTCACAGAACAATGCGATCAATTATAATGATCCATACTTCATTTCTAATGGAGATCATCAAAGTAGCAATAATTAGGAACTCATCTCTTCAATGGAGATAATTTTGTTAATTGGAGTCGAGGTGTTCATTTAGCTTTAGGAGCCAAAAATAAGCTTGGATTCATAGATGGAAGCTTGAGTAAACCTGCTGCTACATCAGATGATTGTTAGAAGTGGATCAGAAATGACTATTTAGTCACTTCTTGGATTCTTCATTCAATGGAATCTACATACTCATAGAGTTTCATTTTCACTAAATCTACTAAACAACTTTGGGAAGAGATGAATGAAAGATATGGTCAGTCCAATGCTCCTCTCTTATATGATCTTCATAGGAGTCTAACCTCAATTGAACAAGGTAATCTCTCCATTGCTGAATATTATACAAAAATGAAACGAGTTTGGGATGAATTACACGTGTTAGATGAAATTCCTACTTGTAAATGTGGTGCAATGGATGCTTGTTCACGTGGATCACTTAAGAAGATGATTGATGCTAATCAATTGAAGAAGTTGATTCAATTTCTTGCTAGACTAAATCCTGCTTATGATCAAGTTAAGGTTAGCATCCTCAGTATGGATCCTTTACCTCCTGTTAACCGTGCATATCATATTCTTCAGCAAATTGAAAAACAAAAATCTCTAGCCATTTCTCCTGTCCAAATTCCTGAAGTGAGTGCCTTATACTCACATAGACCAAATCAGAAATATAATTCTGGTTTTCAGCAGAATTTTTAGAGAGGAGATAATAAGAAGCCTAAGTTTAATAGATTTTGCGACAATTGTAAGATGAGAGGTCACACTATTGATCAATATTTCAAAATCATTGGTTATCCTGAGAAATTTGCTTACATGAAAGGCAAATTAGGCTCTTCTTCTTCTGCTAAAGTAGCTAATGCAGCTATTAATGAAACTGTTGGTAATACACCTCTTGACTATGATGATTCTAGAGGATCTCAAAATCAGTCTGGTTCTGTTGATTCACAAGAAATGATTTCTGCAATCTATAAAGGAATGATGCAGATGATGCAACATAATTCTTCCACAAACACTAGTTCAGGCTCAGGAGAGTTTGCTTGTTCTGCTTTTACAGCTACAGGTATGATCAGTGTGTCTAATGTTCTTCCTTCTATTCATAATTTTGATAATATTTCATGGATAATTGACACTGGTGCAAGTGACCATATGTCTTGAAATAGATCTTTATTTTCTTCCTTAACAAATTTACTTACTCCTATTCAAGTTGGATTTCCTGATGGAACTATTAAGCAAGTTACTCAAACTGGAAATATCCAATTGACTCCTGATGTTTTGCTTAAACAAGTTCTTTTCATTCCTGATTTCCATCATAACCTGTTATCAGTAGGTAAACTCTTAGACCAAAATAATCTTGTTGCTCATTTCTATTCTTCTTATTGTCTTTTTCAGGACCTTTCAACTAACAAGTTAAAGGCCACTGGAAAAAGAGTGTCTGGATTGTATAAATTCAGCAACAACACATCATCTTTTGATGTTCTTTCTTGTCATGTTAAAGCTGATTCAGCTTCTAATGTTTCTCATGCTATTGATAATAAATGTTGACAATCTGCATGATTGTTCTGTAAATATTGCTGGAATGAATAAAATTTCATTGTCCTTGTTACATGCTAGACTTGGTCATCCCTCTCTAGGAAAAATTAAACATATAACAGTTCCATATGATGGTAACGAACATGATTTCTGTTAGGGTTTTATTTTAATACCGCAAGTGTATGGTGTCGTAGCACATACGGGTCGAACTCAGGGAGGTGCAAGATTAAACACTAGTTGACTCTAGACTATGAAATGGCTACACATTCCAAATATCCATAAGAATCTATAAACTAATAACAAGATATGACAATTAAAACACTAAGATTAAGTATCACCACTAATATGAATTGATCAAAATATAACTCACATCCCAGTTATTCAATCATAGCTTAGGCGAGATTGACATTCCCTTATGACTCAGTAATAAAGCACAGCTGCGAACCGAAACTAAATACTCGGTAATTCCTCAATACCTAGAGCTCACTTTCGTGATAGCAAAAGGCCTAACTAACATGTATGTCTCCTATTTTCATGGCTTACACACATAATTAGAAGCATTAAGAACCAATGTCAAATAATTCCCAATTCTAGTTCTCACCTATTTTCATGGGAGAATTCAAATCAATAACAAGATTATCTAAATTAAGACCCAACTTTCGTTGATGAACTCAATTAATAAAATAACAATTTAACATCAAACAAATATTCCTAATCTCAACTCCAACTTTCGTTGATAATATAAATTAGGGCTAAATCAAGATGTAAAATTGACAATAAGAACAATCTCATCAAACCCTAAACATATAACTCAATAACATGGGAATTAGAGAAAAACCATAAGATCAATCCATATTATGGCTCAACTCAATCTTAGATAAAAAGACTACTCACTAATCATGGCAAATAGAGCAATAATCATAATAGAAAACATGATTAAAATATAATAAAGAGAAGAGAGAAGAGAATAAGACTTATTGAATTGAAGATGAATATGAAAGCTTGAATCTTGAATCTCCAAAGTAGCAATAGAAACAAACTAGGGCACAAAACTAGAGAGAAAACTAGAGAAACAAAATAACGTGATATTGAAAAGTGAGTAATTGATGTTAGATCTTCTAACCTAATTAGAAATCCTCTAATATAAAGTTATAACTCCTAATACTAGTAGGGAACCAAAATTACAAGATAAGGAAGCCAAATAAATCATTAAATGGCCGAAATTGTCACAACCGCGTGCACGTAAGAAGTTCCTGGCAGACTGGGCCAACTTGCGAAGCCCATATCTCTCAGAATACAACTCGCCTTGGGCCGTGCAACCTATCGTTGGAAAGCTCTTCAAGCCAACTTTCCAATGCCGCTGGAATCAACCCAATATCAGCATCGAGTCAAAAGTTATGGACAAAAGAGTGAACATGACTCGATTTCCATAATTCTTATATTAAATTCCAACTTCATTTTAGCTCCAAATTGCACTCAAAGATGTTCATAATGATCCTTATCAATGTAACTTGCTCCCAATTGCTCCTAAGTACTCAAGCTTGTCTAATAATACTCCAAGTATGTTCCCAATTCCTGAAATTAATCAAAGAACACAAAAAACACACAAAAGGAGTAATATTTCGCAGATTAAGTAATAGTATGCAATTATGAACTACAATGCATCTAAATGCTCCTATAATGCAACCTAAATGCACCTAAAAACTATATAAAAATACGACACATCAAACTCCCCCAAGCTAAACCATTGCTTGTCCTCAAGCAATTAGACATAGACATTGGAAAAGAAAGACAACCTACAATATGGGACTACGATAGGGCAAAGCACACAATTTAGAACACGAGAGATGTAATTACTACATGAACCAAGCATCGAAACATTCTCAAGCAAAGCCGCATAGCACGTCATGTAATGCAATCAACTCTCCTAGCATACCACATACCATCTCCCCCAAACTAGACTTAACCAAACCTGAGAGACCTCACTTTAGTCATGTGCACTCATACTCTCATGTGTTTATGGCATAATCAATGTCACTCAACCTAAACCATGTCGACTCAAATGAAACATTTACTCTTTAACTTTGACTATCGACTCACTTTCCACTCGAAATTACAATGCAAAAAGATCACGAGGACTTTCAAGGATTGTAATGGGGCTGAGGTTATGGGTAGGAAATGTATTTGGAAATGTGGTGCTAAAAGCCAACTAGTGGAGAAAACATTCTCTAACATCTATGGCCATTAGATGTAAACGTCACAAAAACTTCTACTAGAAGTTCAACAACACATTACCATTAAATCAAGAGAGTACCCATCTTTATCAATTCCAACAAATTTCATTCAACTTTTATTCAATTTTTTTCATCATTTTTTTTCAAAATTATTTTTCACAACTTCTTCATCATTCTTATCATTTTGCACTTTCACACTATTTCAAGTAACTTTCTTTCAACATATTTCCTTCCAATAATGACCACAAAACCACAAACACAAGCTCAAAACATAAACTTCAACGCTACTCCACTTAGCAAGGCTTGGGTAGAGAAATCATAAAAGGCTAGAGGCTTGTAGTGTAGGTATTAATTCAGAACAAAGTCAGAAAAGGCTCGGCGGGGCTAGAGAAAGGATAATATATATGAAAAGAAAATATTTCTGGAAGCTCAGAACAATGCAAAGAACGCCTCAATCATATCCAAATGCTTATAAAGTCAAGTGTCAAAGAGTACCAAGTCAAAGTCAAGATCCATGCAACAAATGAGGAACTAATCACACATGAAAGAACATAACTGACACAGATACGTCAGTTTATAGGCACAAAAGCTCACGTGGGTTAAGATGTCTAAACAGTAAGGTTAAATCAAGCCAGAGAGATCAACCAATCTTACCACAAGCAATCAATCGCGATACAATTATGCTATGAAGAATCATGAATGAGATGAATTACGCTTAAGACCGTAGTAAGGATATCAACAAGGTTCTCAAATAGTGCTAGCAATAGTCCCATAGATGCAACTAAGATGAGATGAAATCTATGTAATATATATGCTGATGCAACTAAGAAAGCAGTATAATTTTTTGGTTACACGTAAACTCCCACTCCTAGTGAGTAGTACAAACCGTGCAACAACCTAAGAAAATAATAAAAACTACACTAGAAAGCAGTAAATGATAGAATATTCCTCCCCCAAGCTAAAATTTACAGTGTCCTCACTGCAACAAGCAAGATCAGAGAAGGAACCAGAAGCGACCCAATAATCACGGAAGCATCAAGCACTCCCACAAACACACACAATCCACCAATATTGCCACACGCAATTCCCAACAATGAAAGAATTAAATCAAGGTTGTATAAAAATCCAACAAGTATAGCCACACAAATAAAAATCCAAGCAAAAATTGAAAGGAACATCAAGAGCATCGACGAGATAGAATAAAGAGGCTTACTACCCAATTTAATGGGAAAAAGGGTCGAATAAGCTCAAAATTTATATCGCTATGCGTCTTGAAAACCAACTTGAAACAATTTGTAGCCGACTTGCACAGATCCTGCAACAACCATTGAAAAAAAAAATGAAACAATAAGTAAAAGGATAAAAAGGAAAAGAAAAGAAAAAAGGAAAAAGAAAGGAGAAAAAGAAAGAAAACGTGATGTACAGTACACCAAAACAAATGAAGGAAAAAGATTAAAAAGAAAAATATAATGAGAAAGGAGTTAAAAAGGGGAAGAAAGAAGAATAAAAAAAAAGAAAAAGAAATCAGAAAATAGAAATAGAAGAAAGTCAGGAAAGCAGATGAAGAAATGAGAAAGAGAAGAAACAGGGGGGAAGGCGTTCTGGGTGTATGCGCCGGCTATGGTGGCCGGCGAAAAGGAACGGAGGTGCAGCTGATGGTGAAGGGAGGCGAGATGAGAAGATGGTGTGGGGCGGGGAGGAAATGGGCGCGGCAGGGAGGGCGGTGAAACGGTGGTGTTGTGGGTTCACAGTCCGGTATGAAGCAGTGTAATGTGGAAGCAGGTGATGTGATGGTGGTGGTGCGCTTGGTTGTTGCAAGATGGAGGCTAGATGATATTAGGAGTGAAATGAGCAGTGATGATGACGATGATGTTTGAAAATTTTCAATCTCCAATAACGCAGGTCGCGTTTAATGCCGCGAGTCGCGGTATTTACCGCGAGTCGTGGTATTTGCGGCGAGTCGCGGTATGCTCTCGGCATTTGTCCGCGAGCTGAGGCATTGTGCCGCGACTCGTGTTTTTGAAGGTCGTCTTCCAGCTTATTTTCTACGAACAATTTCTTTTTTTTTTTTTGATAAACCTATAAACACACCAAAAACAAACACAAAAACATCAATGTAATTAAAATCACACAAAAAGGAAAAATCAAAGAAAATGAAAAAAAACGGGGTAAACTCGGGTTGCCTCCCGAAAAGCGCAAATTTATAAAGGTCTCGCACGACCATGTAAAATCAGTAGACTAATGCATAACACTTCAACGCTCTAAGAAGCTTATCGTATGTCCCCGCAAACATCTCAGAGCTTATTATGTAAGAGTGAAAAGGAAAGAGGAAATACACTAGTCCTAAAAATCTATTAAACCTAGACAAAGAAAAATCAAAGGAGAAGTGACTTTTACAAGTGTAAGAAAAAGAAAAGTCGTTAGTCGTTTTACAAGACTCAAAAGGAGAGATAAACACTAACTCGTACATCAATTATATGGTCATAAGAGTCATTCATATTGGGGGAAATAGAGAATGATGGGGGGTATAATATAGGGGAAGAAGGAATAAGGTCAAGTTTTTGAGAGAAAGGAACATGAGACTCAAAAACAGTTGGTGGAACCGACAAAGACTCATGAATAACTTCACTCTCATCTATAGACTTCTCCAATGAAGGATTTTCAATCAAGGGTTGTTCCTCACTCAAAACATCCTTTACATCGATCTTCCCGTGATTTGATAATCATCCCCATAATTTTCAAGTTCTTTCCAACCCTCATCATCATCATCATAAATATATGGGTGGAAACTATAACTCCGAGCGATTGACAATCATATTGGGGAGAGGGGGTCAAAATCATTTACTAATGTCACATCACATAAAGGAATATCATGAAAAGTAGAGTGACAATTAGAACTATATGGAGGTGTTGTAATGTAGCTTTGAGGTGAAAGAGTGGAGGAATTTTCCTGGACTGGTCTAGCAGATAATGACATATCCCACTCATAATTATTCTTAGCCAACCACTCGATTAGATCCCAACAATAATCAGGGGATTGGGATAGAAATTGTCCATTAGAGATAGACTCAAACACCGCTCTACTTTCATCATTTAAACCCTCATAAATCACTCGGCACATATTCCATTGTTCATATCCGTGATTAGGACCAATAAAGTCTCCAAGTCTACGATAGTATTTCCAAAACAATTCATTCTCATATTGAGGAAAATAGAAAACTGCTCTAGAATTACTAGCATGTATATGGGGATCACAACACAAATCAGGTAATTGATTGGAACTCATGCAAAAATTGGAAGTATATTGACACGATGTATCAAAGAGAGAAACATGAGATTCCAAATAATTATAACCATTGGCCCTATCAATAGAATCGTCCCCATTATAGTGATAATATGACTCCATGAATAGTGAAAAAGAAGATATTTACAAAAGTAGAAAAAAGAGTTATTTACAAAAGAAAAATAAAAATATACACAATGCAGTCTATTAAATCTATAATTAGACTAATTCTAATCCGTTACCTCCCCGGCAACGGCGCCAAAAACTTGTTAGGGTTTTATTTTAATACCGCAAGTATACGGTGTCGTAGCACATACGGGTCGAACTCAGGGAGGTGCAAGATTAAACACTAGTTGACTCTAGACTATGAAATAGCTACACATTCCAAATATCCATAAGAATCTATAAACTAATAACAAAATATGACAATTAAAACACTAAGATTAAGTATCACCACTAATATGAATTGATCAAAATATAACTCACATCCCAGTTATTCAATCATAGCTTAGGCGAGATTGACATTCCCTTATGACTCAGTAATAAAGCACAGCTGCGAACCGAAACTAAATACTCGGTCATTCCTCAATACCTAGAGCTCACTTTCGTAATAGCAAAAGGCCTAACTAACATGTATGTCTCCTATTTTCATGGCTTACACACATAATTAGAAGCATTAAGAACCAATGCCAAATAATTCCCAATTCTAGTTCTCACCTATTTTCATGGGAGAATTCAAATCAATAACAAGATTATCTAAATTAAGACCCAACTTTCGTTGATGAACTCAATTAATAAAATAACAATTTAACATCAAACAAATATTCCTAATCTCAACTCCAACTTTCGTTGATAATATAAATTAGGGCTAAATCAAGATGTAAAATTGACAATAAGAACAATCTCATCAAACCCTAAACATATAACTCAATAACATGGGAATTAGAGAAAAACCATAAGATCAATCCATATTATGGCTCAACTCAATCTTAGATAAAAAGACTACTTACTAATCATGGCAAATAGAGCAATAATCATAATAGAAAACAAGATTAAAATATAATAAAGAGAAGAGAGAAGAGAATAAGACTTATTGAATTGAAGATGAATATGAAAGCTTGAATCTTGAATCTCCAAAGTAGCAATAGAAACAAACTAGGGCACAAAACTAGAGAGAAAACTAGAGAAACAAAATAACGTGATATTGAAAAGTGAGTAATAGATGTTAGATCTTCTAACCTAATTAGAAATCCTCTAATATAAAGTTATAACTCCTAATACTAGTAGGGAACCAAAATTACAAGATAAGGAAGCCAAATAAATCATTAAATGGCCGAAATTGTCACAACCGCGTGCGCGTAAGAAGTTCCTGGCAGACTGGGCCAACTTGCGAAGCCCATATCTCTCAGAATACAACTCCCCTTGGGCCGTGCAACCTATCGTTGGAAAGCTCTTCAAGCCTACTTTCCAATGCCGCTGGAATCAACCCAATATAAGCATCGAGTCAAAAGTTATGGACAAAAGAGTGAACATGACTCGATTTCCATAATTCTTATATTAAATTCCAACTTCATTTTAGCTCCAAATTGCACTCAAAGATGTTCATAATGATCCTTATCAATGTAACTTGCTCCCAATTGCTCCTAAGTACTCAAGCTTGTCTAATAATACTCCAAGTATGTTCCCAATTCCTGAAATTAATCAAAGAACACAAAAAACACACAAAAGGAGTAATATTTCGTAGATTAAGTAATAATATGCAATTATGAACTACAATGCATCTAAATGCTCCTATAATGCAACCTAAATGCACCTAAAAACTATATAAAAATACGACACATCAATTTCTCTTGTAACCTTGTATTTTTGCCAAACATCATAAGATTCCTTTTCCAATTTCACATTCTTTAGCAAAGCTTCCTTTTGATCTTGTTCATATGGATCTTTGGGGTCCATACAAGACTCTTAGTTTATCTGGTGCATCTTATTTCCTCACTATTCTTGATGATCATACTAGAACAACCTGGACACATTTGACTCATACTAAGCAACAAGTCCCTTATGTTGTTTCTGGTTCCTGAACTATGTGAAAAATCATTTTAAAGTTGACATTAAGCACATCAGAAGTGACAATGGAACATAAATTGTTCAAAAATTTTGTGCTGTTTTATTTGCTGAGAAAGGTATTATCCATCAGAGGTCAATTCCTGGCAACCCTCAGCAAAATAGGAGGGTTGAAAGGAAGTATAAACATCTTCTTGAAACTGCCAGGGCAATAAGGTTTCAAGGCCATCTTCCTCTCAAGTTTTGGGGTGATTGTATTCTCTCTACTACTTTCTTGATCAACATGCTTCCTAGTTTTGTCTTGAATTGGAAAACTCCTAGTGAGTTACTTCTTGGTAAAACTCCTTATTATACCGCTTTAAGAGTAATAGGATGTTTATTCTATCCTCTTGTTAAAACTGGTGATAAATTTGCTTCCAAAGCAAAGAGATGTGTGCTTTTAGGATACCCTTATGCCCAAAAAGTGTATAAGCTATATGACCTTGATAGTCATAGAGTTGTTCTTAGCAGAGATGTGATTTTCAATGAGCATGTTTTTCCTTTTCAAAAAGATAACAATTCTTTACCTAAGCCCATTTGTTATCCTCTTGTGAATCCTGCTGCTATTGATTCAGATTTTCCCTCTCCCATTTCTTCCACATACATTCCTCCCATCAATGAACCTGTGTCCTCTACAAACACTCCTCCCTTCTCATGTTCTTTGATACTTGAAAGGGACAATGATCAATGCATTGCTTGATTTTCAATGAACCTGTGTCCTCTACAAACACTTTCTCTTGCTGCATTGAAAATCAAGTGTTTGTAGAAAATGCTATGTTGCTTGTTTCTTTCACTCAATTTTTTTTGAATTTTTGGATCTAACATGACACTCTGATACCATGTTAAATAATTGACTAAAGAAAATAAAGGAAGCAATTGGGCGTCAAAAGCTAAAGCTACTGCATATTTGCTTAACTTAGAAAAAACAAAATAGTATCTTGCCCCCTTAAATAGGCTAGCATAAACTACTCTCCTAAATAATAGCAACTAATAACAAAGAAAGTAGAGATGATGGTTGTTGTGGTTGAATTCTGAATATTTTGATGATGATAAACACCCTATGCTATAACATGAACATCTGTAACAGTGATCAAGCTATCAAGATTGATGATGTGAAGACAAAGAAGCTAAGGTCTAGTCTTATAAATTCATGTGTATGCAATGTATTTAACATATTAGAACTTTGTGCTAGAATTAGAAAGGGAGAGTTTTGATAAAACAAGACTTTCGAAAAACAGTTTTAATAAGAAAAAAATTTTATTTTCGAAAATCAAGTTTAAAAGGAAAAAGATGTTTATTTTTGAAAAACAGTATTAAAGAGAAAACGAGATTTTAATTTCGAAAATCAGTTTTAAAAGGATAAAAGTTTTTTTAGGAAAATTTCATAAAAACGAGTTTAAAGATTTTTCGGAAAAAAAGAAGTTTAATAAGAGGAGAAAAATTGATTTTTAATTGTGATAATAAAGTTTGATAGATGAAAACTGATTTAAGAGATGATTTAGAGTTATATAAGATATGGAGAAATCCTTATCCTATAAGAATTAAAGAAATAAGTTTTTATAAAAGATAAAATTGGTTTTTGAATAGGAAAAGAATTCTATCCCTTTATTTTAGGAATAAAAATTGTTCGAAAAGATAATACATCTTGGAGAAGAATTTATATTCAGTTGATGGAATTATATAAGGGATAGAAATCATTGGAGCAAACCACGTTTTCAGATTTGTGAGATTGAGATTTTTGAGAGCTGAAAATGATCTCCCACAACACAGTGTACGACACAGAGTTCTTGTAGGTTAAGGTCTCTAAACAAAGTTTGTAACGATCCTCTATTTGCTTGATAAGAAGCACGCTTTTGAGGAATCATTCTTTCTGTAATTTTTCATCTTTTAGAGAGTAGCAACACTTAGGGTTAAGTGTTGGGGAGCACTACTAGAGTTAGTAGTGGGGGAATCGAATTGTATCAAGGGTTTGGTATTTTACGATTCAAATAATAAAAGAGTAGTTTGTGTGGACATAGATCTCAGAGGTGAGATTGAACCACGTTAAATTCCTGTGTCTTATTATTTAATTTCATTGTTTTATTGTTTGATACAATTTCGTTCGAGCAAAAACATCAATCGGAGAATTTACGAGTGAAGAACACAGTGCACGGCACTGTGCCATAAGAGTGTTTTTGCGAAAATCGATTAGTTTTAGCCACTCAATTCAACCCCCCCTTCTTGAGTGTCACCTTGAGTTCCAACAATGGTTCAACTCATTACTCACCCATACGCACTAAAGGTGTGTAAAGGTAGGGTCGGATCGGAATTTGGACCGGTCCTGACCGGATCGAGGATTGGTCCGCCGAAAATCAGGATTCCGGGTTTCCGGTCCGGTCCGGTCCGGTCCAAACTCAGAAAATTCCGGTTCGAACCGGTGGATCGGAATTTCTGTTTTTTTAGTAAAAAAATAGTTTAAAGGTTAAAAAAAATTTCAAAGTTATAAAGTTAGATAGCTAAAAATCTAGTCTTTATTAACTTTAAGATTATTGTTGTTAGAATTATTAAATTTTAATGTATCTAATTTATATATATGTATAAATCTAAATAAAAATATTTTTTTTTAAAAAAAAAGCAAATTCTGGTCCAACGAGTCCAAAATCGGACCGGAAAAATTCCGGTCCAGATCGGACCGGACAGGAAGTTTTCCGCTACAGTGCCGGTCCAAATAAATTTCAGTTTCCGGTCCAACCGGTTCCGATCCGGTCCGGTCCGGGACCCGTGCACACCGCACCACAAACAACAAATCAAAGAGCACATGTTATGGGACTAAGTAAACAACTAACTAACACTAACTTCTAGGAAGCAATACTAACTTCCATCTAACCTTATTTGATCGAAGGACTAACCACAACATATAACAATCCCAAGGCAGCCAACTCCTGCTTCTGTAAGTGGTTTTTCAAGCTTAAACTTGGATAAGTGGTAAAAGTTAAAAGCCATAATTATATAGCCCATTGTTGCATCTGGACAGCTCAATGGTATACGTACTTAGAATGTATAATGGACACGGCTGTGTTAAACCATGTGACGGTCGATTTCACTTGTATGAATGAACTTTGAGACATTCCACCTTTTTATAGATATGTTTTCTTTTTATTAATATATGTTTTGGTTTCTTATATTCATATGGGATTAAGCATTTTTATTTATTTGAAGTGGTAGAGCTTTTAAAGATTACTTGTGTTAGGATAGATTTAGGAGTATTTCCTAAATCTATCTATCCAGTGGTGGAGCCACGTTTAGTCATAGTGGGTCACGTGACCCACCATTATCTGAGGAAAAAAAATGAAGTTCTAGTTTTTTTTTTTTTTTTTTTTTGAAAAAAAAACCAGAATTTCTAGCTTTTGGTATGTCTACCGCAAGGAAGAAGAGCAAAACGCAGATTCAATGCCATAATTGATTGAGTGGAAGAAGAGGAAATGAGAGAACAGAAAAAATTAGGCCATGCTTTTGAAGTTTGCAGAAACTCAGAAGAGTGAGAGGAAGAAGAGAAAGTGAAAAAGAAATTTTGAAGAGAGAGAGAAATGCATAATGGATGGGGATGGGGACTATGCTATCACGTGGGTTTACTCTTTTCTTATTCCTTTCTTCTTCTTTTTTTTTTTTTTACTCTTTTCTTATTTCTTTTTCACGTGATAACATCTTATTTCTTTTCTTATTCCTTTATTGGCCATGGTTTTAAGAGAGAGAGAAGGGCATAACATTTTCATCAATACCATAGTAAAAAGAGTTCTTTTCTTATTCCTTTTTTTTTACTCTTTTTTTTTCTTTTTCTTTTGTACCCTATTTAATAGTAGGATTCTTAAAAGTGAATTTTTACTTACTAGATCAAATAAGAGTACTAGAGTAGAGTTACTTTTTAAAAGTTGACCTTTTTTTGGTGGTAAGGGCTAGGCTTTTTATACAAGAGGTTATTGAATGACAATGTTGGCCTTGCTTTGTTAATTTATTTGATAACAAAAGGGATGAAACATTTGATTCATATAATGTTTAGGATCTTTTTAATCTTTTATGGACTTTCTCCGATTTTCTTTTTATTTGCAATATTGAAGTATGACACAAGAATTTAGAAAAGAAAATAAAAAGTGACAAAAAGGACCTAGCTTCCACCGACTAGGAGAAAGAAAGAGAGAATATATTGCCAATTAAGTCAATGTTGCAAGTATTATGCAACTTTTTAAAATAAAAAATGTTGCAAGTACAAAAAATAAAAAAGTAATAACTAAAGGAGTTTCTTTTTTGGAACAGATTTAAGAAAGGATCTTGTTTCGTGATATTTAGTACAAAAATTTAATAGCACTTGAAAAAGCTTATTATAAAATCACGACATGGAAATTGCGATGCAGTCTATCGTCAACTTCTTCGTTCCGACTCCGCTACCATTTTTGCCACCGCAATCGAAACCACATTTTCAAACCATGATAGTGAGTAGTGACCCTCCATCCATAAAATCTTGGATCCGCCACTGTAACTATCTAGAAGTGTTTGTTTAAAGATAATATTTCTTAATATTATATTTAATTTAGGATATATTTTCCTAATTGGATATGTTTTCCTAATTCTACCTAAGTTAGGTTTTATATGATGTACTATAAATAGCCCCTTTGGGTTAAGCAAACTTGTTAAGCAAATTTTGTTATTTGTTACAAGGAGAGGAAATGCTGTATTAATCTAGCTGTTCGTCGTCTTTTCATATCACAAGTAAAGTTACTTTATCAAGCTAATCTTCATAAATCTGTCATGATCATGTAATATTGTTTGGTCATCGCTGATTTACACACCGAAGGTGCCATGTTATCATTTCCAAAGAATTTGAATTTAATAATGAGGAAAAATACACCCCCTAAAATCTAGCTAAAATGATAGAAGAAGCAGAAGTAACAAGGAAGAATCAAGTTTCATTTTTGTCACGTAAATAATCGGAATTAATAGTTGTGGATTGAATTTGAGAACCCCTATGTGAAATTTGTTTTACTATAACGTACTTTTATATTGAAAAGAACGAAACTTTTAGTGGTGGTCTCTATCCATCAGGGTGTCCAATGGAATAAAAATATAAAATTATGATGGAGTAGCCTGCATAAACTAATGGAGTACTACTACTTTGTATAGTGGTCGCCGGCACGGGGTTTACGTATATCATCTACGTGAGGCGCGCTAACACATAGAGAAGCATTCAATAATCCAGTTCATTCCTGAATAATGTGCCTCGATGACTTTTTTGTGCCGTGTATAAAATATTGATACATAAGTTCTCCAATATTAATCCACCATATACAAAACATCTATTCTAGTATCATATAGCTAGAGGGGAAAAAAGAATTAGTGCGATGAAAACATACTTAGGAATGGAGGTGGTGATGATGATGGTGGGAATCGTATTGCTCATGTCAATGCAATTTATGCCATCTTCAGCACAAGATTCCTCGTTTTGCTGGAACAGGATCATGACATGCCGTCAGGGCGCCCATACGCCGCCCGAATTCCAGCAAGTATGCTGTCCAGTGTTCACACAAATTATAACCAATGAAACACCGTGTTTCTGCAGCATCAAGCCTAATCTAAATGCTACCGATGTCGACGGCATTTCTGTGCTTCTCTCTCTTTGCAACGTCACTGCAACTTTTGACACAATTTGCCCGGGTGGTATGCATCTAGCACTCAAGTAATTTTTTTTCTTCTTTTAACTAATACACGAATGCTTGGCCCCGAAAACTTATATGATCTCAGGCTCATCTAGTCATCTTGACCTTGTTGTGCCTACTAATACAAGCCAATATTGCTTACTTAGCTATGCAATTATGCTAGAAGAATATGCTTTTATGAACCTCGCAATTTCTTATTTGAAGGTCCTAGTCCAAGCCCACAACAAGCTCCATCTGTTCCACCACTATCTGCTCAGTCTCCGACTGCTCTATCTCCAGGTATAGTATTTACTACGAGTTTTTTGTAATTGTTACTGTTTTCTTTTGCAAAACACATAAAATTGAAATTGCAAATCTTGCGTTTTTTTTTGTTTTAAAGGTCCTAATTCAAGCCCTAGTGTAACTCCCGCAGCCCCAACACCAGGTATATCCTTCATTTAATTAGTGACAGATTAACAAATTTCATTAATAAGGTCTAAATAATAATATGGTCACGAGCTTAATGTGTGAAGAATTTCATATAATAAAAAGTACCTTAATGTGTGATTACGTCAAATTTTAGTGACAAACTAATTCATTGATTGATATTCACTCGTCTAGAATTGCAATAAAACCAATTTTTTATGAACCTTGTTAGTTGTTATCTTTATGGTGTATAATTTGTAGACTAATGTTTTGTCTTTTGCACAAGTATTTTTGGTGCTTGTATGTAGTTGGTATTAACATTTCCTAGAAGTATTGTTCTAGATTTTTAATGAGATCCATGAACAACTTTATAAGCTTGTGGCGTTACCCAACCTATTGGTTTTAGGTTAAAGTCTCCTTTGAGCTTGTCAGTTATGTAAAGTCACCTCCATTAAGGGTGCGGCACTCCCAACCTATTATACAATTAACTTCAACACGCTTTCCTATACTTTTGTGTGATTTATTGACTTTTCAATGCAATTCCAATCTGAAGGTTCTAGTTTGAGCCCTAGTCCTAGTGGTGCTTCTCCTGCAGCCGAACCTGCAGGTAATTTATTCTACCTAAATGTAGTAGTTGGTAATAGTTGTACTAATTAAGTTGGTAAATTCTGACATTTGGAAACGTGATTGTGAACTGATTAGCATCATCAGAGACGTGCTGGGAAGAAATTGAGCAATGCATCACAAATAATTCGAATCGCACAGAGCCACAATTTGATCCATCAAGCTCGACGTTTAATATCACCGAATTTTTATGCTGTCCTCTCATTCAAGAAAGTGCAAGAAACGAGAAGCAATGTTTCTGTACGGCAAACACCGCTATTACACAAGATCCCTCCTTAGCAACCAATATTACCCGGCTTTTGGGTGCGTGTGATATTGCCGATTCTGTAGCTTCTCTTAACGGCTTTTGCCAAGGTAATATACAACTACCTTATCCTTATACTCTTATACGTACACTACTCCCTTGCTCCATCTCTTTTTGATATGTAATCACTTTGTTTCTTTTTTTTCAATAAGTAAGAGATTCTATTTGAAACGCCAAACTATTTACAACTCACTTTCCCTTCTCAAGCAAACCATCTGGGATGGACTCCAAGAGAAGGGGACAGGAAAGAAATAAAAACACTACTTATTACAAGACTGTAGGAACGTAAACTGATAACAACTAAAACAAACTTATCTGACAACCGTGGCGTGAGAAGATCACTGCCCTAAAGTTGAATTTGCCCCACAACAACACACAGACTCACAGCAATCAACCTCCAGGGATACACGGTTTCTACATTTCTGGTGTTGACAGAAAAACATTGAGAACGATCTTGAATATTGCCCAGAATAATAGAGGAGAAAGGAAGAGAAGAGAAGATGTAATTGTCTGTTTTTGTGTACTCAAAGAATCCCAGAACACTGATATTTATATGGAGAGGAAAACCAAATGAGATCAGAATATGGCTGAAATCGTGGGAAAAACGGTCAATCAATGGGGATTTTAATGGCAGTCAATCCGGAGAGAAATTAGGGGAAAAAAACGGTGACTTAAGATTGATAAAATCGGTCATTAAATGCTGACAGATTTTTAACCCAAAACGATAGTTAAGTTAAGCCCAAGACCCTGGCCCGATCCGGGCGGCAGCGCACGTGGCAACCACACATCACCACATACCCACTAAAAGCCTCATTGCTATTCAACTCAAAGGGTAGAGGAAGAGTAATGGTTATAAACCTTAGTCTTCCCTTCTATTCTTTCAATGTGGGACAAAAGATAAAAAGTACTCTTCATGTTCTTTTGAAGCAAACCTAGAGTTTCTACTATAAACTCCAACAAAGACCTCACTTCCAAATAAAAACACTACGTACACTACTCCCTTGCTCCATCTCTTTTTGATATGTACTCGCTCTATTTCATTTTAACTTCTGATTTGTTTTTTTATAGTCTGAACAACATAACTAATTTTAACCATATTTCTTATCACAATTTCAAAACGACGCATATTATGTCGATTAGAAGGTGCATAAATTGCTATATTTGGAAGTCGGTGTTGAACTTATGTAGTTTTAGGTCCTTATCTGTCTAGTTCCCGAAAGCCCTTTGTTGACCGCTGGTCAGCGGGGTAGGACAAAGGAAAGAGCGATGATCCGAGCTTATGCCCAACCTATCCGCTAAAGCCCGTCCGGCATCTTAGGTGTTACAGACTTGTAGGTCAACCACTTTCAAAAACAAAAAAACTCTTGCAGTTCGTCAAGAACACAAAAAGGACCTTTTGTATATAATCTTCGTTTTCTAACGTCAAAATTTGATTTCGAAGTGACGCTTCAATTGCTTCTCTTGTCGATATCAACGTGCCTTCTTTTTGCCGTTTTATGCTTTTTCTCCATTATTCAGGAAGAACGGTAATTTCTTTCAGCTATTTCTCAAGGATGATGGCTTTGCTAAGCCTTGCTGAAAAAACCGTTGCCGAATAAACTTCAAGTTCTCTTGATTTGAAGCCCCTCACATTCCATCCTGAACTGCAACTAAATCCCATCCTTGCATTCTCGAACTAGCTTGCACAGAAACGCGACACGGGATCGGACACGGGAAAACGCAAATTTCAAAACTGAGAAAACGTGGGGGAAACGCAATTTTTTTCTAACAATTTATTTAATGCTTTATAATATCAGTGAAAAACTTGCAAAATTATCAAAAAAAACTTGCAAAAACGAATTGTAAAGCAAACTGCAAAAGTTACATGAAGATTGATGAGTGATGACTGCCGTACCGGTACCACAACAAGTAATTAATGAATAAAATAAGCCTAAGCCAACATACAAATAAACAATAAAAAAAAAATTTGACAGCAAGATTGATGACCGGCGTACCACAAACATGAATTGACATACAAAAATAAATAACTGTCAAAAAGTACTTTATATCCCAATATTAGTGTAAAAGGTAAAAGTACTGGTGAAACTGTGAATAAAGAACTATAAAGGGTAAAAGTATACCTTCAGTCAGTTTGGAGTTTGTACTGGTGCGGCGGTACAGTATTAAATAAGTGGGTTTGGACTTCTATATTAATATCCCAATACACGGTTTTTATTAGCAAAAAAAAAAATTAAAAACAAAACCCAGCTTCGTGGCGTGTGTCTGACACGTTCTCCAACGTTTTGACACGCGAAACGTAAGGTAGTTTAGCGTGTCAGTGCTTCTGAGTTCTCGAAGGCACCCCTCTCTTTCAAGAGGATTCACAATTTTTTTTTTCGAGATTTAACCTTTGTGTGTAAAATTTAGGATGGTGGGGTTATGGAGAAAGACCAACTTCCCTATAGTATGATACAATCCTAGGCAACTGATTGGAAATATTCGTCAGTGGGCAATAGATGAGAAGTTTTTTATTAAGCTATTTTGGTGGTCACGGATTCTCATATCGAATTGAAACTATAATAATGTCATCATTTGCTATATTGGAAGAGCTATTCACAGCCCTGGAGATTATGCTCGCATAGTCGCATGTAAAGGATCAGGCCTAGGCCCACACCAGAAGTTACCGCTCTTTTGCTGCAAAGCTCAATGCTCTATCAACTGAGTTATATAAACCTTAAAAAAGATTGAGTAGTAGATGAAGATTGGTGCGGAAAATAAGGTGGCCCCTTGGTTGCTCTTTTTCCTCTCAAATAATAAGCTCGATATGGGATAGAAACTAATCCTAATAAGAGAAACCCGACGTAGAGAGCTTTTTACGAGAAAACTGTATGTTTCAATTAAAACATTAAAAAGGTGAAATTTTGAATATCATATACATCGTGACAAATCTAATAAGATTTCACATTACTATATATTTCCTAAAATATACTGCTTAGAATTTGTGGTAAAAGATATGAAATTTGATTGTGTACAAGAGTATGGGACGTAGATAGTACAATATTAGCTTTTGCTAATCTATGATTGTTTTGGTTAATTCTCCTCCTCTTTTTTTCATACTTCTTTTTTCCTAGAAACTACTTTTCATGATACTCTTACTATAATCATTCATAATTTTAATATATGGGTAGTTGTATATAATATATTTTGCGATTAATCTTACTTTAAACTAAACTTGAAAGGTGAAGCTCCAACTCCAAGCCTAGCTCCATCTCCAAGCCTTGCTCCACCTCCAAGCCTTGTTCCGCCTCCAAGCCTAGCTCCGATGATGCCACCTCTAGGTAATTTTTTTTCTAATTTAAATATATTAATCTTCTGTACAAATTTTTAGCATATATCGCTTGACTATATATGAGAATAATTCATGTTTACATAGTTTACTAGCTTTCAAACTCACTCCGAGCCCAAGTTATAATATACTTCAGTTGATGAATAAATAAAACTATATAGTGTCATCTTCAAAAAATCAGGATTTAATAAAAATTTTAATACTAATGTGATCATTTTAAAGTAAAACTTTTTTCTGTTTATCTCTAATAATCTCTTTTATATACAATTAGTTGATCAAATATATATATATATATATGTATATACATATATATATATATATATATATATATATATATATATATATATATATATATATATATATATATATATATATATATATATATATATATATATATATATATACATATATATATATATATATATACATATATATATATATATATACATATATATATATATATATACATATATATATATACATATATATATATATATATACATATATATATATATATATACATATAGTTTCACGCGTTCTATATTAATTCATGAACATTGTATTAGGGTCCGTTCTGTTCAACTTATTTTAACTTATATAAGATTTTATAAGATAAGATAAAATCATATAAGATCAGATAAGATATGATCTGATAAGATAAGATAAGATAAGATAAATAAGATGTTACACACACACAATAAACTATCTTATAAGATAAGATAAGATAAGATCAGATCAGATCAGATAAGATAAGATCAGATAAGATTTTATAAGATCTTATAAGATAAGATAAGATAAGACAAAATAAGTTGAACAGAACGGACCCTTAATATTTTTACAACCTTTTAGATATTTAATAATAGATACGAATAATCTCAACTATTGTACAATTTTTCAAATAAGCCCATCTTTTATTTAGAATGATCACTACATTTGGCAGGACTTTTCAAAATAACCCGAACGGTTAATTTTTGTATATACTATAGTCCAAAAATGATTAGTGAAGGCAGCCAATATAATAGCTAGTTTGGTGAAATTTGAGAAGACTTCCTACAACTTGCGATTATTCCTATATAATCCAAAGTTACGATGATTTGAAAAAAAAGATGTATAAAAATATGATGTAAATGGATCTTATAAAAAAGTATTTTTCAAACTTGTTATAAAAGTAAATAGATTTATAATTGTTTGATGTGTCTTTTTTTGAATAAATAAATAAATAAATAATTGTTTGATGTGTATATCTAAATTTATCATGAAATTACTCAAGTTTACTATCTAATATGCTCACGAAAATCTTAAAGGTGAAGAAGGGCCAAGCGCTGCTCCAGGCCTTATGACCCCACCTCCAGGTAATTTACTTATTTTTACCATTTCCGATTGATTTTTCCGAATTTTTTGTTTTGAAATTTAAATTAAAATTGATGGGTCATAGTGATATTACTATTACCAACTACTAAAATTAAGTGGCGCAAACTCTAAGGTACGTATAATCAATTATTAATCGTATTTTATGTACATGTGAAGGCATAGCGGAAAGCCCCATCGCTTCAGGACCTGTACCTAATGGAGAGAACACAGGTAATTTCATTTCATTCGTTATATGGAACCTAATACAGTAAATTATATGAAAACATAAATCTCAGATCTGAAATAACTCTACTAGGAGAAAGAGATAAAAAGAGCGTGTATAGCAGTATACGATACTAATTTTTTTAAAAATTTGGTAAGATAAATTACATGAACGCCCTCTTAAAGGACAACCTACCCCAACCTATGGGTGGAAGATGAAAGGGCTTACCACCCTTCCACTCCCTCATTCTCAGTATATGATACTAAATACTTGAAAATGGATCAAGAGAAAGTTAGGAGTGAGAAAGTTATGATTAACTGGTCTCCTATTATATTGTTTTAGACTCTGAGTCAGACTCTTAATTCTTTCATATGTTCTTAAAATTTAAGTACTCTATCCTTTCCTTATAGATGTTTCTAGTTGGAACATTGTCACCATTTAGAATTGAATAAAATCTTCTCAATTTTTTTCAAACATATAAGAAAAAACATAATCATGTGTGGACTTTTTTTATTCGTCTCAATGAAAAATATAATAATATCAAATTTTTTATAAGTTTTTTTTACTAATACTTAATTACATATATTAATAGTCAAATATGTGCATTAGCAAATGTGTAAGTCAAGCGAGGGACATAGATAAGGATCGGAGGGGGTAGTTTTTCTAAACTTTGCAAATTAGAATATAATCTGAATATATATATTATACTAATATTTTATCTATAATTTTGAACATTTCTGATAGTTAATAACTACCCTAAAAGCCTTAATATTGGTGTCAAAAAACAAATGTGAAAATTCTATGCGACGTAGAGTATGTTATATATTTTAGCTTACAAGATATTGAGATAGTCAAACAACTTAGGCAATGATCGACATTTGACGAAGTTTAATTGTTTTGTGTCTTTGCAGACAGCTCTACACCTGCAGCAAGTGCCGCTAACAAGATTGCGATGGCTGGATCATTTTCTAGCTTACTTGTTCTCTCAATATATCTACTGTTTTAGTAGATGGATCTGCATATATCTTCTAATGATTTTGATAAGCATAATATGTACTGAAGATTCTTGCATTTTCCCGACAATAATTTGACACCGTGATTTCTGTTTAATTTTTTTTATTATTATATCAAGATTCTAACGAGTGATGGAATTTATAAAGCTTTATGTAAGATTTTTATTGTTATTGTATAACCTTGTCGCCAGACTTTTAAATCGGATTGGCCAAGTTAGGCTTGAGTTGGATCATTCCCGTATCACATATTATTTTGGTTTTGATCATTACGAGTTAAAATTGGTTCGATCTTAATCCAACGATCCGGATCCAATTCAACCCAACTACTTTAAGATTATCTTTTGGCTTTTAACTATAAACATTGAGTTTTTAAATTATTTTTTTCTAATTCTCTTTTTTATTTTTGGTTAAAACAGAATTACATAAAGAGTTACGGCTTGAAAAGACTATTACAATCCGAGTTTAAAATGTTATTACTTATTAGAATGCTCTTTCTTTCAAGTTTCGATCCACAAAATCAACTAATGCTAATTAGACCATTATAAGTTATGGAAAAGTAGTTGCATGCCACAGAGACCGAGAACGAATAGATCGCCCTGTAAATTAAAGAGCATCACCTCCGTCTTCTTCACTTCTTAGTTCATAACTAAGACTTGTAAACTTCCCATTAAACTCCTATCAACTCTCTGCAATTTCAATATGAACATAGTAATGCCTCTCCTTGCAACATAACTCTCATCAATACCCATTGTCCGATTTTCGAGGTTAGATGTATTTGATCACGGCCCGAATGAGGCTGATGAGTGTTGATGTATTGGGATAATTATATGGGAATATTTTGTGAATATCCTTGATTTGTGTAATCATCTTATTTATGGTTATTTCCCTAAAATATCTAGTCTATCTTATTTTCTAGGTTTAGGGAATATTGTAACATATATATTGTGCCAAGTGATTAATGAGAAGTTAAGCCGTTGTTGTGTAATTCTTCATGGTATCAAGAGCAGGTTTTAATTATTTATTTATTTTTTCTTCTTTTCTCTCCATCCCAGAAATTTGTAATGGCCGGCGATAATGCAACACCGCCACCACCACCACAAAAACTCGAACCCACCTCTCCTTTCTATCTCGGCGCCCATGACCGGCCCGGGGACTTCATTACTCCTGTTCGTCTCAAACTCGATAATTTCGATTCTTGGGCGCACGCTATTTACGTGGCTCTTTCCTCTCGACGCAAATTTGGTTTCCTTGATGGCACCATCACCGAATGTGTTCCCCCGGCGACGAAGGAAGATTGGGTTGTTATCCATTGTATGCTCGTTTCATGGCTTATGAATACCATTGATACGGAGGTTAAGGGTATGTTATCTAACTATGATAATGCTAAACGTTTATAAGATGATTTACATGAACGTTTTTGTGTAGTTAATGGTCCTCGTATACAACATTTAAAGTCTCAAATTAATCGTTGTGAACAATCTAAAACCATGACTGTTGCCGTTTATTTTAGCAAATTAAAGGTTTTATGGGATGATCTTGCAAAACTTGAACCTTTGATTTGTTGTAAGTGTGGGAAGTGTAGTTGTAATGTTGGTAAACAACACGAGAAAAGGCGTGAGGATGATAGGTTGCAACAATTTTTACTAGGGTTGTGTTCTGATTATTATGCACAAACTAGATCTCATATTCTTGCCCAGGACCCTCTACCCACGCTGAATAAGGCGTATCAACAGGTTTCCCAAGATGAACTTGTGCGTGGGCTTGATCGTGGGACGGAGGAGCCCACGTCTGCTGTGGGATTCGCTGCTCGTTCGACAGCAGGGGTTGGTCGCGGCCGCGGCACTCCTGTTGTGTGTTCTCACTGCAAGAAGCCGGGGCATTTGGCTTCTAATTGTTTTTTTTTACAAGTCTGTAATCATTGTAAGAAGAAGGGGCACGATGTTACACGTTGCTTCGACATCATCGGGTATCCAGAGGGCTGGAACGACGGAGCAAGGGGTGTGAAACCCACGGCCTCTCAAGGCAGGGGGGGTGTGCGTGCCAATGCTGCTGCCGGCAGCACCCCCACCGCTGCTGCTACTGCCTCTACGTCACCCGTGCCGGCTTCAACTGGTCCCGTCTTCACATCTGAACAATGGCAGGCACTTACGGGATTTTTTGGTAATGCTACAATACCGAACAATCGCCTAAATGGTAAGTTTAATGCATCTTCTTGGATAATAGACACCGGTGCTACTCATCATGTTACAGGTGCTAAGTCATGGTTGTTTGACATTCATCAAACTCATTGTCCAGTTGGCTTGCCTAACGGCGAAACAGTGTTTGCTACTATGGAGGGGTCGGTTTGTTTATCTGAGTGGATTACTCTCCATCATGTTCTCTATGTACCTAATTTGAGTTGCAACTTACTCTCTGTCTCGCAACTTAATGATACTTTACAAACTATTGTCACTTTTAATTCTCATATGTGTGATATACAGGACCAAATGAAGGCGCTGATTGGAACGGGCGCTAGGAGGGATGGATTGTACTATTTTAGCAAACCCGAGGTGGTGTCCGCAATTGAAGCTACTTCATCTTTGGCGCTATATATGGCATCGGAGACTTGGTCATCCTTCCGAGAAAGTAGTTAAGTTGCTTCCCCACGTTGGCAGTAATAAGGGTACTCTAGAGAAAGGATGTGAAGTATGTTTTCGTGCTAAGCATCATAGAGATAGTTTTTCTTTAAGTGACAATAAATGTTCTAGAATTTTTGAAAAAATACATTGTGATTTGTGGGGACCTTACAGACATGAGTCTTCTTGTGGGGCTCGTTATTTTTTGACGATTGTTGAAGACTTTTCTAGAGCTGTGTGGATCTATCTGTTACTTGATAAAAGAGAAGTTTTTCCGATGTTTATGACCTTTTTTGCTATGGTTGATAGGCAATTTTCTCAAACTGTTAAAATTGTTCAAAGCGACAATGGTACAGAATTTAAATGCTTGCTTGATTATTTTAAGGCTACAGGTATTCTTTTTCAAACCTCTTGTGTGGGTACTCCACAACAAAACGGGAGGGTAGAGCGAAAACACAAACACATTTTGAGTGTGGCGAGAGCCTTGCGATTTCAAGCTAAATTGCCTATATATTTTTGGGGGGAGTGTGTCCTTGCAGCAGCCCATTTAATCAACCGAACTCCTACACCTATCCTAAAAAATAAAACACCCTTTGAAATCCTTTTTCATAAACCACCCGCATTTGATGCTATTCGTACCTTTGGATGCCTTTGTTTTGCTCACAACCAAAAGACCAATGGTGATAAATTTGCTAGCAAAAGTCGAAAATGTGTATTCATGGGGTATCCTTTCGGGAAAAAGGGGTGGAATGTGTATGATCTTGATTCAAAAGAGTTTTTTGTGTCTCGTGATGTTAAGTTTATTGAGGATGTTTTTCCGTTTGGTTGTCCGGAGGATGGGAATATTGATCCTAATGTTGTAGAAAATGTGGATGTTCATGAGGATTTTTTGGATTTTGGTGTGTGTGATGATGATTGTGATGTTTCGGGGCAAGGGAGTGTGAGTGATGAGGGTGTAGGTGGTCGTGAAACTGGTGAGGCCGTCCCCACGCAGCAGCAGCAATCCCGCGGCCAGCCAGCTGCCACAGCGTCTGAGCCCGCCCAAACTGACGTGCACGCTGGACAGCCAGCACTCGCTGGGTCAGAACTGCAGCATTCACCTGCTGCTTCTGCCCAGCCCGCTGGATTTCCAGCGGCAGCTGGCTCGGACAGCGCCACACCGCCCCCTCAATTGGCTAAACCACCACCTAGTGTGGATGCTGATGATGATCCGTCAGTTGAAGCCATGGGACGTGGCTTCCGTAAGAAGTTTCCGTCAGTCAAACTTCGTAATCATGTTACTAACACCGTGTTTGCTAAAAGTCAGTCTTCCTCTCTCCCGACTCTGTCTTCCGATCATCCTTCAGGTACTCCGTATCCCTTAGCACATTACATTCATTGTGACAATTTTTCTGTAAATTATCGTAATTTCATTGCCGCCGTTGTTAATGGTACTGATCCAAAATCTTTTAAAGAAGCAATGAAGAGTGTTGGTTGGCAGAAATCTATGCAGGATGAAATTCAGGCTTTAGAGACTAATGGTACATGGACTTTGGAACCACTTCCTCCTAGTAAAAGAGCACTTGGTAGTCAATGGGTCTACAAGACTAAATATTTGTCAAACGGCGAGGTGGAACGGCTCAAATCCAGGCTCGTGGTCTTAGGAAATCATCAACAAGAAGGCATTGACTATAATGAAACGTTTGCTCCGGTGGCTAAAATGACAACAGTTCGGACTTTTTTGGCCATCGCTGCATCCAAGAATTGGGAGCTTCATCAAATGGATGTTCATAATGCCTTCTTACATGGTGATCTTAATGAAGAAGTATATATGAAGTTGCCCCCCGGGTTTGACGCCTCGGATCCTTCATTGGTGTGTCGCTTGCGTAAGTCACTGTATGGTCTCAAACAGGCTCCCAGATGTTGGTTTGCAAGGCTAGTCACGGCTTTGAAAGAGTATGGTTTTCTACAATCTTACTCTGATTATTCTCTTTTTACATTAATTAAGGCCAATATCCAGCTTAATGTCTTAGTATATGTCGATGATCTTATTATTTCTGGGAACGATTCCGCTGCATTGTGTACTTTCAAATCTTATCTCAGTGACTGTTTTAAGATGAAGGACTTAGGTCCTTTGAAGTATTTTTTGGGCATTGAAGTAGCTCGTAGTTCTGCCGGTTTGTTTTTGTGTCAAAGGAAGTATACCTTAGACATTGTTTCTAAGGCTGGGTTATTAGGAGCCAAGCCGAGTGGTTTCCCTATAGAACAAAATCATAAGCTTGGCTTGGCTGACGGCGAGCTTCTCACTGATCCGGAATCTTATCGTCGATTAGTTGGTCGTCTGATTTATCTTGCAGTGACTAGGCCGGATTTAGCCTACTCAGTGCATATTTTATCCCAGTTTATGCAGGAACCACGCACTGAACATTGGGAGGCTGCATTGAGAGTGGTTCGTTATCTTAAGGGTACTCCGAGTCAGGGTATTTTGTTGAGTGCAGATTGTGATTTAACTCTGCAGGGGTGGTGTGATTCAGATTGGGCGGCTTGCCCCATTACTCGAAGGTCACTTACAGGTTGGCACGTGTTTTTGGGACATTCTCCTATTTCTTGGAAAACCAAGAAACAGCATACCGTGTCTCGTTCTTCGGTAGAGGCCGAATACCGGTCTATGGCTGCGGTAACTTGTGAGTTGAAATGGTTAAAGGCTTTGTTGTTAAGTTTGGGTGTGAATCACCCGCAGGCTATTAAGTTGTTTTGTGATAGCCAATCTGCTTTGCATATCGCAAAAAATCCTGTTTTTCATGAACGCACAAAACATATTGAGGTGGATTGTCATTTCATTCGTGATGCAATTAATGAAGGTTTAATTTCTCCGGCTCATGTTTCAACATCGTCTCAATTGGCCGACATATTTACAAAGGCACTTGGCAAAACTCAGTTCGACTTGTTACTCTCCAAGTTGGGCATTCTTGATCCTCATGCTCCAACTTGAGGGGGGGTATTGGGATAATTATATGGGAATATTTTGTGAATATCCTTGATTTGTGTAATCATCTTATTTATGGTTATTTCCCTAAAATATCTAGTCTATCTTATTTTCTAGGTTTAGGGAATATTGTAACATATATATTGTGCCAAGTGATTAATGAGAAGTTAAGCCGTTGTTGTGTAATTCTTCATGATGCTTATATTACCAATTACAATGTGGGACCTCATATTGAAATTGGTTTTGGTTGGTGGCTTCGCCAGATTAATTTATGATAATGTGCTTGTCATAGCAAAGGACTAATGTGCCACCATAATTTTTTTTAATTTTTGTTAAGGCACTAGTAAGTATTTACACTGCCTTGAAAACCAGATTTACAACGTAGACTTCTTAGTTGAGCAAATCATCTAAGATGGTCTCGACACTTAGAACCCAAAACAACTAGGCAAAACGGAAAAAAAAAATCTTATATTTCACTTATTTATATTATTGTTTTTGCTAGTCAATCTTATTGGCTGATGTCAATTATTCTTTGCCTTATTTATATTTTAAAATAGGAGGTTTGTTGAATCTACTGATGTGTATTTGTGAACCAATAATATTAATTAGTACATAAAATGATACAAAAAGTCTGGATAGAAGATTTGGACTCTGTCAAAATAGATACACAGGATTGCTCACATAAACCTTATAACTCAAAAAACAATCTCTGTTCCTCCACCTAATTACATTTCTATCCTTTTTTATAGTATGATATATATATATATATATATATATATATATATATATATATATATATATATATATATATATATATATATATATATATATATATATATATATATATATATATATATATATATATATATATATGTTCTTCCCAGACAAACTCAATCCATGCGTTCTAAACAACATATCTTCCTAAGTTTTTGTAAGCAACTCATTCTTGATTAATTATGTTGACAACAATGAAGAATTCCCCAAGGGTCGGCGTATTTAGGTCCAATACGTTGTTGTATACTCACATATATTTGTATTTCTAGCCACACAATTACTAGTACACCTATTGTGATTCCCAATAGTCCAATACAAGAATCAATTCTTTTTTATGCACATTATTATTTTACATGCTGGGGAAGGGTCCTTTTGTACCTCACTTTCAACCTCAGAATTAGCTCTTTTTTTTTAAAGGTAAGTTGAAGTCCCTTCTTGTACATAGGAGAGGGGGAACTGGGGATCCTTCTTATAAGGGGTGAGGCTCGATCCCCAACCTCTAGTATCAGAGGTGATGCCAACACCACTAGGCTATCACTTGCTCTCAACCTTAGAATTATTACATGGTTTTTTTATGCGCATTTATCATTGACAAAAAAGTTGTTTTTCCCCAAATTTTCCTACAAGTAACTACAATGTTTAAGCCAATTTTCATATTGGTATCTGTATCGGAACTACAATATGTATCCTATCTCTACTTTTCATATTGATTAGTAACAGAAGACTGATTATAATAAGTATCCGAAAGATTCAATTAACAGTGATAAGCTTAGCCGGTTCATTACATGTGTGTGTGGAAGCACAAAACTAGTGGAATACTACTACGTACAAAAAGTAGTGGGCATGGGGAAAAATCTACGTGCAGCACACTAACTCATGGAAGTAGTCCACGACTCAAGTTCATTCTAGAATATGCCTTGTTGAATGTTAACCCCTGTATAAATATTTGTTCCACAGAAAAATCAACGTTAAGTTCACAAAATAAAGGATAAGACATTTGATAAAGAGAGGTAAAAAGAGAAAGAATTAGAGATGAGAAATTTTGGGGTGGCAATGTTGTTAGGAATAATAATGTTGATGTCAATGCAATTCATGCCCTCATCAGCACAACAAGATCTTCCGGGAGAGTGCTGGAAGAACATCGGAACTTGCCGGAGAAATGCGACGACGGCGGCGGAATTCAAGCAGGAGTGCTGCCCAGTCCTCGTGAAAGAGTTGCTTAATGCCACCGATTGTTTCTGCGGTGTCAAGCCAATTCTTGATCAAGATCCCTCCGTTGCTGATGGGATCTCTCAACTTCTTACCATCTGTAACATTGGTGCTTCTTTTGACACAATATGTTCTGGTATGTACCTATATTAATCTTTTGACACATACCTTTTTCTTTTCATAATTTTAATACAATCCACTATAAGGTCATATTTATTGTTAAGAGAGATTTATGAAGGAAAAAAATACATATTTGATATTTGTATATAGAAGTTCATTCCCATGGTCCATGGACATCGTTTTGACACTTTCCATGCAAAATTATGTATAAACCCATTACCATCACCACATGTTTTGGGTAGTCACTAGAAGGATGGAATTGCATTGCATTTGCATTCCCATTAAAAAAAGTTAATTTTACCAACCAAGCCTACCACTCATAATTGAGTTGTGGTTTTTATTAGGAATATTATGGATAATAAAGATATGATAATATCTTTAACATATATTATTATCTTAGGGAAATATTATCTTAGGAATATTTCCAATAAGTATTGATTAATAATATTATCCGTAATATTCCTAATATTTTTACCTTTAGAAATCATGGATCAAGTTAATTACCTTGTGCATTATTCTAATCTGTTTATTCTCTTATATTTGTGTGCCACCCCTCGTGTGTATATTAGGGATTCAACGATCCCTAACAACTAAAATTTGGGAGGACTTTATTCTCTAACAAGGCATCTATCTGCAATCTTGATGATAGAATATGTGCACGTATGCATGTAGTTGAAGCTATATTAGGCGATGCATATTAACATTTCGCTATTTTTAACTCCGAAGGTTCCGCTCCAAGTCCCGACACAACTACTCCATCAGCCCCCGCTCCAGGTAATTCCTTCTTCTAGCGTTCCAAATTCAAGGCCGTTACTAGGAATGTTCCGAAGAAAATTACTTAAAAACATTTTTTTTAAGCTAATTATGTCAACAAGTGTCTCCCTGATTTAGATGCTCCTCGATGTTCAGGTTAGGAAGTGGGGACACAACTACAAACTTTGACTTTATTTAGAAAAGGTATTGACTTTTCAGTAGTCCAGCATATACGTACTAAGTCACGTTGGATTGGAGTTTAATCATATACAGTCTAATGAGATTTCATCCTAAAACTAATTAGAAATAATTAAAGTTCCCACTATGTTATATACAAGTCATATTTTATCTTTTTTCTCTAATGTGGGACAATTAGTTCTAAATCACATATAGGGTCTTTCAATCTATCAGCAAAAGGGCATATCTAGTAAGTTCTAATGGTACAAGCATGTAGTTATATGCACCATAGACATGTTAATTATGACTTATGTAGTATATTGATCTTTCAATTTTGAATTGAAGGTGCCAATTTGAGCCCCATGGGAAATCCCGCTCCAGCACCAGGTAATTACTGTCTTAATGATCATAGATTCGCAAAAATAAATATAAATTTCACACAGCTAGTGATATAAACTCACACAAAGAGTGCTCTTACATTCTTATACTATCCCAGTTTATAATACTTGTTACTTCCTTTGTTCTTCACTAATCTTGTAGGTGATGATAATTCCTCGTAGAATCCCTTGCAGAATCACCATGACAGTTATAAACTTCTATTTTTTTTAATGTAATCACCTTCCTTCAGCTGAATCCCTCGCAGACGTCTAATGTCATGCAGTTCGTTGCCGGTTGGAGACGTCTACGAGGGATTCTGCAAGGGATTATCATCACGTTAGACGTCTCCAGTGATGCCCTAGATTGTGGCATGGATAATTGATCATAAAGTTGTGGGTAAAATCGTAAATTTAATTGTCATGGTGATGTTAGGATACTAAATTTTTGTTTGAAAAAAGTTAAATTGCTACTAATTATATTTTGTTTTGAGAAAAGACTCATGAAATTTCAGTAGAGAAAAAAATGAAGTCCATATGTTTAAAACCTGAGATTGTGAGTTCAAGACTATAGCGCCCATGTTTCTTCAATTAGTTGTACGGATATCACTGCAGTGAAGCCCATAAATGAAAGAAAGTTGGACGTGACAAATAGACTCATTTGACAAAGCCATTTAATTTATGCACATAGATTATTGGTGAATTAATATTACTTCAAGAAGTGGAAAGATAATTACGATCTATATAGCCTCGATATATCAATGTATAAATATTACTTCAAGAAGTGCATATAATATAGATCGTTTTACCTTAAGATAAATACGGATCATTTGTTCACCCTTGATATATCAATGTATAAAGTTACCAAATAATATACATTTCACAGTAATACTAGCTCATTGAAAATAACGTACGGGGGTTAATGCAGCTCCATCATTGCACTGTTGGGACAGCATAAAGATATGCATTGGCGATAATGCGAAAAAAGGTGAAACAATGCCGCAGTTTAATGCCTCAAGCTCGCTGTTTAATAAAACCGAATTCCTGTGCTGCCCTCTCGTTGAACAGACATCAATGAGAGCTAAGCCATGTTTTTGTGATGTAACCACCTTCCTTCAGCTGAACCCTTCGCAGACGTCTAATGTGATGCAGATCGTCGACGGCTGTGGCATCGCCGATTCTGTTGCTTCTCTTAATGGCTTTTGCGGGGGTAATATTCTAATTATACGGCTGATCTCTTCTGTTCGTTTTAATGCTTATTCTTGTTTTAAATAGTTTGAAGTCTTTGCCACATATTTGCCCCATTTGCACTTATATAGTCGTATATAATGCATATATGTTAGTAATTAATTCTCCCTTCCATATTACAATTCAAGGTGGAGCTCCAAACCTTGCACCAGGTCCAATGATGCAACCGCTAGGTAATCTCTTCACCAATTTAATCTACGTGTGTTGTATATTGATCTTTTAATTAGTAGAAGCTTTTCTTTTGTTATTGTGGACTAAATTGTACGTATATATTATATTTGAAGACGTTTCAAATTAGAGTACAAAATTTAATTAACAATTAAACTTCGATTTCTGATTAATATTGAAGGTGAAGCGCCAAGTACCAATCCAATAATGATGAACACACCTCCTGGTAATATTACTTCTTTGATTGTGAAACTTAATTTCCGAATTTAATAGTATGGTTCGTGTCTTAGTTGATTTACTCGTGTTTTCTGATGTGAAGGGTCAGCCGAAAGCCTCGGTGCTAAGAAATCTCAACAAGGTGCTGCCAACAAGATGGCGGTGGCTGGATCACTTTCTAGCGTAGTTATTTTCTTGACATATTTCTTGTTTTAGAAGATGGATCTCCATGTATTTTAATTTTTACAATGTGTGCAAAATGTATTGTGAATTTCTTGGGCCTTCCCAACATAAATATGATGCTTTTACGTGCGATTGTTTTGAAACCATTATTTCGTATTTTCATTTTAATGTTATGTAGCCTGTAGCCTGTAAGTTGGTTTCTAACTTTATGATATGTAACAACTTCCTTTGGGGGGGAGGCAGAGGGTAAAAAGAGAATGCACATAGTTTCAAAGGAATGCTCTTTCCTACCTAAATCCATGGGAGGGCTAGGACTCCGTGATCATAGGACTCTTAATACTATTCTCATGGCGAAACTGGGTTGGAGAATGTGCCATGGGCCGCCTAATCTTGTCGAAGAATGTATTAAGTCTAAATACATCCAGAGCCATGGTATCACTAAATTCCAAAATGGCTCCCAAATTTGGCAGAGTACAGGGAAAGGTTGATCTGTTCTAGAATCTAGTTGTCAATGGAACCTCGATGACAGTGGCAGAACTATGTAGGGTCACAGTTGGTCACGTGACCAACTATTAATTTGGGGAAAAAAATTTAAAACTCTCTCTCTCTCTGCTTGACTGACCAAAAAAAAACCCAATTGCAACACTGCCCCTTTCTCTCTCTCACGTCTTTTCCTCTTCCTCTCTCCTTCAACCTCAAGTCATTAACTAAAATTCTTGAATTTTGTTTACATGAATCTCTTTTTTCTTTCAAATCTTCAACTAAAATTATCATCTCGCCTTGATCTACCGATTGATACCCGTTTTACCTTTTTCAGAGATAAAAAATTATCATTCAAAACCCTAGAATTTGGGGAAAAACTCGTGTGTTGCCAGTGTTGGTGATTCAAAATCGAAAAATTATCATTGAGATAGAGAATGCTTCAAAGGTGCTGAGTTCTTGGATCGAAATTCTTCAGGTCGAACAAAAACACAAAACTATTCAGATCGAAGAAGAAGAAGTTGAGAATAGAGAAAGCTTGATGTTCGTAAGTCGTAACTATGGTGAAACTCGGCGAAATTCTTGTTCTTTGAATCGTCCTCTTGAATCTCCTATTTTTCGCAGGTTAGGCTTTTCGTTTTGCTTAATTTTTTTTGAAATTAGATGATTTTGATTTCGAGAATTCTTGGATTTGTTGTTAAATTAATTGATTTGATTGTTGATTTTGGTGAAGGAATTATTTGAGGCCTTGTCATCATGATCACTTTGCTTGTGTGCTTTTTTGACTTTAATGTAGACTGTTTGATGAAGGTTTTATAATGACATAGATTTGTAAAATTTGAGAAGTTAATTATAGTTTAGTTTTGAGTTACTCTGTTGCCTCAGTTTGCTTCACTGTATAAATATTTGTAGTGAGTTTGCTTGACTGTAGAAATATCCATATCATTCTTTGCGAGTCATTCCGTAAGGTTTTGTACCTTGAGGCAGTGGTTTAGTGATGAATATTTGAAAGAAGATTGTTCCTTTTGATGTAGAAATATGTTGGTATTTAACTATTTATATTGCCTCGGTATTCAGTTTCATAGTTATGTGTAGGAAGCATGTTCATAGAGATGGGGATTACCATCGATCTGTTCCCGTGAGGATTTATTAGTAACAAATGACGAGATTTAGTATTTTAGTATTGCATTTGGTATAAAAATTGATTGAATCTTTCATAATTATCATTTATTAAATGTCATAGTTTGACAAAATTGCTTCTTTAATATAATTCAAATTGCAATTTAAATTTCAGAAGGAAAAGAAAAAATACACAAGATATTTCAAGTTTTTCTACTAAAAGTAGTCTTGAGGAATATAATAATTTCTAAGTACCATATGTTTCATTGGATTTAATATGGATATTTATTACTCTGAAAAGGGAACTTTTTATGAAATTTTTGTAATGCATTGGTTATAGTTGTAATATGGTTGGTGGACGATGGACGATGGAGTGACCAACTATTTATAAAATCCTAGATCCGCCACTGCTCGATGAAGGGAAGACTATATCTTTTTGGACTGATAATTGGTTGGAGATTGGTCCTTTAAAAGTTTTATTACGGATCCCCTTTCCTTAAGGGATAATGAATGTAGTGTCATAGAAGTCTGGAACAATGGTGAGTGGAAGGGAAGAGAATTGTCCATCGAACTCCCATCTCACATTGTGGATATGCTTAGGAGCTACATACGTATGGACTCTATCCCTTGAGCCTGATATGCCTTTCTCCTCCTTCGTCCAAGGCATATTTTCCTTGAAAAAAAACACCTACATATGAAGTCTCAGGAGGGTCAAGTCATCTAGAGATACGTCTTGTGTTTGGGGGGAAACCACCCACCTAAAATTAAACTTTTCATTTGGCTTATCTGGCTTGGTCGTCTTCCCGCCCAAAGTCTGTTATTTATAAGGAAAATAATGCCTAGTCCTATGTGTACTCTGTGTGATAATTATGAAGAGGACATTTCTCACGTGCTTAGGGATTGTAGGTATGCTCAACACATTTGAGACTTTTTTTTTTTTTTTGGTGAACAAAGTGGCTAACATTAAATTAAAACATTAAAAAGCGTCTTACAATCCTGACGATAAATATCCAAACTGTAACTAGGGGGATAGGGGAAGGTCCTAGTTACATTGCTACTAATTTCCGAAAGTCTACTATGCTTGGCTAAAACATCTGCCACTTGATTTAGTCTTCTTCTGCAATGCTCAATCTTCACTCCCGGAAGCTTGTTCTTCAAATTTCTGCAATCAAGAATTATGCTCAAGTATTTGTCAAGAGTGGTATCGGCCGAGCAGATGCATTTCACAGCTCTCGCACAATCCGAGAAGATTATCATATTAGCATAGTGGTTATTTGTGGCTATACTTAAACCCGTGTGAATAGCATATATTTCGGCCAATAGAGGGTCCACAACAAAACACTGTTTTTCAAAACCAAGCAACCAGTTTCCTCTAGAGTCTCTAACCACCCCCCAATGCCTACTACGTCAAACTTGTTTGAGAAAGATGCATCAACATGCATAGCATTCATAGACTCCTAAAACCGAGTAAGAGAAATTGCGGGGACGCCCGCGGTTTGATTCGAAACATGAAGGTTATTTAGGATATGAAGGCGCTCTAAAGCAAGTTTTAGAGCAGAGGGAAAGAATACGCGCCGCTTGGGAGGGGTTAGCATTCTTAAAACAACAATCATTTCTACTTTTCCAAATCTCGTGACACAAGTACGGAAATAAATCTCGCCATTCGACACCCTTAAAGACCCGACGGACTCGAAGGTTATTTTTGAGCCAAGAGTGAAACGGGAGGTTTGGCGAGAAGTTTAAGGGAGTTTGTTGCCAAACTTCCTCGGAAAAGGGGCACTCGCGAATTACATGGGCTGACACTTCCATCATGCTTTTGCATCTTGGGCATAGACTATCGGGGCAATTTTTCTCACATGGAGTAACGATTTGTGGGGAAGCCTATCTCTCCATAAAAGCCGATTTTCAATTTTGGTTCCATTTTACTTTTCCATAACCAATCCAACTCTACCTTAGGAAGTGCAACTCCGAGCCTTATATGATTGGGCTAAAGAGAATCCATTTGAATTCACAAAGTCCGGAATCAACAAATCCCGTCTATCCTCTTGAGATGGGATTGGAGTACTCATGATTCTCATCCGAATTTCTAGGGAGTTCGAAGGATACCCTACTAATATCCCACTCGTGTTGAATAACTATGTCATGTATACACCACTTGTCCTTCTTTTCTCTCAAGGGCCCATGTATCATACTCCTCAAAGACCCCTATCCAATTATCCATCCACAAATTAATTGACTCTCCGTTTCCTATACTCCAGCTACTATGGGAGTTAAGAAGCTCCCACCCCTTCCCTAAATTTTTCCAGAGCACCGACCTATTTTTGAAAGAAGTGACGTGATTCTTATGCACATATTTTGAGGCGATACATGCTTGAGCTAAGTTCTCGGGACCTTGGGACATTTTCCGAGCAAGTTTGGCCATATATGCTATGTTCATGTTTTTCTGAGTCCTAATGCCCAAGCCCCCACATTCCTTGGGCGTGAAGGTCATGTCTTTCCCAACCAAGTGAATTTTCTTGTTATTCTCAGAATCCCCCCACAGGAAATTATTACACAAAGAGTCAAGGTCCTTGAGACAAGTAGCAGGAAAAACCGAGGCTTGCATATAATAGGCAGGAATGGTAGAAAGGGTAGACTTAATCAAACACAGACGCCCCGCTTTCAAAAGAAACTTAGTTTTCCACATGGCCAGCTTACTCCTAACATTTTCCACTACAAACTGAAGCTGGGTTCGATTTGGTCTTTTATGAGAGATGGGTAGACCCAAATACGTACCTAGATTAGGAGTTCCGACACAGTAATAGTCTCTTGGAACAGTGATTTCAACTCTAGGTTCGTGTTTGGGGAAAAAATCAGTTTGCTTTTCAGTTCATTTATCTTCTGCCCAGAACAGGCACAAAAGGTATCTAAAGTATTTCTAACTGCAAAAGCCGTATCCTCATCTACTCTCCCAAACAACAACAAATCATCAGCAAATAACAAATGGGAAATTGGCACTTTCTTCCTACCTACCCAGAAAGGGGTCCATTCCTTAGAATCTGAAGCCTGTTGAATGGATTGAGTCAAGGCTTCCAGATAAATATTGAAGAGGTAGGGAGACATAGGATCCCCCTGACGAAGGCCTCTAGTGTGATTAAAGGTCTCAGATTTCCTACCATTTACCAAGATAGATGATGAAGTTTTAGGTACGCAGTCCATGATTAACTTAACATAATGGTCATTCAGGTTACAGGACTGGAGACATTTACGAACAAAACTCCACTCGTCCCTATCATAGGCTTTCTCCAAGTCTATTTTTAGAGCAAACCAACCCCACCTCCCTTTCTTTTTCTGCATGGAATGTAAAATTTCGGAGGCTATGACAAGGTTAATATCCGTTCCTCTGCCTTTAATGAAACTGTTCTGATTTTGAGAAATCCATGAAGGAATAAGCGGTTTGAGCCTATTAACCATAATCTTAGTCGTGAGCTTATACATAGAATTACAGAGGCTAATCGGCCGAAATTGCTTAATGGTCTTCGGGGACTTCTGTTTGGGGATCAGGCATATCAGAGCATGACATATCACATTTGAGACTGTACTAATATGAATGCTAATCTTCGTTTGGAGGATAGGGAAACTTGGCTTACAAGAAACATCCATGCTAATACCCCTTTCAAATGCCTCACATGGAATATCATTTTTCCCTTCATTTGCCGTGAAATTTGGGTAGCTAGGAATAATAAACAAGATCTTTGAGGGAACGCCTCACCCTAACCCCGAGCTAACCATTAAAAAGGTTGTGTTCCTAGCATGGGAGTTCGTCTCCTCTGCCGGCCCATCGTGCGTGTAGATGCATCATTCATGGAAAATTTATTACCTTCAAGCATTGCAGGTTGGGTTACAGATCACCGGGACAATTGGGTCGTCGGCTTCCGAAAAAATACGTACGCTTTTGGACTCCATTTGGTTGGGCGTAAAACATATTCAATGTAAAATGATTTTCATGGAAAATAATTTACAATGAAAAACACAATTCCAAAATTAGTTTTCCATTGTTTGGGTTCCATGTAAGAAAAATGATAAAATGAAAGGGAAAGTAAGGAGGTAGTGAGAGGAGTGTATAAGAGAGATAAGGAAAATGAAGGAAAATAGTTTTCCCAGGGAAAATGGTTTTCCATCATTAGGAGAGCAATTTTACTCTAAGGAAAAATGGTTTTACACTCCTTTGCAAACAAAACAATGTAAAATTGAAAATAAAGGAAAACAGTTTTTCAGGGAAACGTTTTACATCCTACCAAACGGAGCCTTGATGTACTTATGGCGGAGGTGCTGGGCGTCATTGAGGGCCTTCTCTTGGCCAAATGTCAGTTCTTCTAATATTTAATTGTGTTATCCGACAGTTTGCAGGCTATCAACGTTGTTTCCAATGATGCAATCTATAATGATATATATTATAGTCTTCTAAAAAATGCAGGGAATGCAAACATGAGTTCAAGGAAGTCAAGTTCGTATTTGTGAGGCGTGAGACGAACAAGCTTGCGGAACACCTCGCAAGAGAAAGTAGAAGGCATAATATGAACTTAAATGTAGTTAGGGATATACCCCTCCCCCCTAATGTTTGTATGAGCTTTATCTTGTCAGATTGTTGTAGGCTTCCAAGCCAAAACTTCGATTTAATTTCTATGCTAATTATGCCTTCTTAAACAAAAAAAAAAAAAAAACTTCACGATATGTAGACAAAGAGGCCTGTATGAGCCCTTATGAGGCCACTCTAACATTAGTCACATCCCTTCTATTTAGCTATGTAAAACTTTGATAATCTTTTAATATAATTGTACTCCTTTAGCAATAAAAACATGAAGAAAAAAACTCCAACTCCAAACTACCACTTAAGTAGATAAAGAATCCAATTGTGAGTAGAAAACACTAAAAAAGATCACATAGAACAAAGGATTATAGGTAACGAAAACATAAAAAGTGGAGATATAAAAAGTGAGGCATATATAATTACTCCGATCCCTCTTACCTTTGAAGCATGGAGATTGAAGATGCACAACTTGTGAGTATTAAATGGAAATAATATCTGATATGGGCTTTGTTGAACAAATAAGCTAATTTTAGATGTGACAATATATACTAAGGTGTTTTGTTCCCACGATTGAACAAATAAACCAAGGCCTTTGTTCCCCGAATTTCAATTTTGATTGAAATGACAATCAATTTTAAGATGTTTTGTCCTCTCATAAAATAAAACTTGTTTATTATGTGTAAGGATGCAAAATAGGGTAGTTGCTTTAGATTTTGATATGAATATTCAACACATATCGCAACCATATGACTGCACACTTCAAACTTTCTTTAGTGAGTGCACACTCCAAACTTTATCTTTGTGATTGCACATTAAAGAGAGATGTGTTAAATCTTAGGGGGGAACGTCAGTAATTAATTGCAATCGTGTTAACTTCTAAACAGTACCGAGCACATAACAACAATTTCCATTATTATATACATGTGAGTCCACTATTCTAGATTTTCCCTCGATAGTGTTCTTTTTTTCTACCAGTATTAGCTTTACAACGTTGGTCTGAACTCATTTCAGGCGAAAAAGTTACTACCGCATTTACGACTCCAAGTCTTTGTAGGACATAAAGACTAGGTCGGGAATAGGAATAGGAAATAAGTAACTGAATTACCTACTAAAGTAGGATTATACCTGTTTAAAAAAGCGGGTATCTAGTAATCAAGGGGCTAAGATGACATGTGCCTAAGAATGGCATTATGTAGTGTCTACCAAAACCTTTTTACCGGTCGTTTAACCTGTTGTCGAGCTATATCAGATGTATCATATTTTCATATAGTTTTTAGGTGCATTTAGGTTGCATTATTTTAGGAGCATTAATTTACGTGCAATGTAGCTCATAATAACATATAATTACTTAAGCTGTAATATATTACTCATTTTGTGCGTTTTCGGTGTTCTTTAGTGAATTTATTGGAGTATTGTTGAACAAGCTTGAGTATTAGGAGCACTTGGAAGGAAGTTGCATTGGCATAAGGATCGTCATAGATATATTTGATTATTCAAGTTAAGCATTTATTTTCTCCTCTAGGTTTTCTCTCTCTCGAGTTTTTCCACATTAGCCCTAGTTCACTTTTTATTGTAATTTGGAAATTCAAGACTGTGTCTTTAATCATGATTTTAGATTCATCTTCCATTCAAGCGTTATTAATCAAGTTCAATTATGTTCCTTCCCTTTGTTTATTTCAACCATGTTAAATTTTTAGTTAAGCTTGTTGTTTTTATTGTTATAGTAACTAGTAAGTAGTCTTTTATCTAAAATTGGGTTTGACCCTCATATGGATATGGATTGATCATATGAGTGTTTTCTGTTGTCGAGCCATACCGGCCTACCTATAAATGTTTCACCAAAAAAAAACATACCCTACCTATAACTGTAGGGTCTTAAATTAGACCCTTACCAATAATATTAGTTTCTTGCTTCATTCTTGCCGATTAGTCAACCACTATTTTAATCATGATACTGCTCAAATCATTAATTTAACCGTATTTGACTCATTCGGTACATTCATATATTTAAATGTTCTAAATACTCAATAAGATTGATACTTTGCAACCCCAAAAATAAAAGAAATACTGGTAGCTAGAGAACTGCATCCATTAAAGTTGGCCACTTGCTTAGCTTGCCCATTGGCGACTTAGTCGCCATCCAACTTGGTGAATAAGAAAGTGGGTTACTATTACATGTTTAACTACCAAATCGTGAACACTAATGACATCTTCGTGACAAGCACTTCGAGATACACCAAGTTGATCAGTACTTAAAAAGCCTTGACAAACATACCATTTAATATGCTACAAGTTGATCAATATCCAAACTCCAAAGAACGGTAGACTTAGGTGAAAATTATGATATATTATTCTGTAGACAAGTTCTTGATGGCCTTGTATACATATCTGAGAAAACATAGGTCACACAACAAAGGGGGAAAAGACGGAAAGAAAGATGAGAAATTGCATGAAAATGGAGGTTTTAATGGTAGTAGGAATCATAGCATCGTTGTTTATGCCATCATCTGCACAAGAAAGTCCCACCGGCGAGTGTTGGGAGAGGTTCAACACTTGCACCGCCGGCGTCACGACAGCCGGAGAATTCCAGGAGCAGTGCTGCCCTGTGCTCACCCAAGATATAAGCAATGAGAGGGAGTGTTTTTGTGGCATCAAGCCCCAGCTTCTTCAGAATGCTACAAATGCCAATGCCTTCTCTCAGCTTCTTACGCTTTGTAGCGTAACGGCTTCTTTGGACTCATTATGCCCTGGTAACTTTATATCGATCCTGTACTTGATTTTTCCTTTTCATCTCACAAATCACATTAATGTTAAATTTATCGTGATGTTTGTGAAGAGGCTTTATTCTAACTAGTGTATATAAGGGGCAGTGGCGTATCCAGAATTTTCACCATATGGGTTCGAAAATTTTGAATATAACACGATCATAAATTATTTGTAAGATACTGGTCATATATTAGTTCAAATTTATTGTGGTTCGAAAATTCAAAGTTGTATAATACTTTAGCTTATTTTTTAGAATTTTCTTAAGATGACTAGCTTGAGTGCTTGCTGTATATATATATATATTAAAAACAAGAAAATATTACAATTAAAAAACTATATACTAAAAAACTATAATATTACAATTAAAAAACAATAAAAAGGGTTAGAAAGGAAAATTATATTAAATAAAAAAGGGAAAGAATTACTCCATAATCTATATGAAGCATAACAAACGGTAGAGAAAACTAAAAATGGGGAAAAAAAAGGCAAATGAAAAGCCAACAAGGCAGAGTATGAAAAAAAAAGAGAATAATAAAGTGGGAAAAAGGAAAATAAAGAGCCAGGGGATTCGAACCCTGCTACAGGCTGGTCATATTTCCTTCTGGTTGACAAGGACCAACCTGACAATAAGATGTTCCTGTTTTATTTCTGCATGATATGTCTTTTAACCGAATTCATATTTTTTCCCCAGATCCACTATGGGTTCAACTGAACCCAGTGAACCCATAGTGGATACGCCACTGATAAGGGGAAATTATCAAATAGTCACAATATTAACTCTTACAGCCCACTTGGTTAGCGGTACTAAATGATGGTAATGGTAATAATTTCTAGTGCAAATTTGCGAAGGCATTCCCATGTCAACATCCATGGTAATGTTACTTTATCCCAAAACACCTATTTTCTTCCTAAAATTTCATTACCATTCATTACCACTTGGGAATGTAGTATTGGGTGGTAATGAAACTTTATTAACTAAAACACAGATGTTAACATTGGAATGTCTTCAAAAACGTACACTAAAAAGCATTACCATTACCATTACCACAATTTAGTACCACTAACTAAACAGGTTATTAAGGTAATAGACTAATAGGTGTCTGAGTTAATCATATATTCCTTTTGACATAAAAAATGATCGTCTACTACGTACATAATAAGTAAAGGGTATAGACTGATTAGTAATTAGTTTGGAATAGATTTATCAGTCGTTTTAAATAAACATTGTACACCGGTTTTAATGGCATTAAGGAACATGTTTTTGTGGATGTCCATAATTGATCATTTTTATTTCTTGCAGCTCAGCCCATATTTTCAGATTAAGGTTTTGACATTATTATTGTTGTTATTGCATATGAATTTCACTAAATGCTCTAATTTTTTTTATAGGAAATTAAGCCATTGCATTTTACCATAACTAGAATTATTTACTAGTTTTTGTATGAATTTATATACATATATATACAAACTTATTCCCCTCAAAAAAAAATACAAACTTATTAGTTTTTTGTAACAAAAAGAAAAGCATACTAAATGCTCTAATTTTTTATAGGAAATTAAGCCATTGCATTTTAGCCATAACTAGAATTATTCACTAGTTTTTGTATGAATTTAAATATATACAAACTTATTTGCAATTTCAGTCCAAAAGTTTTTAATATATGAAGTTGTTAAAAATGGGTTTGGTCCGCACCCATCATAAAAAGAGAAAGTCCACTTCACAAGAGAAATGAAGTTTCATCTTAAAATCATATGTCAATAAGAGGAGTAGTCCCTTTGCATTATAAAGTGAATTCATCTCTTTTCTTTTATCAATTTAGAACACTCACATGTGTTGTGCGCTATACTTCATATTTTCAAGAATTTCAACAGAAGTAATAATTATTATGAACAATATCGTTTTCCATTTGATCACAACAGATGAATTTCAAGAAGCGCCTTGCTGGAAGATGATCAATAATTGCATTGGAAGTAATGTCAACAACAGTCGATCAGAGCCACAGTTTAATCCGTCAAGCCCGTTATTCAATAGCACCGAATTCTTATGTTGCCCCCTCATGCAACAAATTGCAAGCACTGAGAGGCAGTGTTTTTGTACCATCAATACCTTTATTCAAGAAAATCCCTCCCACGTAAAAAATACTACCGACTTGTTGTCTGTCTGCGGCATTGCTAATTCCGCGGCTTCTCTTGGCAGTTTTTGCTCAGGTGATACTCCTCCCATTCATTAAATATATATTTGTAGTTTTTGACCTGAGTTTAGCTCGACTATACTTCCTCTATATCTAAATAACTGCAACAATCTAACTTGTACGCTTGCCAACACACAACTTTGACCATTGATATCCCTAATTATGTATTTGTAAAAAACATAAAAAGGTAAAACTATGAAATTATTCATCGAAACGATATTTGGATGACCCTGCCTTATTATAGTTTACTTATTAATGTAATTTCAATAATATATCAATGATAATAAATATTTACATAAAATTAAATACTTATATATATATAAACTATAATTACATTTGTAGATGTGAGAATGTAATTAGTTTTCTGTCATTTATTAATTGTAGGTCAAGCTCCAAGCCCTGCTCCAGTGTCGCCACCTCAAGGTGATTTCCTCTACATTTTTTCCCATTTAGTTCAAGCCGTTGTGCCTCAATGTTTACTAACTATTTTGGCATTTAAACTAGAAATCTAATGAGCACAATCTAATGTACGGGCATTAACTTTTTTTATCTTATTGTTTCAATTATTAAGGATCGCTTGAAGCTGAAAGTCTTGTGACGGATGGGAATAAGACGTCGGGTAAATTCTTCTCATTCACGCCAATTTTCCAATTTAAGCTCGTTTCCAATATAATTTTATGCTCATGATAGTAAAAAAGAATCGAGTTAGTACAGGGCCAATCTAGTTATCATCACTTTTTCGAGAATTTTGGTCCCCCTTCTCAAAATGGCTTTTGCTAAAATCATAACATGTAGAACCATCAAAAATTCTAAAAATAGAGTTTTTTTTCAATGGTGTTCATTACCTATTTATCTGATCCCTGTCGTTTGGTGCTAATAAATTTCTAGTATTCTACATATTCAGATTCCAATAAAGATATGAGAAAGATCAATGTATAACTATTTTGTACTTAATATGCATATTTTTAAGCTTTATGTGCATCTTTCTTTCTTAATTGAAAATACATTATTTGAAAAGTGAAAATTTTACAGTTGGCTTTGTAAGAAAAAGGCTACCATAATACTTTAATGTGAGCCACACATTTGTATACGTCAGCACTATGTTATTTATGGCTAGATACTATAGACAAAGTCAAATACAGTATATTCCTTGTATTTAAAGCAGTTGTGACTTTTCAAATTTAGTTATAGATAATTTCCTTAATTACTACATACTCAATAAATTCTGAAATTAATTTTTTATATTAAATTTGATATGATATACAAAAATAAATTTAATAATATTATCATTCTATGCAAAAAAAAAAATGAATTTACGAAAAAAAATTATTTCAGCATTTTTATGGTCATCTTCTTCAACAATATACAAAAATAAATAAATGGACAATCAACTAACCAAACAATCAAAAAAACCTAGCCTCCTCCTCTCCCTTCTCTCCTCTTCCTCCTCAAAAAACTCAACTCATTTTCTTCTAGTTTGGGGCTGCCATCATCTTTTCGATGGTACGTGGTAAGCCCCCAATTCTTCTTTTTTCTTTTTAGTTTTCATTGTTTTTGTTATTAATAATCTTCCATTCTCTCTCTTTTTGAGAGTTTTCTACCCAATTTTTGGGTTCTTTCTCTCCTTTCATGGGAGTTTGGTTTTATTCTCTTCCCACGTGGAAGTTTAAAAATTGGTATGAGAAATTATTCCTATTGTTTGAAGTTCAAGACCATCAACATCAAAGTATTGGAAATTCGAATGCGGTCAACATGGTTAAATCAAGAATTTTCTTCCCCAAATTATGTCAAAATAATAGACTTCCCCATCAATAGCTGCGTGATTCAGCAAATACAAGGGGGCTGCGCTGTATTGCTCGATCTGGTTCATTGTAGTTCTTCGAAGACGAATTTAATTTGATCTTGTCTGATTATATCTTGTTTTTCTTTAATACTTATTCTAAATGTCGTTTAGCCTTCAATTAATGAAATTTCTCTTCAAAAAAAAATATAAAAAAATAAATTTAACAATATTATCATTCTATGCAAAAAAAATTGAATTTACGAAAAAAAATTATTTCAGCTCTTTTATGGTCATCTTCTTCAACAATATTATCAACCTATGCCAAAAAAAAGTATTTCACGAAAAAAATTATTAAGAGTTAAAATAAAGTTTTTCCAAAAATTACAATTTTTTAGCATGTTTTGATAATATCTTTGAATTGAATGTAATATTTTCTTTCTAAATTATTAACTAATTTCGTAAATTGTAAAATTTAATTTTAGTATTTAAATTTAATATTTTTTCATATAAAATAGACTAATTTCGTAAATTATAAAGTTTAATTTCCAAATTTATAATTACAAATTTCATAAATCATAAATATCATTTTGAAATACCAAAAATAACAATTACAGAATTCCTAAATTGCAATTTAAAAAATGATACATAACTAATTTTGAAAAGTTAAAATTATTTTAGATACATATGCGCATATTAGGAATATAGAGTATGTGAGTATATCCATAGTAATTAGCATTAAATGTCATCCGCTGACGTGGACAAATTCGTGACTCACATTAATTTCTTACGGTATCCTTTTTTTCAAGAAGGCTACAATAAAAACATCTGTATAAGTCGTCTTCTCCGTTAATGGATACCTATTTATAAGCAGGAATTATATCGTAATCTCAATTTTAACTTATACGTATCTTTGTTGGTAAATCTACAGCTAACACAGGTGCTGCTAGCAACATCTCTATGACTGGATCACTTTCAAGCTTACTCATTCTCGTGGCGTACATAGTCTTGTTACTTTAATTGGATCTTCATGTTTGTCTATTTATTGATCGAAGGAAAGAGAATATGTACACATTGAGCGATGATTAAACGTTATGGATATAAGAATGATTTTTCTGTGTGACTTTTTTATTATTGTAGTACTAATCTATTGAGGTAAATTTGTCAATTTGGTCAGTCCACTACTATACGCGAGATGTTTAATCGAAATTCACCTACAGCTCAAATATCGGTAGATAAATATACAAAAAACATCGACTACTTTAAAAACAAAATTACCGACTGATAAATAAAATCACTGACCACATGTCTTGTAGACATTGATCACCAAAGGCTTCCAAAAAATTACCAATTGTCCATCAGAAGGTAGAAACTGTACTAAGGTCGAATTTTATTTGATGACAAATTACCCACTGCTTGTATATATAGTCCAATACTTAGCAGTTGGTGATGCTTTATAAACAATAAAAAGAAAACCAAGCTTTCCCATACCCTTATTAACGACAAATCGACTAGCAAAGAAAAAAGGCAAATTTGGCCTCAACACCCTGAACTATAGCTCGGGTGCACCCAATACCACCAACTACGACTAGTAGCCTAACCACCACCAACTATGGGGTGGGGTGCATTCCGTACCATAAATGAGGCCGGGAGCCTAAAATGTTGCCGAAGACGATGAGTTTTTATGGTACAGACTGCACCCCTCCCCGTAGTTGGTGGTACAGACTGCACCCCACCCCGTAGTTGGTGGTGTTTAGGCCACTAGTCATAGTTGGTGGTGTTGGGTACACCCGAGCTATAATTCAGGGTGTTGAGGCCAATTTTGTCAAGAAAAAAAACTAAACCCTTGGATACGACTTGAGCGAAGACCAACAGAGAACAAGAGCCTTTACGTACTATTGTATCAAGTTGGTATCAATTTAGTTGCTAGAATCCATTTCAAACTGTCACGGTTATATGTTAGGACTTTCTTCTCATAAGCTATAGATTATGTGAGTGTGGTAGATCAAACACATTCGGAAGAAAACATACTCGTTGCATCTGTCAGACTATCACAAGCTGCCTTCTGGAAAAAATTTGCCTTTGCCCCTGTATGGGAGCTTTTTTTATATTTACTTGAGATAAGTTGTGTATATCACATTCAAATTAGATATATGTATTAAAAGGTGTCTGTCCAAAGGCAACTAAAGAGGTAAAATGGGTCATGAACAATACATTTTACCCGCATATATTGGACTAAAGAAAACCCGAATTCAGATTTGTCTAACCATTACCCGTCCGACTCACAACAAAATGTCACATTAAGTCCAATTACGAAAATTACTAGCTATACGTGTTTTACTAGCACTTGTAGGTTGTAGCTAGTAATTTCTCGAAGTCCATGAGAGACGACTTCTTCATGTCATATGTGAGAAAAGAAGTAAATCAATTGATAAGTTATATAATTCAAACCTTTAAAAAATAAAACATTTTAAGGTCTAATTCTAGGTAAGCTAATGCTGAAATGTTGTAATTCTGAGAGTTCATATTATGTGGGCTCTCTATTAACTATCTTTATATCACAATTTCTCTTCAAACTCATATGATGTAGAGCCCTTTACTAAGACTATGTTCTCTTCATCCGATATAAGGTGATGTAGTATGAATTTATTTAGAATTGGTTTCTTCTGATCCGAATCTTTCCGGTTTGGTGTGGTCAATTGTTATATCTACTGAACTTTGACCGCATTTTGATGCTAATATTTTTATATAAAAACCATTTCATGAGGGACTAAATCTATGTTAGAATCATCTCGTTGAGTACTTTTCAAATTTCTAATTTTTATAATATTTTTCTCATAGGGAATTGAAGATATTTGGTATTAAGTAAATGTAAATAAAAAGGTATGATCTAAACTTTTCTTACCAGGTTTGGTTTAATCTACATCTGAAAAGAATAAATAATAAATTTATGGAATAAAATGAAGAGAATGAGCCTAAATATCTTTGCTACCAAATTAAATTTTGATTCTTCTTGAATTATGTCAGCCCAAATAACCTACACTACCCTATTATTTTTTCTGAATATATATATACCCGAACGTAACTGAATATTTAATTGAGAATGGTGAGATTATTTGTATGTGCATATTTGTATGTGCATATATATATATATATATATATATATATATATATATATATATGTGAGAGATAAAATAAAAAAGTTTCTTAAAATGAGAATGTTGAGAAGGACATATATGTATCTATTTTGAACTAAATGTGCATATTATATTATTTGAATTGAATATGCACATTTTGGTTAACTGCAAATACATCTTCTTGACAATAAAAGATGCACATTTAGAAAAAGAAATTAGGCACATGATGAAAATTATGCACATTTAGTTGAGAAAATATGCAAAAAAAAAAATCTTCTTATTATTAGAATTTCCTCATTTGACCCTTTTTTGTGTGTAAATGAGTGACTAAGCGCAGTGACTGAGACGGGATTCAATGCCAAATCTTGGGTACCAACCCTACAAGACTTTACCAACTAAGTTAGATGACATCCACTCATCTGACCCTAAATATGCACATTTACTTACCCAACCAGTCGTTGGCTAAAAATTTTGTCCAAAAGAATATTGCATCGCCCATCGCTAAAAGTACAGAGATGGAAGCGGTCATTCAACTACTTATAGGATTTCCTAATACAAAGAATTGTTCAGGATTATATCTCTAATAAATCTCTCTAATCTCAACTCATTAGGAAGTAAACAATCCTTCTTGACTAGTATAATTATTTTGGTATTGATCAACATGTCAAGTGGACCATTATAATGTTATGATACATTCATATATACTTATCTTCTCAGTCATCTAGCGAGGAATTGGAATCCTTCTAAATATATAGCTAGTGTATGGTTGCCTAGTTCACTGCTGAATATGTATCGTTGAATTTGTATAAACATATAATACTGATAGACTATGTATATATTAGGAAATAGTCTAGTCATTGTAATCTATCAAATACATATATTATTAATAATCATACGTTATGCTTCCTTTGTTTTGTTTATACGCAACATTTGCCTTGAGAGGATTAAAATAATTAAATGTTGCATATAAAAAAAACAGAGGTGGTATGTAATTAACATACTTTTGGCTCAACCATATAGAAGTATATCGATCATAAAGCAAACCAATTAGGGATGGCAATTGGGCGGGGCGGGTGCGGAGGATGGTACCTCCACTCTCACACTCGCACCCGCATAAAATTCTCATCCCCATCCCCGCCCCACCACCCATTGCGGGGGAAATTTTCAGACCCATCCCCACCCCCACCAGGTATGTATTTATACCCATCACCGCCCCACCACCCGCATGGGTACCCGCACCCGCTTCGTACCCGCGCCGTACCCACTTCATCCCCACTCTACCACCCGCATGGGTATCCACTCCCGCGTCATACTCACATATTTATATTTTGCAAGATAAAATTATTAATAATATAAGTATATAAATAGAATTTTAATAATCAATATGTGGGGCGGGGCTGGGGTGGGGCGGGGCGGGCGGGGGCGGAGCGGGTATAGCATAAAATCCACACCCGGTCCACCACCCATTGTGGGTACGATTTTAATCCCCATCCCCGCCAAACCTAGACTCATCCCCGCCCCACTTAGGCGGGGATGGAGCGGGTCTCCTACTTGACCCGCCCCACTACCATCCCTAAAACCAATTAAGGAGCGGAGGTAATTTGGTGTTGATTGCCTTGGGTTGAGGGAGTCCAACCTAGTTGGTTTCCATCTCCCTTGGTTTGGATAGGTTTTACTTATGTGGTTGATTCTAATGTATCTCTTTCTTACTTAGCAAAAAAAAAACAAGGAGCGGATTAGAGAGCAAATTGTACCATCTCACCTTTTGTGTAATTGATGTTATTGGTCTAAGTTTGTTTACATTCTCCATATATACAAAAATTCTTAGGTATAACTGTTACACCATAATTTATAGTGTAACAACCCACAAACCAACGCTTCTTTTGTTAAAAAAAACTCACATAACATGAAATAAATGAAAAAATGACATGAGATTCATGTCATTATTTATATAGTTTACATCATTCTTACTAAAATTTATGTCATTATGCATGTTATATAATAAGTTATGGTGTAACATGTTACATCCAAGACGCACTCTTCTCCATAATGATAATTTAGATATTCCTTTTTAGAGGAGGGATCCTATATTTGCAATTCTATTCTTTTACCAAAAACAAAAACAAAAGAAACTGATCATACGGTATAATATCATGCCAAACAAATGATTTTGGACGGGTTTGTTATTGCTAACTAGCATTATTGACTTTAGCCGTCCCACGAGTGCGATGCATGGTCATATATAGGAAAAACATCTTTTGTCTCACTATTTATACACCACTTATATGCCAGTTTATTTTATTGGTTGGTAATATCACCGCAATCTACTAATTTTTTATTAAAATGTCAAACTTATTATAATCAAGCAATGATAATAAGTGGTACAGCATGCATTGGTAGACAAAATATGAAACAGAAGATTTAAGATCCCGTTATACGGTTAGTCATTAGTTTCTCTTTTTTTTCCCACTCTGATCGCTCGTCTTTCTTTTCTTAGTATTGGTTGATATATTTTACTATTTTGTCAATGTAAGTTTATAAGCTTTAGATTTTCACGCTACTTTTTTTTTGTTTTCTCTAGCTTTTGTAAAATTGATTATGTTACTTTAATCAAGAGTGCATCTTGGGTGTAGCATGTTACACCATAACATGTTGTGTAACAAAATCTCACATGTGCAACTCAATATAACTGTTTCATATCATTACAAAAATCTTTTATGTCATTGTTGGTGTATTTCATATCATTTTAAAATTGTTTCATGTCATTTTTAAATCTGTTTTCATTTATAAAATTCTTTCATGTCATTATTGATATATTTCGTATCATTTTGAAACTGTTTCATGTCATTTCAAATTATTTTCATGTCATTGTTGGTATCTTGTATCATTTGGAGTTATGTTCCATGTTACTTTGGAACTATTTGATGTCATTTATAAAACTATTTCATGTCATTAATTACTAGTATGTTTCATATCATTTTAAAACTGTGTCATATCCTTTTTTATTTGTTTCATGTCATTTATAAAAACTCTTTCATGTCATTATTTGTATGTTTTATATCATTATTTGTATAATTCGTGTCATTATTTTAATTCTGCCAAAAAAAGTTCATTATTTTGTTGTTTCTTTCTCTCTCCTCCCCCACCCTCAAATCCTGCTACCACCTACCACCACTTTACCTCCTCCCACCACAACCTCCACCACTGCATCGCCACCACCCACAACCTACACCAAATCCTCCCCGAACTTGGTTGGTCGTTTTCACCGCTGCCTTCATCCCTCATCCCCGATACTCGCATTTCACTCTCTCTTCCATCTTCAAACTCGACACCCACCAGTGATAGAAGCGAAGATGAGTTTAACTCCGGCAACATCGCATTGAGCTTTAGAATGTGGCTAGTATTGGAAAATATGTATGGGCAATTTCCACTAAACAAGATAGTGTTTGGTTGAAGTGGATAAGTGTTGTTTATCTCATAGGCGCAGCATGGAGGGAATATAAGCCTAATCCAGGGGCTAGCTGGCACGGGAGGAAGATATGCTCAGTGAACGAGCAATTGAAGCAAGTGATAACACAGCCTGAAATGAATTAGATGGCCACTTACTCAGTCAAGGTTGTTTATGAAAAATTGGTTGAAGAATAGGTAATAGTGAGCTTGGACACTGTAGTCTGGAATAGACTTAGTTTTCCAAAGCATAGGTCTATTCTATGGTTGGCTATTCAACAGAATTTACAAACTACAGCTAAATTAGCTAGAATTGGAGTTAGTAATTCTGCTAGCTATTTGATATGTGATAGAGAACCAAAAGAGCATCAACACCTATTTTTTAGATGTCATTTTAGTGTTTGTTGCTTAACTAACATTAAAGCTTGGCTACAAATTTCATCTCCTATAATGGAGTTGCAGCAACTGATCAAATGGGTTCAACATAGCAGGAAATGTAAGTTCCTGAGGAGTGTTTATATGGCACGCATATCATCATTGGTTTATTGTATATGGCAAGCAAGGAATAAGGTTTACAGGAATCAATGTTCCTAGTATCAATTCTGTTTGCAAACAGATTGAGAGTGTAGTAAGGGCTAGAGTTTTAACTGTTATTCCTAAGAAGGTATCGAGGAATGATTATATTTGGTTTACTTGCCTAAGCAGTTAAGAAATGATTGTAATATGATTGTAAGTATTGTTTTGTAAGTATGATGGACTTGAATAGAGTTGCTAGCCTTGCGGTTGAGGGGGTCCAACCTAGTTGGTTCGGTTCTTTCTTGGCTAGTGTAGGTTGTAATAGTTGTTTTTGAAATACAATTACTTACTTAGCAAAAAAAAATAGCTTTAAGCTCAGTTTACTTTCCTAGTACTTCACTAGGGTTGACCTTATCAATCTAAAGATCATCAAATGTTAGGAGGATAATTCATCAATTTTCCCCCAATTTTTCACTGGTGATTCTTCCTTTTGGTTATTCTTAGTACTATTATCTGGATTTCGTAGATGATTTTTTTGTTAAAGTTGATTTGATTTTATATGGTTATCGTGAAATCAAGGGTTTTGTTTTTTGAATTTTTGCAGAGAACTATGTAATTTGGGAGATGAAACAAAGAACGGTTTCTTGAGCCTCTCGATTTCTTCATCAGGACTTTTGAGCGGTGGCAGCGTTGGCTGGCGATTCTCATGTGGTTCGCAGTGGTGGGACGCGCATCATGGTGTGGATGAGGAAAGAGAGAGAGAATTGTAGTGGGAGGGAGGGAGAATGGATTTTCTGGGTTGTTACACCATGAGTTTGGTGTAACGCACAATTACACCCAATAATTTCTGTAATTGTTCCTTTTTTAGGCTAAATCTAAGCCATTAATTTTACAAGGAATGTATAAATATAGAAGTAAAACAAAAAATACTACTTATACATGAAGGTGGTTTTATTATCTATGGGAAAATAATATTGATATAATTAATTTGTGTTTCAACTCGTTTTTTTTTTCACAATTCTAAATCGAAATTTAGTATTTTCAATTATAAGCGAACCTAAAATGAATTAGTATTAGTAGTACTAACTTTATATCACGCTATGCATACGTGGAATTTAACTGTTGTGCCGGTTTTTTAGGGATCGATTTTTCTTTTTTTTCCAAATTAGAGGACTGCAAATTGTATTTTTGTTTTTAAGTACTAGAGGTATATTGGTCAATAAGCTAAGGATGGATACCAAAGTACTCAAGAGTTCCCATATATAATAGAGATTGGGGGAAATACACAGACCTGTTGAAAGAAATTTAGATTATTATTCATATCTAGTGACTAGTGCATACCCTATTTGAAAATCTTGGACCCGATAGTGTCCTCACGTGATATGCTTGTGACTTCTTCTTGTTCATTTTCCCCCTTCTTCCTAGCTCATTTTCTCACCCATTGCTAACAACTGTTGAATTTTCCAAATGATAGAATACAAATATTTGATCAATGGTAATCACTTTAGTTGAGGAGTTTTCCCAAATCTAGCACCAAATATAGTCAGTAACGTACTATAGGAAACAAAAGAATCCTTCATCAAAAATACAAGTTGCTTAAATTATTTCTCAGTTTTAATTTGCAGAGATATGATTTGTATTATACAAGTTGCTTAATTGTTGACTATATCGTCTTGCTGGCCCTATATAAATGTCTGATAAGATACATGGATACTCCACAATTAGTCATAAATATTGAATATCCATTCATCACAGAGAAATCACAGTGATTAAAAACAAGAAAATTTGAAAGAGAGATGAAGGTACTAATGATGGTAGGAATTGTATTGTTCATGACAATACAATTGATGCCCTCATCAGCACAAGAGGACTGCTGGCAAAAGATCACGACTTGCGTCGAAAATTCGGCGTCGCCAGTCGAATTTCAGCAGCAGTGCTGTGAGTCCCTATTGCAAGAAATGAACAACGAGAGAGAGTGTTTTTGCAGCGTCAAGCCTGTTCTTCTTCAGAATGCCACTCTCGACGGTTTTGTATCTAGCCTTCTTTCTCTTTGTGGCGTCACTACTTCTTTCCACGCAATATGCCCTGGTATATACTATATCTAATGTCCTACACTTGTCGTTTTTTTCATTTTCACGATTTTTTACTCTCTATAAAAGGACAACTATCATCCTTGTCTTGGGGAGATAGACAAAACAACACAATATTTTCATGTAATAATTGTCATAGAGAAATTAAGGCTAAACATCTAATTATTATGTATTTATATGTGAAGTAGAGAATATTATAGGTTGCACTTCCATTTAATTTATAGAATCATCCTGTAGACTCATATTGATCTAAAATTTAGATATCTCTCTTCTTCTTCTTTTTTTTTCCTTTTTTGGCTGCGCATTCTCATTGTTACTACTCTATCCCTAAAATTGCCCCAATTTTCGCCTTTCCAGTTTGTCCCTTAAAAGATTGTCCCATTTCTTATTAAGGTAATATATGGTCCCTATAATCTTTCTCTATTGTTTCTTCTACATGACACAGCTAAAAACAGAACTACCTACCCACTCAATACAACTCTTAATAAAGCATGCAAGATGAAATTAGAAAATTCTTTAAAAGATGGAGGGAGTATTTGTTGTCTAACAATTAGGAAATGTTTCTGTGTATGCCTTTATGATGTTATAGTGAAGGGAGAGAAAGTAAACTTATGTTCTTGATCACACGAGAAACGGAGAAAGGGATTTAATGTTTCGGTCCCAAAATAAACATATACTTACTTCATTTCTAAATTACTTGTCACAATTTTTCCAACTTTTCCAAATTCAATATTCTTATGTACATCCATTTTACAAAAATTCCTTTTATGATATACGTAGAAGTTTTAGTGTTACTTCTATGGTGCATATTGGGTAGAAAATAGAGCAAGCACTTTTAAATTTATTATGTATTCCAAATCGTTCTTATATTACTGCTAATTACGCATTGCTTGTTTAGAAGGTACTATTCCGAGCCCCACTGAATCTCCTCCTGCATCACCTCAAGGTAATTCCTCCACTCAATCAATGATGGTTCTATAGATTTTATCAAGCAATTGCATGCAAGATGACTTTTTAAAGGATAATTAAACTAATAACAGATTAGTAAATTTTAGTCGTAAGACTCATGAATCGCGACAACTTTTTCATACATTCTGAATTAGCCAATACTGCATCAATTAATTAATCCTAGTAACTTCAGAAAACAGATCGAAAGAAAGATTTGTACCTTTTCACACAAAAGTTATTTTGGTTAGTTAATTATGAGCATGATATCGTAAATACTAACGTGGTTGTCATTCCACCGATATATTATCAGTGCAACCAGAAGTTGAGTCATGCTGGGACGTAATCGTAGATTGCATCGGAAATAATAGAAATCGCAGCGACATAGAGCCACGGCTTAATCCATCAAGCCCAACGTTTAATGTCACTGAATTCCTGTGTTGCCCTCTCATGCAACAAACAGCCATGACTGAGAAGCAATGTTTTTGCACCATCAACACTTTCGTACAGCAAAATCCCCTCGAAGCACAAAATATTACTCTCGTCTTGTCTGCATGTGACATTATTGCTGATTCTGTTGATTCTCTTAACAGCTTCTGCATAGGTAATTTACTATATTTAACACTCTTCCACTTTAACAAAATTCAACGATTGAACCAGTGAACCTGATACACAAATTCTTCCACTTTATTTGAGAACAAGCTTTCTTCTGTTTTATATTTCCTTCTCTCGATACTATATTTGAATAATGATGAACAAATAACTGAGAAAACCAACTAAACATTTATTTAAGAAAAATATATTAGAATATTAAAAAAATTTATAAGTGTTTGTTCGAATCAAAAAATTTGTAACACAGATGAATAACTAACTGAGAAAAAAGAACGTTAATATGACACGCACGCATAGCGTGCAAAAAATGCTAGTATTTAAAAAAATTATGGGGAATAGAATCTTTTATATCAAAAGTTATTACTATCCTTTTTAATGGGAAATTTTAGATAAGATTCTTAAAATTAACAATTAAGAAGATTTAAATCAATATATTCAAATTCAATTCAATCAATATAAAATGACTTCTTAATATCATAAAACATATGCCAAGCTAAGTTCGAACTAAAAATTATTAGTAAACTAAAAGAGGCATACAAGTGATACACAAATAGTAGGGTAGATTCTGGTTCTATCCTAGCTATTACTTCCTCCGTTCTTTTTTTATTGCAACAATTGAATTTTTACGCTATGCACAACATTAACTATTAATATCTTTCATTAATTTTTAGTAAAAATTACAAAAATTTGATAGTTTGAAAGTATACATCGAGATGAATCTAACAAGATCCCACATGACTATATTTTTCCTTACTTACGTAAAAATCACAATAGATAGTGAAAGGGCAGTGGGTTTGAATGGTGCAAAATTCAATTTGTTGCAATAGAAAAAGAACGGTGGAAGTATTAGATTATGTCATTCAACTTAATGTCATATTAACTTCTAACTATATACTTCCTCCATATCTTAATAGATACATCCTATTGACTTTTCATACTGTTTAGATATCACATTAAACCGTCAATGTCATTTAATTGTTATTGAGTTCATCTCAAAGTATATTTTCAAAATATAATATTTTCTGTAATTATTTGCAATATACTCCATAACTAAAAATATTTATAATCAAAGGTGAATGCTTAAAATCGTACCCAGTCAATATATTATATTTATTAAAAAAAATTGAAGTAATACAAAAGAACTAGAGATTGTGACAATGGAAGGAGTGATGTCCAGTTTAATTATAAGTTATTACAATCTTAAATTATTTCGATATGGGATAACATAAGATAATGTGAATACGTAATACTTTATACAGTATGATATTCCAAGAGTACAGTTTCAAAGAAATTTGAGATAGATTGGCGATGGTCGTTATCTTAGGTTTACCCATTTGTTATATTTATTATTAAATTTTCAAGTTTTGTCAATGTTAATAATGATCTTGTGTTTCAAATTACAATTGAAGGTGGAGGTGCAAGCACTCCCCCTACTCAATCGTTGCCACTTTTAAGCGGTATATTCCCTCTTTTACAAATTTAGTAAAGGCGTTTTGAATGCTGCTGCTCTATTTCCTTGAATACTTTTGTTAATTGATCATCAAGCTAAATACTTGATTAGCAATTAATCTTTTTCAATTGTATCAAATATTGAAGGTGAAGCTACTCCAAGCCCTGGCCCAGCTCCAATGATGCCATCTCTAGGTGATCTTGCTAATTTTTTTATTTTTCAATTTTCTATAAGCACATGAAATAATACTTGATATATAGCTATTAGGTATATCTATAAGGAATATCAAATTCCTTGATAGAAGGATTTCCTAATTGTCTCTTTGTACCTTTCAAAAAAAAAATCTATAAGGAATATGACCTTGGAAATTATTTGATAGTTTAAAATGATTCACGGCCTGTATTTTTTAATCTCAAATTATCCTGAACCACTAAATTATCTACTGTCATCATTATTATGACCACTGTAGATTTTTTTATTTTATAAAGAATTACTTCCAAATATTTTCTTTTTCCTGACGGATAACATTATTATTGAAACGTGGATAAAGAATTAATATTGGATAAACAAATTTTGAAAAGGATTACTTATCTAAACAAAAGGTATGCATGATACCAAATTATGGCAAAGCACTTATAACTTTATCGTCATGCATGAAACCCGAAAACAAAATTTGCTAGTTTCATGGGACTGATGGAGCATAAGCTCTAAAAGCTTGTTTAATAAATTGCTTTTCTGATCTTGCCTTTGTGGTTTCAAATGATATAAAGGGTCAATGGAAAGGCTCAATGGTGTAAGCTTTGTAACTCATCAGAAGACTTCCGGTAATTTCTTCTCCTTTGTTACATAACCTATTGTATTAAATTTACATCGGCTGTTTAGCTAAAGATTCGATAGAGAAAGCGAGATGAAAATACATCAATATAGATGTACAAATGTTAAATGAATTGATGAACAGCTAACAATATGTATGCAGATTTTTACCGAAATATAAACATGTATGTAAATAACTTATATGGACTTGGTCCACAATAAATTAGTGTGGACCTAATGCTAATTCATGTGATTTATGAAAAAAAAAAGATCACCATATAAAAAATATATATATAAAAGATGAGTAAATATAGGTTGTTAAGTTTGACTATGTGAAAAAAAAATGTTACTATGTCACAAAGTGAAAATTTTACCATGATAAACTAATGTGAGAAAGAGTCACTATATTAAAAAAACAGTCATTATGGTAGATATAAACTGTATAATATAACTTTAAGATTTTAAAAAGGTTACTATATGGAAAAAAAGGGTAACTATGTCACATAAGTGGCTTTGGTCCACAATAATATTATTGTGGACCAGGTCCACGCAAGACTAACTCAACATGTATATACCACATGTATACATATGTTAGTTGTATGATGAACACTTACTAACATAAATGTATAAATGTTAAAACAAACTGGATGAATGTAACCAACATATGGGTGTATAAATTTCAAATTCAGGCTGAACATATAACAATATGACTAACAAAAAAATTGTTGGATAAACATTTGTCGATATGGATATGCAAGAGTTTAATATGAATAATGAGCTTTTGAATATATACCCTACATTTTTTTTAACGGTAAAGAAAATGACCTTTACTAGACCTCAACTCTCGCAATTTTTCGATCTAATATGTGGGGGTTAGGTGTTTAAGAGTAGGTGAAATATGTGGGGTATCCCCACCCCCAAACACCCTCATGCTTCTTTTTATCTATCACTTAATGCGTCATATGCCTAAAATGCATAACTGTGAGAATTCACAACTATTAAGATCACCTAGAAAAATTCATTGATATACCACATGCATGCCACAAAGGAGATTAAAAAGCATGAGAATAAACAAGAGTAAGAGAATGAGATAAAAGATGTAGTATAGTACACAAATCAAGCATGAGGATAAACAAAACATGTAACTCTAACAAGGAAAATTTTACCACCCCAAGCTTCTATTTAACCATTAAACCAGACTCTTATTGTCTCAAATAAGTGACATTATCAATTTTCAAGATCTAACTCTAACGAGGAAATTTCTTATAGTACATTCAATTTTATATTATTTATATCTTATGTGATGTGAGAGTCCCAACTATTAAACAAAAAAATGCATATGATTAATTATACTACTTACACTTTTATATGTGTGTCCAAATCAAAATGAACAATTAATTGAAGAATGAAGGAGTATTACCTGAATTTCAACTATTGTATATATAATTGAAAGAAAAATTTAGTCAAAAGTTTGATTTTTAAGAAAGAATTCAACTTATGCAAAAACTAGATTATGAATATCTCTTGAAAGAAGGATCTCCTAATTGCTTCTTGTACCGCACCTCTAGAAAAACAACTTCAATGCAGAAACAGAGGGAGAATTAGAGTATAAATATTTTGTTTATTATATGTGTAGTCTAACATATTGACACTCAATCTTCTCTTTTGTAAAATTGAAGGTGAAGCTCCAAGCCCTGCCTGAGCTACAGTAGTGCAGGTCACCCAACCCCTAGGTACGTACTTTTCTCGTTCGCATGCATAAGTGGTGGTGAAAATATTTGCTAAAAATATTTTTTCATTATTCCTAAGTTTATAGTTGCATAATAGATTAATTGCAAATTTGATAACACATAATTTTTACTATTGATATCTTTATTTTTCAATTAGTGAAAGTTATAACATTCAATATCTCATACATTGAGATAAATCCAACAATTGTGTAAAAAAAAAAAATCCAACAAATAAATGACTAGATTTCACATTTACATATTATTCAAAAATCTCCCATGAAAGTTATTGTAATATATAATAATATTACAATCAAAATGTCACAACTAAATTATGAAACTAAAACAAGAAATAAATTGAACAACATATCAAGTTTCAACTTAATACCAATTTGGAAAAATATATGTAATGATTTATTAACCTATAACTTTTAGAGAATTATTTATGTTTATGGATAGCAAAATACTTTATATACTTGTATCATAATTTATATACTGAACTTTAATGATTGAAGGAAAAAAATTAACACGTTTATTTATTTACTAATTTTTTGGGAAGAGGAGTTTATTTATATACTTTTACTTCTCTTTGTTTATTTAATTATTGTAGTAAATTAAACCATTTCAATTCCAAATTATTGTTTTTGCAGGTAATTAATTAACAATGCCATACAGATGGAAGGGGTTTGGGAATAAGCGGATACGATGAATGAGGAATCACATATCTCCATGTTTTTTTATGCAAGCTGGGAACATGAAAATAAAATTAGTTTATATCCCCATGTTTTTAACCTTTTGTTTGAGTACACTCTATGCGACTATATGCTGAGAGATGCTCAGACAAAAGTATGATATTCTTATGTATGTTTGTGTGAATTTTAGTTTGGCTTTGATTTCCTCATCAAAAAGATAATGCTATGTAAAATTCGATGTGCCTATATAGTCACTTGTCTTTCTCTTATTATTTCATCACCACAATTCTAATTATTTTTAAAGATGATGACTATTATCTTTTTAGTCAATTCTTACCATTTCTATAGACGTAACAAAATTAACATAGTCTTATTTATCAAAACTAGGATAATTCATTTATATAAAATTAACAAAATTAACATACATATATATATATATGTATATATATATATATATATATATATATATATATATATATATATATATATATATATATATATATATATATATATATATATATATATATGTATGTATATATATAGGGGTGTGATCCGCTGAAAACAACCCTTAATCTGAAAACTGAAAACAAGGGTAACTTTTAACACTTTTAGGGTAACTTTTGCCAGTTTTGGGGCAACTTTTGCCAGTTTTGAGGTAACTTTTACCAGTTTTGGGGTAACTTTTAACACGTTTAGGGTAACTTTATTATATTAAGGGTAGTTCTATATATTTCAAGGGTAACTTTATTTATTATAAGAGTAACTATTACCACTTTTAGGGTAACTTTTATCATTTTACCACTTTTAGGGTAACTTTATCATGTTAAGGCCTTAAGCGTAACTTTATACTAAGAGTAGCTTTGAATTTTTTTTTACAGTAACTAGCTTTTAGTATTATAAAAGTAACTTTTATTAGTATTAGAGTAACTAATAACTTTAGCTATTGATACTTTTTTTTCCCAATACTGCCACCTTCTTCCTCAACCTACATCTTCTTCCTTTTTCTTTCCCAAACTTTGTGTGTTTCAACAACAATGGCAATGAAACTCAAGTATACCCATCAATTTATCAACAACCTCTTACCTTCTGTTCCCAATGCAAATTATCCATGTCCGATTTTGAAAATCAATATAAATCAACAACAGCAACATCCTTATGAGTACGAGCTAAACGCCTCTTATAAGACTAAATACACAGATGGAATCAACACACATTCGCACGAATCGCAGGCACATCATCAGGTTTCGCAACAAGCCAACAACGAAAGGAACCAAATTGAAAGGAAGAACATAAGCTAGGGTATCGGGAAACAAGTCTAGAATGTTTTGGAGAGATTTGAAGGATATTGGAGATGGCGGACGAGCGCGGTGCCATCGGTGAAAATAAATGAGCTTAGAAATCGGAAGGAGACCATACTCGAAAAGTTTGCGATGACGAGCGTAGATTGTGATTGGATCTTTGGTTGAAGATGGAGGTGTTGATGATGGTGGCGCTTGGTGTTTTGGCGCTTGGTGTTTTCCTCCATTGATGAAGGAGGAGAGAGAAAAAAATTCAGAAGGGTTATGAGCAGAGAGAGAGAGTCAGTGAGAGAGAGAGAGAGTCAGATTGAGAGAGTGTAAGAATATCAGTTGCACGATATAAAATAAAAGGTCCAGATGTCATGTTTTCAGTTTTCAAATCAAGAGTTGTTTTCACAAGATCTTGTTCCTATATATATATATATATATATGAACCATATCCTGAACTCAGTACAACATAGCAAACATTACTCGAACCGATATCGTCCCAACATTAAGACTATACCTATATTTATATCCGAATTAGCTAAACAATACTTATAGTATTATTTACCTTTACTCTAGCATATACTCAAATTTTAACATCTACGCCTCCTCTAACTATTCTTATATTTTCACTTTTGAGGCCAAACATCTACATGCTTCTTACAAGAGTCCAATGCATATACTTACCCACTATATTATATACATGTAATATTTGAGGATGTATATAACAACCTAAAGTGAAAGTGAGGGATAGCCTAGTGGTTAGAGCTTTCCTCCCGGTTTCAAGAGATCTGGGGATCGATTCTCACCCTAGGCAAGTTGGGATCCCCATTATTCCCTCCAACTTGTCAAGGTTTCTCCTTACCTTATAATATATATATCCCCATTATCACCAACGGCTTCCAAAAAATTACCAATTGTCCATCAGAAGGTAGAAACTGTACTATGGTCGAATTTTATTTGATGACAAATTACCCACTGCTTGTATATATAGTCCATTACTTAGCAGTTGGTGATGCTTTATAAACAATAAAAAGAAAACCAAGCTTTCCCATACCCTTATTAACGACAAATTGACTAACAAAGAAAAAAGGCAAATTTGGTCTCAACACCCTGAACTATAGCTCGGGTGCACCCAATACCACCAACTACGACTAGTAGCCTAAACACCACCAACTATGAGGTGGGGTACATTCCGTACCATAAAGGAGGCCGGGAGCCTAAAATGTTGCCGAAGACGATGGGTTTTTATGGTACAGACTGCACTCCTCCCCGTAGTTGGTGGTACAGACTGCACCCCACCCCGTAGTTGGTGGTACAGACTGCACCCCACCCCGTAGTTGGTAGTGTTTAGGCTACTAGTCATAGTTGGTGGTGTTGGGTGCACCCGAGCTATAGTTCAGGGTGTTGAGGCCAATTTTGCCAAGAAAAAAAACTAAACCCTTGGATACGACTTGAGCGAAGACCAACAGAGAACAAGAGCCTTTACGTACTATTGTATCAAGTTGGTATCAATTTAGTTGCTAGAATCCATTTCAAACTGTCACGGTTATATGTTAGGACTTTCTTCTCATAAGCTATAGATTATGTGAGTGTGGTAGATCAAACACATTCGGAAGAAAACATACTCGTTGCATCTGTCAGACTATCACAAGCCGCCTTCTGGAAAAAATTTGCCTTTGCCCCTGTGTGGGAGCATTTTTTATATTTACTTGAGATAAGTTGTGTATATCACATTCAAATTAGATATATTTATTAAAGGTGTCTGTCCAAAGGCAACTAAAGAGGTAAAATGGGTCATGAACAATACTTTTTACCCGCATATATTGGACTAAAGAAAACCCGAATTCAGATTTGTCTAACCATTACCCGTCCGACTCACAACAAAATGTCACATTTAGTCCAATTACGAAAATTACTAGCTATACGTGTTTTACTAGCACTTGTAGGTTGTAGCTAGTAATTTCTCGAAGTTCATGAGAGACGACTTCTTCATGTCATATGTGATAAAAGAAGTAAATCAATTGATAAGTTATATAATTCAAACCTTTAAAAAATAAAACATTTTAAGGTCTAATTCTAAGTAAGCTAATGCTGAAATGTTGTAATTCTGAGAGTTCATATTATGTGGGCTTTCTATTAACTATCTTTATATCACAATTTCTCTTCAAACTCATATGATGTAGAGCTCTTTACTAAGACTATGTTCTCTTCATCCGACATAAGGTGATGTAGTATGAATTTATTTAGAATTGGTTTCTTCTGATCCGAATCTTTCCGGTTTGGTGTGGTCAATTGTTATATCTACTGAACTTTGACCGCATTTTGATGCTAATATTTTTATATAAAATCCATTTCATGAGGGACTAAATCTATGTTAGAATCATCTCGTTGAGTACTTTTCAAATTTCTAATTTTTATAATATTTTTCTCATAGGGAATTGAAGATATTTGGTATTAAGTAAATGTAAATAAAAAGGTATGATCTAAACTTTTCTTACCAGGTTTGGTTTAATCTACATCTGAAAAGAATAAATAATAAATTTATGGAATAAAATGAAGAGAATGAGCCTAAATATCTTTGCTACCCAACTAAATTTTGATTCTTCTTGAATTATGTCAACCCAAATAACCTACACTACCCTATTATTTTTTCTGAATATATATATATATATATATATATATATATATATATATATATATATATATACCCGAACGTAATCGAATATTTAATTGAGAATGGTGAGATTATTTGTATGTGCATATATATATATATATATATATATATATATATATATATGGGAGAGATAAAATAAAAAAGTTTCTTAAAATGAGAATGTTGAGAAGGACATATATGTATCTATTTTTAACTAAATGTGCATATTATATTATTTGAATTGAATATGCACATTTTGATTAACTGCAAATACATCTTCTTGACAATAAAAGATGCACATTTAGAAAAAGAAATTAGGCACATGAAGAATTAGCACATTTAGTTGAGAAAATATGCAAAAAAAAATCCTTCTTATTATTAGAATTTCCTCATTTGATCCTCTTTTGTGTGTAAATGAGTGACTAAGCGCAGTGACTTAGACGGGATTCGATGCCAAATCTTGGATACCAACCCCACAAGACTTTACCAACTAAATTAGATGACATCCACTCATCTGACCCTAAATTTGCACATTTACTTACCCAACTAGTCGTTGGCTAAAAATTTTGTCCCAAAGAATATTGCATCGCCCATCGCTAAAAGTACAGAGATGGAAGCGGTCATTCAACTACTTATAGGATTTCCTAATACAAAGAATTGTTCAGGATTATATCGAGTCTAAGAACGGGTTCAACGAAATAAATCTCTCTAATCTCAACTCATTAGGAAGTAAACAATCCTTTTTGACTAGTATAATTATTTTGGTATTGATCAACATGTCAAGTGGACCATTATAATCTTATGATACATTCATGTATACTTATCTTCTCAGTCATCTAGCGAGGAATTGGAATCCTTCTAAATATATAGCTAGTGCCTGGTTGCCTAGTTCACTGCTGAATATGTATTGTTGAATTTGTATAAACATATAATACTGATAGACTATGTATATATTAGGAAATAGTCTAGTCATTGTAATCTATCAAATACATATATTATTAATAATCATACGTTATGCTTCCTTTGTTTTGTTTATACGCAACATTTGCCTTGAGAGGATTAAAATAATTAAATGTTGCATATAAAAAAAACATATGTACTTGACATACTTTTGGCTCAACCATATAGAAGTATATCGATCATAAAGCAAACCAATTAAGGAGCGGAGGTAATTTGGTGTTGATTGCCTTGGGTTGAGGGAGTCCAACCTAGTTGGTTTCCATCTCCCTTGGTTTGGATAGGTTTTACTTATGTGGTTGATTCTAATGTATCTCTTTCTTACTTAGCGAAAAAAAAAACGAGCGGATTAGAGAGCAAATTGTACCATCTCACCTTTTGTGTAATTGATGTTATTGGTCTAAGTTTGTTTACATTCTCCATATATACACAAATTCTTAGGTGTAACTATTACACCATAATTTATAGTGTAACAACCCACAAACCAACGCTTCTTTTGTTAAAAAAAACTCACATGACATGAAATAAATGAAAAACTGACATGAGATTCATGTCATTATTTATATAGTTTATGTCATTCTTGTTAAAATCTATGTCATTATGCATGTTACATAATAAATTATGGTGTAACATGTTACATCCAAGACGCACTCTTCTCCACAGGGCCGTCCATTAGGGGGAGCACCCTGAGCGACGGCTCAGGGCCCCCCGATTTATGGGGCCCCGGAATCTATGGGGCTCACTAATTTTTGCAATATATCCTAGTCTGCGTAATCTTGTATCAGGTAAATGGGTTGTGGTGTAGTGGCAAAGATTACATCTCCCACATTAGAAGTTGCTGGATCGATTCTTCACATGGGTTTTTTTTGGAACAAATTATTTGCATTTTATTGCTTGTGCTGTTGTGCGTCTCTTTTTCTTCCCCCAAGAAGTCATGGTTCATAACTGGTTTTATATTTACAAGAAGTCATCAATACCCAACAATTTAATTTCATCTATGCAGTATTTGGTGGTTCCTATTTTCAATAAATCAAATTATTTTAATCCTTAATGTTAATTTTACTCTCTTTCTCTCACATACCTCTTGTTCTCCTTCCACCTCCCTCTCCTTGAACCTCGTTGGAGCAGCCAATGCTTCACGGTTCACCATATAGCCTCGTCGGTCGTGCCAAACCACCTCCACCAGCCATCCGTTTCAAGGTGCATGCTACCATTCCATTCTTTCCTTTTTCTCTCTTTCTTGTTAATTTTGTTTAAATTGCTACTGCTTGTCTATATGGTTTGGTTTTTGATTGATTTTGTAAGGGTTTTCTACATGCTCTAATTATTTATTTAATTGTTAGTCCATCAATTGAAATGATGGGAACCTTTGTTGTTAAGAATACAATTCACTGATATTACCTTGTGAACTAATTTTCAGATTTATGATCTCAACATAAAATACTTGTGTTTAATGCTAATGGTTTGTATATTTGCTTTGTAATAGTTTTGACTATTCTAGTATATTAATCAAATTTTCATAATGTTCATGTGAGAATTTGATATTTAAGTATATATCTTGGTCTATGGTTAAATAAAAAATGAAGGATAACTTTTATACATTATTGGAGGGCCAAGGGCCCCATTTATAATGTTCGCTCAGGGCCCCCAATTTCTTTGAGACGGCCCTGCTTCTCCATAATGATAATTTAGGTATTCCTCTTTAGAGGAGGGATCCTATATTTGCAATTCTATTTACTTTTACCAAAAACAAAAACAAAAGAAACTGATCATACGGTATAATATCATGCCAATCAAATGATTTTGGACGGGTTTGTTATTGCTAACTAGCATTACTGACTTTAGCCGTCCCACGAGTGCGATGCATGGTCATATATAGGAAAAACATCTTTTGTCTCACTATTTATACACCACTTATATGCCAGTTTATTTTATTGGTTGGTAATATCACCGCAATCTACTAATTTTTTATTAAAATGTCAAACTTATTATAATCAAGCAATGATAATAAGTGGCACAGCATGCATTGGTAGACAAAATATGAAACAGAAGATTTAAGATCCCGTTATACGGTTGGTCATTAGTTTCTCTTCTTTTTTTTCCACTCTGATCGCTCGTCTTTCTTTTCTTAGTATTGGTTGATATATTTTAGGAAAAATGGATCAGAATACCCCCAACTTTGGCCCGTCCGCTTTTAATACCTCCAACTATGGGTTATTTTTAAATACCCCCAACTATTGGGGAGGTCCGCCAAAAATGCACCAAGATGACTGGTAACCTGTTAACAAGGTAATTTTTTTTTAATTTTGGGTCCGCCCAACCCCCTCCCCACTCCTACCAGCCCAGCCCCCTCCCCACTCCCACCACCCCAGCGGCCCCCAACTCTCACCACCTCGCCGGCCCTCCCCACTCCCCCCCCACCCCACGGCCCCCCTCCCCACTCCCCCTACCCCCAGCCGCCCCCACTACCCCCCACCCCCCCAGCACCACTCCCACTACCCCAACGGCCCGGTTCGTCGTTCTTCAAACTCCGGTGAGCAGCGAAACCGCACGAAGCACACAAAGCAAGAGGAAAGAGCACGATGGAGAAATAGCGAGGGAGGAGATGAGCTCGGATCTGCAGTGCAGCGGCGGTGCACAGGGGTCCCTGACGAAACTGTGGCGGCAGACTGGTGGTGCGGGCAAGTGCAGCAGCGACGCAGCAAGTAGGAGTAGGGGCAGGGTAGGTCGCGTCGAGTGTGAGAGAAGCAGGGTGTTGCGGTGGTAGGAGGAAGGAAGGGTGCTAGGTGGTGTTGATTATGGTGCCGTGAGGAGGGAAGGGTGGTAGTGGGGGTAAGGGAAGGTGGCAGTGGGTGGTTGGGGTGGTGGGATGAGCAGGGGAGAGAGATGAGCAGAGGAGGGGGGGTTGGGAGTTTTGGTTTACCAGTTCATCCGGTCATAACGAGTAAATGGAGCATTTTTGTCAATGTAAGTTTATAAGCTTTAGATTTTCACGCTACTTTTTTTTTGTTTTCTCTAGCTTTTGCAAAATTGATTATGTTACTTTAATCAAGAGTGCATCTTGGATGTAGCATGTTGCACCATAACTTGTTTTGTAACAAAATCTCACATGTGCAACTCAATATAACTGTTTCATATCATTACAAAAATCTTTCATCTCATTGTTGGTGTATTTCATATCATTTTAAAATTGTTTCATGTCATTTTTAAATCTGTTTTCATTTATAAAATTCATTCATGTCATTATTGATATATTTCGTATCATTTTGGAACTGTTTCATGTCATTTCAAATTATTTTCATGTCATTGTTGGTATCTTGTATCATTTGGAGTTATGTTCCATGTTACTTTGGAACTATTTGATGTCATTTATAAAACTATTTCATGTCATTAATTACTAGTATGTTTCATATCATTTTGAAACTGTGTCATATCCTTTTTTATTTGTTTCATGTCATTTATAAAAACTCTTTCATGTCATTATTTGTATGTTTTATATCATTATTTGTACAATTCGTGTCATTATTTTAATTCTGCCAAAAAAAGTTCATTATTTTGTTGTTTCTTTCTCTCTCCTCCCCCACCCTCAAATCCTGCTACCACCTACCACCACTTTACCTCCTCCCACCACAACCTCCACCACTGCATCGCCACCACCCACAACCTACACCAAATCCTCCCCGAACTTGGTTGGTCGTTTTCACCGCTGCCTTCATCCCTCATCCCCAATACTCGCATTTCACTCTCTCTTCCATCTTCAAACTCGACACCCACCAGTGATAGAAGCGAAGATGAGTTTAACTCCGGCAACATCGCATTGAGCTTTAGAATGTGGCTAGTATTGGAAAATATGTATGGGCAGTTTCCGCTAAACAAGATAGTGTTTGGTTGAAGTGGATAAGTGTTGTTTATCTCATAGGCGCAGCATGGAGGGAATATAAGCCTAATCCAGTGGCTAGCTGGCACGGGAGGAAGATATGCTTAGTGAACGAGCAATTGAAGCAAGTGATAACACAGCCTGAAATGATCAATTAGATGGCCACTTACTTAGTCAAGGTTGTTTATGAAAAATTGGTTGAAGAACAGGTAAGAGTGAGCTAGGACACTGTAGTCTGGAATAGACTTAGTTTTCCAAAGCATAGGTCTATTCTATGGTTGGCTATTCAACAGAATTTACAAACTATAGCTAAATTAGCTAGAATTGGAGTTAGTAATTCTGCTTGCTATTTGATATGTGATAGAGAACCAAAAGAGCATCAACATCTATTTTTTAGATGTCATTTTAGTGTTTGTTGCTTAACTAACATTAAAGCTTGGCTACAAATTTCATCTCCTGTAATGGAGTTGCAGCAACTGATCATATGGGTTCAGCATAGCAGGAAATCTAAGTTCCTGAGGAGTGTTTATATGGCAGGCATATCATCATTGGTTTATTGTATATGGCAAGCAAGGAAAAAGGTTTACTGGAATCAATGTGCTCCTAGTATCAATTCTGTTTGCAAACAGATTGAGAGTGTAGTAAGGGCTAGAGTTTTAACTGTTATTCCTAAGAAGGTATCGAGGAATGATTATATTTGGTTTACTAGCCTAAGCAGTTAAGAAATGATTGTAAAATGATTGTAAATATTGTTTTGTAAGTATGATGGACTTGAATAGAGTTGCTAGCCTTGAGGTTGAGGGGGTCCAACCTAGTTGGTTCGGTTCTTTCTTGGCTAGTTTAGGTTGTAATTGTTGTTTTTGAAATACAATTACTTACTTAGCAAAAAAAAAAATAGCTTTAAGCTCAGTTTACTTTCCAAGTACTTCACTAGGGTTGACCTTATCAATCTAAAGATCATCAAATGTTAGGAGGATAATTCATCAATTTTCCCCCAATTTTTCACTAGTGATTCTTCCTTTAGGTTCTTCTTAGTACTATTGTAACAACCCATAATTTTGGCTCCTAGTTTTTCGCAAAAGTTTTCTCTAAAAATATTATTTTCTCTAAATTAATTATTTTTATTTTATAATTTTGGGAGCCGAATTATTTTTTTTTATTTTTATGGCGTGTTAATGTGTTTATTTTATTTATAGTTATAATATAATTTATTAGAATTATTTTCATTATTAAGTAGTTTCAAAGTTTCGGCGCGATTTAGGAAGTAATCGTTTTATCGCGTAGCGGGCTTTTGAGGCATGGATCATTGTTGAATTGGGCCGAATTATTTTTGTTGGTTGTGGGCTTGGACAGCCGGCCAAGTGAAGGAAAAAGGAGGGCCCCATTTTCTTTTCTTCTCTTTCTTTTCTCTTTATTTTCTTGTGACTCTTTGATGCCTTGTAACTCCCATAACCCCCATAATGATTCTTCATCATTAAACCTCCTTAAAACCAACCATCATCACTTCAATTTCTGAATAAAAATCAGAAACTCTTTGCTGCCATTTTCGGCCATCATCATCTCCCTCATTCTCTCAAAAATTTTCATTTCTACTTCTTGTTAATTGTTCGTGAATTGTTCTTATTGCCTTTTTCTTATACTTGGTGCTTGGAATTTGAAGAAGAAGAGGATCACACGCCTATATTGGGTTTTTCCAGAAGTATTCAGCTCGCCTCCGACGATCCAGGTAACTAGTAGTTGTCTTAGAACCATTGCGATTAGGGTATTATTCGGTTTTAGTTTATTGCGCTAGGAATTCTTTAAAATACTTTTTGAGTGAAATTATTGACGAAATTTAACATGGACATACTTGATGCATGAAATGTGTATACTGTGTAGGGAAAAATAATTTTCGTATTGATTTTGGTATTTATCTGAATTAATTGGTGTTTTGTGCGTTTTTGGCTAAATTACGTAATAATTAGTAAACGCATGCTAAAATTGCTGAAGTTATTTTTCTAAGATCATGTTATATGCGTAGTATGTATTCCATGCTTTAGAATAATTTTTGCCTACTGTGTTCTGGATTATTTAATTTGTATGTCTGTTTTTGCAATTTCGGTTCTGTCAGTATATAAATTATAAAAATTGTGTTCTGGTTTATTTGAATGCTTTAAATATTATGTATTTCGGTGAGTTTTTACCTGTTATGTAAATTTTTGGTAAATTTTGGGCGTCTGTTTATACTTTTAATTATTATATTAGCTTTATTGGGTAATCTGTATATGAACTGTAAAAAATACTTTTGGAGTCCGAAAATTATAAATAAAAATTGTACCATGTCAGTAGAGCCATTAGGGTCGTATGTTAATTTTTGTGAGATTTTACGGCTCGAAATTATTAGTTTAATAATTATTATGGTGTTTTTGTGGTGAAATTGAAGATACACTTTTAAATCATTTGAGGGCTTGTATGTCAGAAATAATTCATAATATATTATATTCTGGGTTGCTGATTATCTGTAGTATGCAGTATGTATCATTGGGTAACCATATGTTTATGTTTGATTTATGAAAGAAAATGAATAATTGTTACTACTCTTTTATTGAATAAGATTTAGAATTAGTTGGTGATGTATTTTTGGTTGAGGTGTGGTTGCTGTAAAAATTAGTATAATATCATGATGATGTTTAGTGATGTTCAAGTGTTTATTGTGGGAGGTATCTGTTGAGAAATTGCAAGTAATTTAGTTTGAGGAATTATGAAGAACTGTTTTGATGAACTGTGGGTATAAGGCCGGGTGGCATCCCTTTTGATGAATATTTTAGATGAGTGATACTTGGACTTTATGCATGATTTTATTTTGAGATAAGAATATTCGGTGGGATAGATGTAGTCCCCGGTGAAGAACATGCCAACCACCTGGTTTGCGAACTAGGGGTACACCTGGGTTAATTGTTGTCGTCCGAGAGGACAGGGAGTTCTGCGTGTTCTACCCTGCATCGGGAGTTTGGCCATTCTTAGACACAGGCAGTAGGGAACGTAAGCCCATAGACTGACCTGGAGATTGCGATCTGACAAACCTTAGGAAGTGATTTGCGAATCACTGGCGTTCGGTTTCTGACTCAATAACTTGTTGTAGTTTTGATTTAACATTATTCTAGAATTATTACACTCATTATATCTTGTTTACTTATTTTTGATGATCACTTGTTTTACCTATGAGCTTTATGTTTTTTTTTATGTACATGCTATTGATGTAATGATTGCATGATTTTTCTTTCGTAATAATCTACTTCTGAATTGTGCTTTGATTGCTATTGTTCTGGGAGAACTGCTAGTTACTCCCCACTGACTGTGGAATTTTTATATATATATCCTTGCAGATGGAAATGATTGCTAGACTGGTGACTGCTTGGGCTAGCAGAGTGAGAGTTTGTAGTGAGAAGAAGCTCTTAGTACTGTTTTTGGTAGATGAAATCTATGTTGACCATAGGGAGACTTACTTTTGGATAGCTTTCAAGGACATTTAGTTTATCTCAGTTTTATCGAGAGACTTGCATGTCTCGTAGTTTTTGGATGATGTTTTTGTTATGATTTGGGATATTTCTTTTATTTAGAACTATAATGTTTCTCTTGGATATTTTTTTTTTTTTGGAGTTATGAAACTTTATTTTGAGGATTATCTTTAATTATTGTTTTAGAGTAGCATAACCGTCCTGACGTTATTTCCGCTAACGTCCTTTTTAATAAATCTTGATTAGATATTGTTAGTATCTTAGTAGTAGAAGGACGGGGTGTTACAACTATTATCTTGATTTCGTAGATGATTTTTTTGTTAAAGTTGATTTGATTTTATATGGTTATCGTGAAATCAAGGGTTTTGTTTTTTGAATTTTTGCAGAGAACTATGTAATTTGGGAGATGAAACAAAGAACGGCTGCTTGAGCCTCTCGATTTCTTCATCAGGACTTTTGAGCGGTGGCAGCGTTGGCTGGCGATTCTCAGGTGGTTCGCAGTGGTGGGAGGCGCATCATGGTGTGGATGAGGAGAGAGAGAATTGTAGTGGGAGGGAGGGAGAATGGATTTTCTGAGTTGTTACACCATAAGTTTGGTGTAACGTACAATTACACCCAATAATTTCTGTAATTGTTCCTTTTTTAGGCTAAATCTAAGCCATTAATTTTACAAGGAATGTATAAATATAGAAGCAAAACAAAAAATACTACTTATACATGAAGGTGGTTTTATTATCTATGGGAAAATAGTATTGATATAATTAATTTGTGTTTCAACTCGTTTTTTTTTTCAAAATTCTAAATCGAAATTTAGTATTTTCAATTATAATCGAACCTAAAATGAATTAGCATTAGTAGTACTATCTTTATATGCACGCTATGCATACGTGGAATTTAACTGTTGTGCAGGTTTTTTAGGGATCGATTTTTCTTTTTTTCTAAATTAGAGGACTGCAAATTCTACTTTTGTTTTTAAGTAGAGTTATATTAGTCAATAAGAATAGATACCAAAGTACTCAAGAGTTCCCATATATAATAGAGATTGGGGGAAATACACAGACCTGTTGAAAGGAATTTAGATTATTATTCATATCTAGTGACTAGTGCATACCCTATTTGAAAATCTTGGACCCGATAGTGTCCTCACGTGATATGCTTGTGACTTCTTCTTGTTCATTTTCCCCCTTCTTCCTAGCTCATTTTCTCACCCATTGCTAAAAACTGTTGAATTTTCCAAATGATAGAATACAAATATTTGATCGATGGTAATCACTTTAGTTGAGGAGTTTTCCCAAATCTAGCACCAAATATAGTCAGTAACGTACTATACGAAACAAAAGAATCCTTCATCAAAAATACAAGTTGCTTAAATTATTTCTCAGTTTTAATTTGCAGAGATATGATTTGTATTATACAAGTTGCTTAATTGTTGACTATATCGTCTTGCTGGCCCTATATAAATGTCTGATAAGATACATGGATACTCCACAATTAGTCATAAATATTGAATATCTATTCATCACAGAGAAATCACAGTGATTAAAAACAAGAAAATTTGAAAGAGAGATGAAGGTACTAATGATGGTAGGAATTGTATTGTTCATGACAATACAATTGATGCCCTCATCAGCACAAGAGGACTGCTGGCAAAAGATCACGACTTGCGTCGAAAATTCGGCGTCGCCAGTCGAATTTCAGCAGCAGTGCTGTGAGTCCCTATTGCAAGAAATGAACAACGAGAGAGAGTGTTTTTGCAGCGTCAAGCCTGTTCTTCTTCAGAATGCCACTCTCGACGGTTTTGTATCTAGCCTTCTTTCTCTTTGTGGCGTCACTACTTCTTTCCACGCAATATGCCCTGGTATATACTATATCTAATGTCCTACACTTGTCGTTTTTTTCATTTTCACGATTTTTTACTCTCTATAAAAGGACAACTATCATCCTTGTCTTGGGGAGATAGACAAAACAAGAAGAAACACAATATTTTCATGTAATAATTGTTATAGAGAAATTAAGGCTAAACATCTAATTATTATGTATTTATATGTGAAATAGAGAAAATTATAGGTTGCACATCCATTTAATTTATAGAATCATCCTGTAGACTCATATTGATCTAAAATTTAGATATCTCTCTTCTTCTTCTTTTTTTTTTTCTTTTTTGGCTGCGCATTCTCATTGTTACTACTCTTTCCCTAAAATTGCCCCAATTTTCGCCTTTCCAGTTTGTCCCTTAAAAAATTGTCCCATTTCTTATTAAGGTAATATATGGTCCCTATAATCTTTCTCTATTGTTTCTTCTACATGACACAGCTAAAAACAGAACTACCTACCCACTCAATACAACTCTTAATAAAGCATGCAAGATGAAATTAGAAAATTCTTTAAAAGATGGAGGGAGTATTTGTTGTCTAACAATTAGGAAATGTTTCTGTGTATGCCTTTATGATGTTATAGTGAAGGGAGAGAAAGTAAACTTATGTTCTTGATCACACGAGAAACGGAGAAAGGGATTTAATGTTTCGGTCCCAAAATAAACATATACTTACTTCATTTCTAAACTACTTGTCACAATTTTTCCAGCTTTTCCAAATTCAATATTCTTATGTACATCCATTTTACAAAAATTCCTTTTATGATATACGTAGAAGTTTTAGTGTTACTTCTGTGGTGCATATTGGGTAGAAAATAGAGCAAGCACTTTTAAATTTATTATGTATTCCAAATCGTTCTTATATTACTGCTGATTACGCATTGCTTGTTTAGAAGGTACTATTCCGAGCCCCACTGAATCTCCTCCTGCATCACCTCAAGGTAATTCCTCCACTCAATCAATGATGGTTCTATAGATTTTATCAAGCAATTGCATGCAAGATGACTTTTTAAAGGATAATTGAACTAATAACAGATTAGTAAATTTTAATCGTAAGACTCATGAATCGCGACAACTTTTTCATACATTCTGAATTAGCCAATACTGCATCAATTAATTAATCCTAGTAACTTCAGAAAACAGATCGAAAGAAAGATTTGTACCTTTTCACACAAAAGTTATTTTGGTTAGTTAATTATGAGCATGATATCGTAAATACTAACGTGGTTGTCATTCCACCGATATATTATCAGTGCAACCAGAAGTTGAGTCATGCTGGGACGTAATCGTAGATTGCATCGGAAATAATAGAAATCGCAGCGACATAGAGCCACGGCTTAATCCATCAAGCCCAACGTTTAATGTCACTGAATTCCTGTGTTGCCCTCTCATGCAACAAACAGACATGACTGAGAAGCAATGTTTTTGCACCATCAACACTTTCGTACAGCAAAATCCCCTCGAAGCACAAAATATTACTCTCGTCTTGTCTGCATGTGACATTATTGCTGATTCTGTTGATTCTCTTAACAGCTTCTGCATAGGTAATTTACTATATTTAACACTCTTCCACTTTAACAAAATTCAACGATTGAACCAATGAACCTGATACACAAATTCTTCCACTTTATTTGAGAACAAGCTTTCTTCTGTTTTATATTTCCTTCTCTCGATACTATATTTGAATAATGATGAACAAATAACTGAGAAAACCAACGAAACATTTATTTAAGAAAAATATATTAGAATATTAAAAAAATTTATAAGTGTTTGTTCGAATCAAAAAATTTGTAACCCAGATGAATAACTAACTGAGAAAAAAGAACGTTAATATGACACGCACGCATAGCGTGCAAAAAATGCTAGTATTTAAAAAAATTATGGGGAATAGAATCTTTTATATCAAAAGTTACTACTATCCTTTTTAATGGGAAAATTTAGATAAGATTCTTAAAATTAACAATTAAGAAGATTTAAATCAATATATTCAAATTCAATTCAATCAATATAAAATGACTTCTTAATATCATAAAACATATGCCAAGCTAAGTTTGAACTAAAAATTATTAGTAAACTAAAAGAGGCATACAAGTGATACACAAATAGTAGGGTAGATTCTGGTTCTATGCTAGCTACTACTTCCTCCGTTCATTTTCTATTGCAACAATTGAATTTTTACGCTATGCACAACATTAACTATTAATATCTTTCATTAATTTTTAGTAAAAATTACAAAAATTTGATAGTTTGAAAGTATACATCGAGACGAATCTAACAAGATCCCACATGACTATATTTTTCCTTACTTACGTAAAAATCACAATAGATAGTGAAAGGGCAGTGGGTTTGAATGGTGCAAAAGTCACTTTGTTGCAATAGAAAAAGAACGGTGGAAGTATTAGATTATGTCATTCAACTTAATGTCATATTAACTTCTAACTATATACTTCCTCCATATCTTAATAGATACATCCTATTGGCTTTTCATACTGTTTAGATATCACATTAAGCCGTCAATGTCATTTAATTGTTATTGAGTTCATCTCAAAGTATATTTTCAAAATATAATATTTTCTGTAATTATTTGCAATATACTCCATAACTAAAAATATTTATAATCAAAGGTGAATGCTTAAAATCGTACCCAGTAAATATATTATATTTATTAAAAAAATTTGAAGTAATACAAAAGAACTAGAGATTGTGACAATGGAAGGAGTGATGTCCAGTTTAATTATAAGTTATTACAATCTTAAATTATTTCGATATGGGACAACATAAGATAATGTGAATACGTAATACTTTATACAGTATGATATTCCAAGAGTACAGTTTCAAAGAAATTTGAGATAGATTGGCGATGGTCGTTATCTTAGGTTTACCCATTTGTTATATTTATTATTAAATTTTCAAGTTTTGTCAGTGTTAATAATGATCTTGTGTTTCAAATTACAATTGAAGGTGGAGGTGCAAGCACTCCCCCTACTCAATCGTTGCCACTTTTAAGCGGTATATTCCCTCTTTTACAAATTTAGTAAAGGCGTTTTGAATGCTGCTGCTCTATTTCCTTGAATACTTTTGTTAATTGATCATCAAGCTAAATACTTGATTAGCAATTAATCTTTTTCTATTGTATCAAATATTGAAGGTGAAACTACTCCAAGCCCTGGCCCAGCTCCAATGATGCCATCTCTAGGTGATCTTGCTAATTTTTATTTTTCAATTTTCTATAAGCACATAAAATAATACTTGATATATAGCTATTAGGTATATCTATAAGGAATATCAAATTCCTTGATAGAAGGATTTCCTAATTGTCTCTTTGTACCTTTCAAAAAAAATATCTATAAGGAATATGACCTTGGAAATTATTTGATAGTTTAAAATGATTCACGGCCTGTATTTTTTAATCTCAAATTATCCTGAACCACTAAATTATCTACTGTCATCATTATTATGACCACGGTATATTTTTTTTATTTTATAAAGAATTACTTCCAAATATTTTCTTTTTCCTGACGGATAACATTATTATTGAAACGTGGATAAAGAATTAATATTGGATAAACAAATTTTGAAAAGGATTACTTATCTAAACAAAAGGTATGCATGATACCAAATTATGGCAAAGCACTTATAACTTTATCGTCATGCATGAAACCCGAAAACAAAATTTGCTAGTTTCATGGGACTGATGGAGCATAAGCTCTAAAAGCTTGTTTAATAAATTGCTTTTCTGATCTTGCCTTTGTGGTTTCAAATGATATAAAGGGTCAATGGAAAGGCTCAATGGTGTAAGCTTTGTAACTCATCAGAAGACTTCCGGTAATTTCTTCTCCTTTGTTACATAACCTATTGTATTAAATTTACATCGGCTGTTTAGCTAAAGATTCGATAGAGAAAGCGAGATGAAAATATATCAATATAGATGTACAAATGTTAAATGAATTGATGAACAGTTAACAATATGTATGCAGATTTTTACCGAAATATAAACATGTATATACCACATGGATACATATGTTAGTTGTATGATGAACACTTACTAACATAAATGTATAAATGTTAAAACAAACTGGATGAATGTAACCAACATATGGGTGTATAAATTTCAAATTCAGGCTGAATATATAACAATATGACTAACAAAAAAATTGTTGGATAAACATTTGTCGATATGGATATGCAATAGTTTAATATGAATAATGAGCTTTTGAATATATACCCTGCATTTTTTTAATGGTAAAGAAAAGGACCTTTACTAGACCTCAACTCTCGTAATTTTTCGATCTAATATGTGGGGGTTAGGTGCTTAAGAGTAGGTGAAATATGTGGGGTATCCCCACCCCCAAACACCCTCATGCTTCTTTTTATCTATCACTTAATGCGTCATATGCCTAAAATGCATAACTGTGAGAATTCACAACTATTAAGATCACTTAGAAAAATTCATTGATATACCACATGAATGCCACAAAGGAGATTAAAAAGCATGAGAATAAACAAGAGTAAGAGAATGAGATAAAAGATGTAGTATAATACACAAATCAAGCATGAGGATAAACAAAACATGTAACTCTAACAAGGAAATTTTCACCACCCCAAGCTTCTTTTTAACCATTAAACCAGACTCTTATTGTCTCAAATAAATGACATTATCAATTTTCAAGATCTAACTCTAACGAGGAAATTTCTTATAGTACATTCAATTTTATATTATTTGTATCTTATGTGATGTGAGAGTCCCCACTATTAAACAAAAAAATGCATATGATTAATTATACTACTTACACTTTTATATGTGTGTCCAAATCAAAATGAACAATTAATTGAAGAATGAAGGAGTATTACCTGAATTTCAACTATTGTATATATAATTGAAAGAAAAATTTAGTCAAAAGTTTGATTTTTAAGAAAGAATTCAACTTATGCAAAAACTAGATTATGAATATCTCTTGAAAGAAGGATCTCCTAATTGCTTCTTGTACCGCACCTCTAGAAAAACAACTTCAATGCAGAAACAGAGGGAGAATTAGAGTATAAATATTTTGTTTATTATATGTGTAGTCTAACATATTGACACTCAATCTTCTCTTTTGTAAAATTGAAGGTGAAGCTCCAAGCCCTGCCTGAGCTACAGTAGTGCAGGTCACCCAACCCCTAGGTACGTACTTTTCTCGTTCGCATGCATAAGTGGTGGTGAAAATATTTGCTAAAAATATTTTTTCATTATTCCTAAGTTTATAGTTGTATAATAGATTAATTGCAAATTTGATAACACATAATTTTGACTATTGATATCTTTATTTTCCAATTAGTGAAAGTTATAACATTCAATATCTCATACATTGAGATAAATCCAACAATTGTGTAAAAAAAAATCCAACAAATAAATGACTAGATTTCACATTTACATATTATTCAAAAATCTCCCATGAAAGTTATTGTAATATATAATAATATTACAATCAAAATGTCACAACTAAATTATGAAACTAAAACAAGAAATAAATTGAACAACATATCAAGTTTCGACTTAATACCAATTTGGAAAAATATGTGTAATGATTGATTAACCTATAACTTTTAGAGAATTATTTATGTTTATGGATAGCAAAATACTTTATATACTTGTATTGATAAGTGCATATTCTAACATCATTTAGTTGCATATTAGGGTGCATTTTCATGTAGTATTAGAGCATTTACTTGCATTTATGCATATTTAGGTCCATTTTCGTAAGCTACGATGCTTTCACGGGTTGTTTGGTCTTTTGATGTAATCTCAGGTACTTTGGATTCCTATTTGAGGACATGATGATTTAGGCACGTAGATGACCTTCAAAACGACATATCATGTGCCCAAAACGGATTGAAAGTGAAGAAGATACACATGACTTTGTGTACTTGTGCGAAATATGACACCTCTTCACCATTTCACTCGTAACTTTTGACTCAAGAATGATAATGAGGTAATTCCAACTGGGTTGGAAACTAGACTTCAAGAGCTTTCCAACGATATATTGCATGTGTGAAACAAATCTCTGGATCAATAGTTATAGCTGTTCAAAGTTGAGCTGAAGCCACTGTCTCGACCGCACGCCCGTGCAGATATCTGCTCGGCCGTGCAACCTGCAATCAAAAGTCACTGAAGCTTCTGCCTCACCCGCACGACCGAGCGAGATTTCGCTCGACCGTGCATGACCTTGCACGCCCGTGCAATATGTTGCTTGCCCGTGCAACCTGCTGTAATGTCGTATCTTCCGCGTGACCTAACTTATGTCGGTTTATGTTAATCTTAGCATATAAATAGGACTTTAACCCTTACTTAAGGGGAGTTTTTGGAGTTTTGCAATTATATCATCATTATTAGTTTATACTTAGGGTTTTTAGAGAGATAAGTTAGAGAGAGAAACTTGTAGATCTCCATTGTTCTTCAAGACTCCACTTTTCTTCCATTAATTCAAGTATCTCTTTTCTTCTTCTTTTCTCCTTGTTTTATATTATGATGTTTTATTATTCTTCTCTATTTTCTTTATTTATTTCAATTATGCTTGCATAGTTTTGTAATCTATGGTTAAGGTGAACCCTAGTGTGAATTAATTCATGATTATTTCTTTAAATTCCCAAACTAATTGTTGAATTGTTCTTGCTTAATTAATTGTGCATATTCCAATACTAGATTAGGGATAATTAGTATTGTTATGATTCCTTTGTCTTGATCACAACGGGAGTTGGGTTTTGACGGATTTGAATATTTCAATTAAGGACATGAAGTTCTCCACGGGAGTAGGTAGAATGGATTGTTAGGAAGTTAGAGTGCCGCGTTTAATGTCTTTAATTTGCATGATTCCACGGGAGTAGGCTTGAGTGCATATTAGAGAAGCCATAGATACTCGGGAGAGGTTTATGGTATTTTATAGGGTGTACTTTTCCTTGTGAGCATTTAATTGACTAGTTTGGGGTAGAAATTATTGTTGTATTAATTCATGCTAGTGGGGATACTTAACTATAGAGTCTTTTATTTATAGATTGATTAGTATAGTTTATTCCACCATTATTCTTGATATTAAATCTCCTTTAGTCTTACCATTACTTAAGGGCTAATCATAGAACAACTTTCTCTCTGTGGGATCGACTCTGACTTACCCTACTACATAGTTAGGAGGATTAGTTAGGTTATTTATTTTTGTTAGGTGCGCGACACGCCTATCATGTATCATAATTTATATACTGAACTTTTATGATTGAAGGAAAAAAATTAACACGTTTATTTATTTACTAATTTTTTGGGAAGAGGAGTTTATTTATATACTTTTACTTCTCTTTGTTTATTTAATTATTGTAGTAAATTAAACCATTTCAATTCCAAATTATTGTTTTTGCAGGTAATTAATTAACAATGCCATACAGATGGAAGGGGTTTGGGAATAAGCGGATACGATGAATGGAATCACATATCTCCATGTTTTTTTATGCAAGCTGGGAACATGAAAATAAAATTAGTTTATATCCCCATGTTTTTAACCTTTTGTTTGAGTACACTCTATGCGACTATATGCTGAGAGATGCTCAGACAAAAGTATGATATTCTTATGTATGTTTGTGTGAGTTTTAGTTTGGCTTTGATTTCCTCATCAAAAAGATAATGCTATGTAAAATTCGATGTGCCTATATAGTCACTTGTCTTGCTCTTATTATTTCATCACCACAATTCTAATTATTTTTAAAGATGATGACTATTATCTTTTTAGTCAATTCTTACCATTTCTATAGACGTAACAAAATTAACATAGTCTTATTTATCAAAACTAGGATAATTCATTTTTTTGCTGCTAAGTAATTGTATGTGCACTACCAAAAAACATCATTACGTCCTAGCCAAATCCAAGTCAGAGCAAACCAACTAGGTTGGACTCCTCAGAACAAGGGCGCGGCAGGCGCGCACAAATTATAGAATTTATACGTCATTTTGCACTAACAACTCCTAGACAATCTTTTTATATATATATATATATATATATATATATATATATATATATATATATATATATATATATATATATATATATATATATATATATATATATATATATATATATATATATATATATATATATATATATATATATATATATATAGGGGTGTGATCCGCTGAAAAGAGCCCTTAATCTAAAAACTGAAAACAAGGGTAACTTTTAACACTTTTAGGGTAACTTTTGCCAGTTTTGGGGCAACTTTTGCCAGTTTTGAGGTAACTTTTACCAGTTTTGGGGTAACTTTTAACACTTTTAGGGTAACTTTATTAAATTAAGGGTAGTTTTATATATTTCAAGGGTAACTTTATTTATTATAAGAGTAACTATTACCATTTTTAGGGTAACTTTTACCATTTTACCACTTTTACGGTAACTTTATCATGTTAAGGCCTTAAGCGTAACTTTATACTAAGAGTAGCTTTGAATTTTTTTTACAGTAACTAGCTTTTAGTATTATAAAAGTAACTTTTATTAGTATTAGAGTAACTAATAACTTCAGCTATTGATACTTTTTTTTCCCAATACTGCCACCTTCTTCCTCAACCTACATCTTCTTCCTTTTTCTTTCCCAACCTTTGTGTGTTTCAACAACAATGGCAATGAAACTCAAGTATACCCATCAATTTATCAACAACCTCTTACCTTCTGTTCCCAATGCAAATTATCCATGTCCGATTTTGAAAATCAATATAAATCAACAACAACAACATCCTTATGAGTACGAGCTAAACGCCCTTATAAGACTAAATACACAGATCGAATCAACACACATTCGCACCAATCGCAGGCACATCATCAGGTTTCGCAACAAGCCAACAACGAAAGGAAACAAATTGAAAGGAAGAACAGAAGCTAGGGTATCGGGAAACAAGTCTAGAATGTTTTGGAGAGATTTGAAGGATATTGGAGATGGCGGACGAGCGCGGTGCCATCGGTGAAAATAAATGAGCTTAGAAATCGGAAGGAGGCCATACTCGAAAAGTTTGCGATGACGAGCGTAGACTGTGGTTGGATCTTTGGTTGAAGATGGAGGTGTTGATGATGGTGGCGCTTGGTGTTTTGGCGCTTGGTGTTTTCCGCCATTGATGAAGGAGGAGAGAGAAAAAAATTCAGAAGGTTATGAGCAGAGAGAGAGAGTCAGTGAGAGAGAGAGAGAGTTTTATGAGGAGAGAGAGAGTCAGATTGAGAGAGTGTGAGAATATCAGTCGCACGATAAAAAAAAAAAGGTCCAGATGTCTTGTTTTCAGTTTTCATATCAAGAGTTGTTTTCACAAGATCTTGTTCCTATATATATATATATGAACCATATCCTGAACTCAGTACGACATAGCAAACATTACTCGAACCGATATCGTCCCAACATTAAGACTATACCTATATTTATATCCGAATTAGCTAAACAATACTTATAGTATTATTTACCTTTACTATAGCATATACTCAAATTTTAACATCTACGCCTCCTCTAACTATTCTTATATATTCACTTTTGAGGCCAAACATCTACATGCTTCTTATCAGAGTCCAATGCATATACTTACCCACTATATTATATACATGTAATATTTGAGGATGTATATAACAATCTAAAGTGAGAGTGAGGGATAGCCCAGTGGTTAGAGCTTTCCTCCCTAGGTTCCAAGAGATGCGGGGATCGATTCTCACCCTAGGCAAGTTGGGATCCCTATTATTCTCCCCAACTTGTCAAGGTTTCTCCTTACCTTATATATATATATATATATATATATATATATATATATATATATATATATATATATATATATATATATATATATATATATATATATATATATATATATATATAACAACCTAAAGTACCAAGGACCCTATCTTCCACATGGGAGCCAGGGTTCAAATCTTGGTGGAAGCAAAATTTCAATATTGTTGGGGAGAGGGGGGTTGGGGCTTGGGGCTTGTTGGGCCTCTGGGTGAGTGGTCTGTGTGGTGGGAGAAGGAAATTACATCTTACCACGAGGCTTACCGAAATGGGCCCAAAATATAAATATATATATATATATATATATATATATATATATATATATATATATATATATATATATATATATATATATATATATATATATATATATATATATATATATATATATATATAACAAGCTAAAGTGAAAAAAATAATTATGCATAAGTAACATTATTTCTTATCAAAGGCCAATGCATAGCACACCTTTTCTACAGAAAATTAGCAAATAAACAAAAGATATGTAAAGCAGTTGTGTGCAATTATACATTTATACTGTCAATGAGGGAGGTGGGATTTCGCGCATTATGACTTATGAGAACGTGCCTATTAATTGCTCAATCTGCGGAGGTTTACATCTGATCTTCCCCTCGCAATGGCTGACTTTTTGTCAACCCTAAAGCCGTTGACTGCACATGGCTATTCCGCAAATAAGTTTTTATTTTTATTTTTTATAAAGCAAATAAAATTTTTAAGTAGCAAATAGGATTATAAACAAAAGTCAAATATATTAGTCAACATTAATCATGCTTACTACGTAAATATAGTATCATTACATACAAAAAAGGTTTATTTTTACGGCACAGTTAGCAACTAAGCACTTAATATATATATTTCTGGTAAATGAGAAATAACTCTTAAAAAATCCGTAATAAGATTCTTATTCAAAGAGTGGCAAATTGGCAATTTGCAATTTTTCAATCAAATTCAATTGAGTCAACAATTATGAATCCTTTCATTAGTCTTCACTCCCATAATCCGTGTTATAAATATCACATTTCCTTCACTAAATCATATATTTCAAAACATAATAAAGAGCTAGTGAAAAACGAATGGAGAATAATAAGATCATAATGAGGGAAGTAATGTTGGTGGGAATTGTAGTTATGTTCATAATTCTACAAATAACACCATCATTAGCACAAGTAAATGAAAATGATGAGTGTATAGTGAGGATATCGTATTGCCTGAACGACGTAAAGACGCAAGATGATTTATTTGGGTGTTGTCCGATCATCCAAGAAGAGATAGATGATGAAAGAGAGTGTTTTTGTTTGCTCAAGGGCGCTGCCCTTCAAAATGAATCCTTTTCCTCAAGCATGACTACCATCTTCGCCTTTTGTGGCATTTCTGGCTCAATACAGACCTTATGCCCCAGTATGTTTCCTTATCTCTACTTACTCTCTTCCAAAAAAATATAATCAAAAAATGATGAAATTATTTTTCTATAATATTTAATATAGGGGTAATTTTTTTTGTTGTGGTATTATATAGACGAGTTTGTTGTATGATAGTTTAGTATATAAGTTTATTATTAGTCTAATCTTGCAATTTGAATTTGGCAGGTCCTAATCCAAGCCCAGCCCCAAGTGAAACTATAATCCCAACTCCACCAAGTAATATTTTTTCCTTTTATGTACTAGTTTACTTAATTGTGAAAATAAAGTGAAACTAATAAGTAATTGAAACTGATAAGATAAAGGTAAAATTGATAAGGTAGTTGATTAGCTTAACTGTTTGGCAAAATTAGTTGCTTAACTTGATAAATTATGTTGGCAAAATTAGTTGTTATCAAAATTTTAAAAAGATTTTCCAAAATTATAGTCACCTGATTTTGAAAAGGTAAAAATTTTAACTTATCATTTAAGTCATTTAAGTCATTTTAACTACGTGGATTTTATTTTAGGTACTCCCTCAAACATTACTAATCATTTTAGCACCTAAAATATGTTAGCACCTTCTCATTTAAGGTAACTAAAATGTTTTTCCAAACAGAGCCAATTAATCAACATGATTCTATTTCTACGACTTTCCATTGACAGATTGTTTTTATTGATTTTGAATTTTAAACCCTAGTGTTTGCTTTTGTTATTATTTGTATAAATGTTTAAATAATACACTATACAATAAGAAATATCATAAATTCATAACTCCAATGGATAATAATCATATCATCTGCTGGTTTTTTTGGAATTTTTTTTGTAAGTAAGCTTGAGAATATAGTAGTACTAGATATGATCAAGTATAGCTGCCAAAACACAAAAAAAATTATTCCACTTATTTTGCCATTTCGATTTTGAAGGTCTAAATCCAAGCTTGGCTCCACTGCCCTCACCACCAAGTAATTACTTCTTACAAAAGCTAAATGTTTCTGAAATTTTTATTCTTTATCGTACTCTGATTATCATTATTGTTATAGTACTCCCTTTATTCTATGAAAAATTGCTCACTTTTTATTTCAGTCCATTCCATGAAAAACTACTCATTATATACTTTTTTTTTGAGAGGACTCATTATATACTTTATTCCTCTTATAGCAAAAGATATATAATACTTTCATCATTTTTCGCTCACACTCTCTCAATTTCATGCTATATATCTCTTAAAATATAACAAATTGACACACTCTTTCTCCTCTACATATAAATTAAGAAAAGCAAGTGTATACAACATTTTACATGATTCTTTCTCCAATTTGCATTAAAATAATGTCTACGTAACCGAGCAGTTCTTCATAAAACGGAGGATATTTAATAGTAACAATATGGACATTGATCTCGCATCTTTTACTTTGAAGGTCCTATTGCAACCCCTATCAGCACACCAATTGGCTCACCACCAGCAGGTAATTCCATATCTTTTGGTGATGCACCAAAAATTTTGGTAGAAAATGAAAGCAATCAATCCATTTTACCATGTGATTGCATCATCATAGTCTTTTTAATATAAATACCTCTATTTGTTTTTATCTACTTATTTTACTGTCACATGCACTTGCCAACTCAACAACTTTAATTATTATTATCTCTAACTATTAATAAAGATATTTATAAAAAGTTGATATATTAAAAGTTTATGTTGAGAAAATCTAATAAGACCTCACATGACTATGTTTTTCCTTGTGTATATAAATCATGAAAGATGGTAAAAGTGAAATATGTGAATAGTATCAAAATACAAAGTGTGTAAATTAATATTTTTTCAAAACGAAGGGGCAACTTATAAGTTCATAAGTACTACCTCCGTTTCATATTAATCTACACACTTACACTTTTCACGCATGCCGATGCACTACTTTGAGCCTTTATATCTCTAATTTTGTATTTGTAAAAAATATAAAAAATCGATATTCTAAAACTACATATCGAGACGAATCAAACAAGACCCCACATGACTATATTTTCTGTTAACCATAATTCACAAATGATAGTCAAAGGAAAATTTGTGAATAGTGTCAAAAGTGTAAGTGTGTAGATTAATATGAAACAGAGGTAGTATTTATTATGCATGCATGTGTGTGTGTTATATACAAAATTATGTTTTGTATAGATTGTGTGATAATAGCTTATTGGCATAGTAGTTTCTAAGTTTTCTAGGTTGTATAATAGTTCAAAAGAAGAAAGTGTAAAAAGAAAATGAAAATGTCCTCTTCTTTTGAGCTTAATTTGGTAATATTGCAGGGAACAACATTCAGTTCGATTTAATTATGTCAAACTCATCTTAAACTATATTATTATTAGTTAATTACTATTATTGTTATTTTTACTGTTATTATTATTATTATTATTATTATTATTATTATTATTATTATTATTATTATTATTATTATTATTATTATTATTATAGCTATTGCTATTATTTTTACTATTACTATTTCTAATACTATTATTATTATTATTATCATTGTTATTATTAATATTATTATTATTATTTTTAAAATTACTATTACTGTTACTTTATTATTATTATTATTATTATTATTATTATTATTATTATTATTATTATTATATTGTTGTTGTCCTTGGTATTAAATTTTTACTATTATTACTATATTTATTTTTATTATTGAAATATTTATTTTTTCTTATTATTATGTTTCTCTTGTTATTGTTATTACAAAATAATTATTATTAGTATATATATATTATTATATTATTATTATTATCATTATAATTATTACAAATCTAATTATTATATTTTTTTATTTTTTAGTTCAGTTTATCTCTATGAAGTTCAATTTAGTTCAATTCAACAAATTTAGCTCAAAAAACATGGTTTTTGATTCTAAAGACCCACGAAGTAAATTTTTTTTTTTTTTTTGTCAAATCTCCCATGTGCATCATTTTAAGCCTTAGTATTAGATCTCATTAGTTAATAGATAGTGCCTAGTAGTGGGATTAGATAAAAATATATAAGAGAAAGTAATCACTGCAATACATTAATAAAGAATGAGAAAGCCTTTAAATAGGCATTACACTAACTGAAAGAAGCAAAAAACAAGTGAGAACATGGCCCACTATCTAAACTAATTGCAAACAAATAGCAACTACTTAACAAATCCACTAACTCATTTATTCCTAAATAACTGGAAAGTCAAACAACAAACTCAACAAACTTTGAAGCACTAGTAATGCTAATTATCCAACATACCCCCTTGATTCAAAGTTGCATACTCCCATCTGCATTCGGAAAGCTTCATGTTTTGCTGATGCTAACGACTTGGTCAGAACATCAGCTACTTGCTGACTAGTGCCACAAAACTTTAATGTAATTGTTCCCTGTGCAACCAAATCACGAACAAAATGGTGACGTATATCAATGTGCTTTGTTCGACTATGAAAAACAGCATTCTTTGTCATAGAGATTGCTGAAATATTGTCACAGTACAACTCAGTAGCATCCTGCTGCTCTTGAAGGAAATCAGCTAACAACATTCTTAGCCATATAGCTTGACAAGCTGCGGAAGTAATTGCCGCATACTCAGCTTCGGAAGAGGATAACGCCACTGTACTTTGTTTTTTTGAGGACCAAGAGATAACACCGGAGCCAAGAGAAAAAAGATACCCAGATGTGCTTTTTCTGTCATCACGAGAACCGGCCCAATCACTATCACAGTAGCCAACCAGTCTCATGCCTTGAACCTTGCTGTACCAAATCCCAAAATCTGATGTACCAGCAACATATTGCAGTATTCTCTTCACGGCTCCAAGGTGGTGTTTTGTTGGATTATGCATAAACCTCGAAACCACACCAACCGAGTGTGCGATGTCGGGTCTAGTATGTGAGAGATAGTTCAGTCCACCCACCATACTTCTATAATACTTTGCATTCGCTGCTCCACTGCCATCATTTGCCGACAACTTCTCATTCACATTCATTGGAGTACAGGCCGATTTGCACTCCGTCAAGTTGAACCTTTTGACAAGATCCATGGCAAATTTCCGTTGAGAGATAAAGATACCATCATCTCCTTGCTTCACCTCTAACCCGAGAAAGTAATGCAATAATCCCAAATCTGACATCTCAAACTTTTTCATCATACATGATTTGAATTCAGAAACAATTGACTCACTAGACCCCATGTATATCATATCATCAACATACAAGCACACGACTAAGAACTCACTGCCCTTCTTCTTCAAGTACAGGGTGGACTCATTTTCACTCCTCACAAAGCCATTTGCAAGAAAATAAGAATCAATCTTATTATACCAAGCACGTGGGGCTTGCTTTAGGCCATACAATGCCTTCCGTAATCTGTAGACTTTACGTTCCTCACCAGAAACAACAAAGCCTTCAGGTTGTTCAACAAACACTTCCTCCTTCAACTCTCCATTCAAAAAGGTTGATTTAACATCAAATTGAAAAACAGGCCAGCCTAATTGAGGAGCTAGAGCTAGAAAAGTTCTCACCGTTTCAAAGCGAGCAACTGGTGAAAACGTCTCGTCATAGTCTACACCTTGCTCTTGTGCATATCCTTTGGCCACCAAGCGTGCTTTGTACTTTTGTACACTCCCATCAGCATGATACTTTGTGCGAAACACCCACTTTAGCCCGATTGTATTTTTCCCTTATGGTAAATCAACGAGCTCCCAAGTGTTGTTCTTCTGTATACAAGTCAGTTCCTCTGCCATTGCACTCTTCCACACCTGTTCTTTTGCAGCATCAGCATAAAAAATAGGATCAGAAACAGAGAGGGCAAAATCACAGGTTTCGTAAAGGTCCCTCAATGATCTCGAATTTCTTTGCGGTAGCTTCACAAGACGATGATGAACTTGCTTGTTGACGTGGAAAATGATGAACTTCTTTGTTGGAGTAATATTCGAAATGGTGAGGAGGGTGGTGTTGGTGGTCTTTGCCTGGTCTAGCGGGGAACTTCATATTCTTCCGTCGGTGGAACTAGCTTCTTTGCCATTTTCATTTTCGTAGTCCCACGACCGGCTTTTTGTCTCATTAAATAAAACATCTCTACTAATAATGATTTTGCCACTAATTGGATTATACAACCTATAAGCCTTAGATTGCAAACTATAACCCACAAATATACATTTTTCTGATTTTTTTTCGAGTTTATGACGTGAAGATTTAATTAAGGCATAGGAAATACAACCAAAGATTTTTAAGTGGCTTACCGAAGGCTTAACACCATGCCAAGCTTCATATGGTGTTTGATTTAGAACAGCTTTGGTCGGAGAAATGTTACGAACATACACTGCCGTTGCTACTGCTTCTGCCCAGAATTGATTTGGAAGCCTTCTTGCCTTCAACATGCTTCTAGCCATCTCCACTACAGTTCGGTTCTTCCGTTCAGCAACACCGTTCTGTTCTGGTGTGTACGGTGCTGTGAGTTGCTTGTAAATACCAAGTTCTTCACAAAAGGCATCAAAATCATTGGAGCAAAATTCACCTCCATTATCAGTGCGCAGCGTCTTTATAACACAACCAGATTGCTTTTCAACAAAAGCTTTGAACCTTTTAAATAATTCAAGAGCATCAGACTTCAGATTCAAAAAATAAACCCAACTCATTCTTGTAAAATCATCGGTGAACATCAGAAAATATCGACTTCCATTTAAAGACTCCGTTTTCATTGGACCACACAAATCGGCATGCACCAGCTCAAGACTTTTAGCCGCTCTCCATGAATTCCCAACAGAAAATGGCTTTCTGCTATGTTTACCCAGAACACATCCTTCACAAAATTCAATCGACTCGATATGTGGCAAACCCGACACCATGTCTTTCTTTTTCAATAACTTTAGGCCATTAAGGTGCAAATGACCATAACGCAAATGCCACAAGTCAGACTCACTACATTCCTTAGTAAGTTATGAGCATATCAACATTTGCAATATTCTGACCAGATTTTTTATCTCTAATAACACACCGACTATCATCAAACAAAACTACAAATCCAGTTTTCACCAATTGGCCGACACTCAGTAAGTTATGAGCCAAACTAGGTACAAAGAAAACATCACGCAAGACTTTCTTTTTACCACTACTAGTAGTGATAGTGATCGTACCTTTCCCTTCAACTTGAGCCTTATTGTTATCACCAAGTCGAACCTCAGACTTGTGATTAACATCCAATTCTCCAAACAATGACTGAGAATTGCACATGTGATTAGAACATCCACTGTCAATGAACCAAATATCATGTTTAACTGCTGCATCAGGAAGATGAGCCATGAACAAGGTTTCTTCTGTACTGTCTGTTTCTACAAAGTTTGCCTTCTTAGGTTCACCACTTTGCTTTGACCAACAATTCGCTTCCTTGTGGCCAAATTTTTTGCAATGATGGCACTGAATAGAGCTCTTCTGGTTGAGGTTTCTGTGCTCCGAACCTCGACCACGACCTCTACCACCAAAATGACCACCTCGACCTCGACCACGGTATCCACCTCTGCCATTTCCTCTATCAGTGGAGAAGTCAATTTTCTCCTTTGAGGGTTCCACTTTCACCTGGAATGCCTTCTCTTCCTGTTTTTCTTGCTTTCGATTTAACCTCTCTTCATGAGTTTGCAAGGAACTCATTAGTTCGTCAAAAGAATAGGTGGACATATCATGGGCTTCCAAGATAGCCGAAACAACATGCTCAAATTTCTCAGTAAGAGTTCTGAGTACTTTCTCAACAACATTCTGATCACTAATTTTTTCTCCATAAGACTTCATCTTATTAACAATTGCACTAGTTCTAGACAAATAATCTTGCACACGCTCATTTTTTTGCATTTGCAAATTGTTAAAATCACTTCGTAGAGATTGAAGTTTAACTGCATTTACCTTTTCTGACCCTTGAAATTCTGTTTTCAAGGTTTGCCAGGCTTCCTTTGAGGTATTTGCCGATGCAATTCTGGAGAACAATGAGTCACTCAATGATTGTTGAAGAAAACATAAGGCTTTTGCATCTTTCTTCTTATTTTCCTTCAACTTTTGCTTGTCTGCTTCTTTCTCATCAAACCCATCCTCAACAAGCTCCCATAAATCTTGAGACTTGAAAAGGGTTTTCATTTTGATGGACCAAAACTCATATTTTTCCCCATCAAAAATAGGAATTAAGGGTTGGGCACTTGATGAGGCGCCATTAGCTGCCATAATTTGCACTCACTTTTGTGGTGGTTTCCTCACTGTGTTTCGCTCACAAAGAATGTCGCTCAACTGAAACAGGTGCTGCGTTGCACTCTGTTCTCTTTCTCTCACTTAACTTTACTCTTTTTTTCTTTCCCAGGGATATGAACCCGGTTTACCTTAGTTGAGAAGGGAAAAAGTAGCTGCTTTGCTTTTTGACTATTTCCTTCCCAAAAAAGTGCTCTGGTACCAAGATAAAAATATATAAGAGAAAGTAATCACTGCAATACATTAATAAAGAATGAGAAAGCCTTTAAATAGGCATTACACTAACTGAAAGAAGCAAAAAACAAGTGAGAACATGGCCCACTATCTAAACTAATTGCAAACAAATAGCAACTACTTAACAAATCCACTAACTCATTTATTCCTAAATAACTGGAAAGTCAAACAACAAACTCAACAAACTTTGAAGCACTAGTAATGCTAATTATCCAACAGGATTTGCACACGCTGCGGAAATTGAATTATGCGCTTATTAATGAGAACAATGAATCAGGTTCTGGAGATTGTTGGGATAGAGTCACAACTTGTACCGAAAGTTCAACCTCGTCAAGCGGAATCTTAGAGTGTTGTCCACTCGTCAAACAAGAATTAGTGAATGAAAGAGAATGCTTATGTACTGTTAAGGCTCTTCTTCATGACGATCCCTCGGCTGTCGAAGCCTTATCTCAGATTTTGACGTTTTGCAGCATCCCTGGTTCTCTTGACACTTTATGCCCCGGTATGTCTTCACTATTCCATTTTATTTTGTGCCAATAGCTAGGCTAGACACAATGAAACATCTCCATCATCTAAGGTTACGTGCGTATGTCGTTCAGTTATTCACCGGGTCTAATAATTTGCGTTCTTTAGAAATTACAACACTTTTACTTATGTGCTATTCACATAGGGCTTTAACAAATATAAATAGTAAGAGGATAGATTAATTAGTTGGAGAAAAACAAAAAGGACTTCATATTCACATGTGTGGAAATTATATATAGAGATAAAATCAATTTTTGATACCTTTCTGAAAACAAGAAAATAAATTCCTTTGACTAATAAGAATCGGACCATCTTTTAATTAAAGTTTTACAACAACTGTTATTATATATATGTAAAATGTCATGAGATTTGTCACGAGATATATAATTTTGTTATAATCAGTAAAACTGATTATATTCAATCATTCATATCAGTATTTCATACATCTCACTTAGAGAGAATCAGAGAGAAATTCTCACTTCCCTATGTCTTTCTTCTTGCACACATAGTCTATATGCAGTTGTTATATTTGGTAGAGGATCCATCATTAACACATTAGTCCTCACCATCCCAAAATCATCATTCAACTTCATTAAAAACATCATAAGTCTTTTCTTCTGCTGAGACTGCAACATCTTTTGTGTCAAAGCACATGAACAATTGTTACAAGAACAAAGTGGAAGGGGATCAACACTGTCCAACTCATCCCAGATTGCTTTAATTTTTGTGAAAAATTCAGAAATCGGCTCATTTTTTCTTGATGTAACTCAGATAAGGTTTGTTCTAAGGAATACTGTTGTGTAGCTGATGTATGCCCAAATCTTTCCTCCAAATCTTTCCACAGCTCTTTAGCAGTTTTACAAAACCAAACACTCTTGCTTATATTCTTTTCTAGTAAGAAAAGCAACCAGCCAAGCACAAGATCATTACATCTGTGCCAAGCTTTATATGTGTCTGCAATAGTTGCAGGACAAACTACAGATCCATCCACAAATCTTAGTTTATTCCTGGATGAAAGAGCTAACATGATAGACCTCTTCCAATCATTATAACCATTTCCATTAAACAACTCATTCACCAGTTTTGTGTTACTATTATCAACAGGATGAATATAGTACACACTTCCTAACACAGCAGTAGGATCAACACTAGTCTCAAGCATTTTTTACTCCTCAAATCAGACAAGAAATACACAATATCTTCAACAAATCAACTTATAATCCACAAAAAAAAAAACTCCAATTATCTCAACAAATCAGCTAACAATCCACAAATAACTTCAATTATCTTGATTACTACAGAATCTTCTTCAATCAAGATATTCAACCAACAAGAAATCATCAAACAATCAAGAACCTCTAAATTCCGATCAACAATTCTCTGAAAAACTTCTACTATCTAAGAATTTCAACAACAATTTTCAAACAATTCAACGATTCGAAAAACAATCAACAATCTCTAATCAACCTAGATTATCAGAAAGAATTTACCAGAAATTATTTCAGTATCAACCTCAGAAATGGAAACTTCAAGAATTTGCAAGAATTTCGTCAATTTGAGTCTGATACCATGTTATAATCAGTAAAACTGATTATATTCAATCATTCATATCAGTATTTCATACATCTCACTTAGAGAGAATCAGAGAGAAATTTTGAGAAGATTTTATTATGTAATGTGTTAAAACTGCAATGTAGTAATACATGAGTATTTATACTCAGTTAGAGAGCTGCCAACATCGCACTCTTTATAATAGAAAGAAGAGAGAGAAGGTTGCCAGCAAGGCACTTTAGTCCGTAGAATTTATATCACCTATATCACCAATAAATTTTTTTCGAATTTGCGTGAAATGAATACATCCATTTTAGTTTACAATGATATACTTCATCTGTTCCATATTACTTGCAACACTTTGACCAAAAAGTTCTCACATTTTTTGTCAAGAACGGAGGAAGTACAACTTTATTGTACTTATGTTGATTTGAGTTTACCGATATAATACGTACTGGATCTGATTTCATGAATGTTGCAATCATGATTCGTATGAACACCATCAAGCTCTATGGAACTTTGTTTCCTCCGCAACTAGGTTAACTTTAATCACTAAAGTATGGAGTGTTTGGTGGTAGTTTTTTAAGTAATTTGTAGTATTTTAAGTAGGTTAAACCACTAATAAATTTAAATTTTACAGTTTAGCAAGGAAGTTTGAGAATGAACTTGTTTGGGTAGTGTCTACAAAGACTATCGGAATTCTCTTTTACATTAAGGCTTTTTTTAATTAATATATACAATGCATTATACTATGCGTAAAACAATCAATTTTCAAACTCTTACAATTATTTTTGTTCCGGAACATGTAACGAAAATAATGTGATGGCTGGCAGCCAGTTCTCTAGTGTAATACAAACGAAATTTCATAAAAAATTTACCCTGAAGCTATTGGTATTACACTCAATCTATTACTATTGCGTACTACTTTGCTTCGCTTGTATATGAACTAGTAGTACATGTTTATATGAGTAAAAGTTTAACTACTCTATTTCGAGATTTAAGTTCCTATGAAACCCTGTTTCCCTCACCAGGCCACTCGTTTATTGTCTATGCTAATTTTGAACTTGTACAATACACAAGCTAAGAAATGAACCTTAAAAATTTTATTTTCCTTCTTTCTTCTTCGATTGCAACATATCTTTTTCTTCTCAAACCTGACAAATTTGACCGTAAATTTATTCAAATATAATGAAAATTAATTATCAAGTGAAATCTCATAAGCTTAGTTTCAAATTACATTTTCAAAATATTAACTTTTAATATTGTTTACTGCATGTATTTAACTATATTGATAGTCAAAGATTGTATTGTAGTTTGTTGACGAAAAATGTTGCAATTGATAAAAAAACGAGGAAGTATATCATGAATGTAAATATAGATATAAGTATGTGATAAACTTCATTAGGTCTAACACAAGCCCACATCAGAGGAGAGTTTGACCACATACATGGTTGGAAGGGTTCCGTCCTAAAACCAATTGGTGATAGGTGGAGTAACCCACTAATCTATATGTTAATCATTCTCTCTCTAGTTCTTCAATATGAGACAAGTACTTTTAACTCACATGGGCTATACTCTTAACAGTATGTTACAAAAACTTTTTCTTGCAGAAACAGATACAGATACAGATACAGATAATACTGGCAATGGGAGTGAAAGCAGAAGCATAAGTGGTAGCACTAACAAGATTTCGTATTCAGTTGGATTACTCCCTAGTTCACTCTTGCTCATTTGGGCGACAAGTGTGTTAATAGGAAATCTATGATATTACGAGTTGTATTTGTATTCTCTGAAATGTGTGTATGGATGTTCTAACTCTGGGAAGGAGCTTGTAAAGAATAGTGAATGATTTCACTTTTCAAGGCATTCTATAAATTCGTCGACTCAATATAAATCAGTCAAGTGTGTTAGTTATATTGCGTATCATGTTTAAAAGGATAATTATATTCAGTTATTCCATGATCGACGAATGATGATGATGATCTTGATATTTTCGTATATGAGGACAATCTCGGATTTATGTTTTTCGTACATGATAGATGATGATCTTGATGTTTTCATATATGTTTCTTATGTTGTAAATTTCTGATTGGAATGAAATCAGTTTGTTTCTCGTTGCTATTATCCTCTTCATTTATGTTTTTAAGTTTAACAGTCCAGTCAGCTTTTGTTGTACACACAAAGATAAAAACATAGAGTGCGTCTTTGGTGTAACATGTTACAACAGAAGTTATTGTGTAATATGCATAATGACATAGACTTCAATAAGAATGACATGGACTAGCTTGGAAAGTAGGCATTGGTGAATGCATTAATATTTGGCAAGATCGTTGGCTTAATGGGGACAATCTATAATCTTTGGTTATTGGTCCTCCCGCCTTCTTGGAGACAAATCTTAAGCTTAGTGAGCTGCGGTCTAAGGATATTACCCAGCTCTTCCCCTTTCATTTCCATCCTCATTTACTTCAGAGAGTGAGATCTACTAACTTAAATTATAACCAAGATCGAACTTACTCGCTTTGGACAAAACTAAATAAATTTGACTCAAAACTTGCTACAGCCGAAATTGTGGAGTCTAGTAAATTGGAAATGGGGGGACTGGAAATGGGTTTAGGGTAGTCTGGGTCACCCGAAACATCAATTCTTCATTTGGCAAATTTGGTGGGAATGAATGCCTACCAATGCTAACATGAATTTCAGAATTAGAGACCACTCCCCAAATTGCATCTTTTGTCCGATGACCCAAGAAGATATGAACCATGTCTTGAGAGTTTGTCCTCGCGTCGTGCTCGTAAGGTTTGGAGGTTGGCTGATATAGATGTCCATCTTGCTACCCATTTCAAAATTTGGTTAAAAGATCTTATGACCACAGATATTACCCACAAAAACTGCGCTATACCTCGAAATATCTTTGCCGTGTTTATTTGTTGGCAGATTTGGTTACGCCGGAATGCTTGGCTCTTTAAAAAAGAAAATACTCCATCAGGTGTCCTTCTAAAAACTTCCTATTGGGCCGCCACATAATGGTTCTTCACTTAGAACCAACCTAAGGTGGGTAAAACTCCCAATATCCTTACCACCCTCCTTTGGTCTCCGCCAAAAAAAATCATCTTAAAGTAAACATTGATGCTATTTTTCTTTTCGCTACTAAACAAGCTTTCCTTGGTGCTATATGTCATGACCATGAAGGGCTTTGGGTTGAGGGTTTTCAATTGTCTACCTACACCAATAATGCGTTTGAAGCTGAATTGAAAGTCATACTTACAGCTTTATAGTGGATCAAAGAAAAAAATTGGGAGAATGTTACAGTGGAAACAGATTGCCTTCGCCCTAAAATGGCCATCTTGAATGATGTGAATTAAACTTAAATATTCATGAGTCAGATTTGTTAAATTTGTGCAGGGAGTTTGATGAGTCATATTTATACATAGATTTTAGGTTCATTTGGGTTGCATTTCAAGTTCAAATGAGAACATTTAGGTGCATATTTGCATGATTTACTCAAGTTTGGCTATACTGCTCTCCGTTTGCTTGTTTTGATGAATTTCAGGTGATATTAATGCAAATAGACTATGGTTGGCTAGGCTTGAGTTAAGCAAACATGAATAAAGAAGGTAGATTGCATGAGGATCACAAAGCATCTCTCTGGGACGAATTTGGGCTAGAATGAAGCAAAGCATTGCTGAAAGAAGTGCCAAAACTTACTCTTGCACACTCTTTTACTCATAACTTTTGGTACACAAATGATAATGGATTGATTCCAATTGGGTTGGAAATTAGAGTTCAAGAGCTTTCCAACGAGTGGTCACTTGCCTAATTCCGACGAATAACGAAGAAGTTATGGCGTTTTGAAGATATAGATTTTGTGCAGGCTGACGATCGCCCGGCCGGGCGGAATCCGCCCTGGCTGCCCGGGCGCTCTTACTTAGCCAATTTTCATTGTTTGGAGAAGATTTGGAAGAAAAGAAAATATTTTGTCGCGGGCCCGACCAGGCGGGGCGCTATTTTACTTATGCGAAAAATGACCTGACGACCGCCCGGTCGGGCGGAATCCGCCCCAGCAACTTGGGCGGGGCGATTTTTATGCGTTTTGAAGCGCGTGTTGCGCTGACTCTTATTTTCTTATAAATACTTATCCTTTTAGGGTTGAAGGGGGACGTTTTTACATTATACTTTCAGCTTTAGTTTTCCTAGGCACATTTGAATTACTCAAGAACCATAATATTACTCTTTACCATTTTTACATTGAATTTTCAATAAAAGTTGGGATTTTTGCAAGATTGTTCTACATTGGTATTTCTTCTCTTCTCTTATTATTCTTATTCAATCTTTGATTATTGATTCACCATGTTTACTTGTTTCATCATGAGTATGTTTTTCTTAATTATGATTGAGTAGTTTAATTCTAGGGTTAAGGGGATCCATGAATATTTATGAAGGGATGTTTATAAAGTATTGATTTTTAATGATGTATGTTGATTCCTATTGAATGTATTATCTCTATTCAATCCGATTTGGCCAGATTTGATTGTTATAGTATTGCAATATTAGGTTATGCGCCGAGAGGTATAAACTTGATATTAAGGCTAGTTTCAATAGGTAGAATTGGTATTAATAAATTGCGAGAGCCTGTTAATATCATTCTATGGTTAATTTCGACTCGAGAGAGGAAATCAACCTGTTTGACTGCATTATTTATTATTGATTATTGTGTTTCATCCTGGATTATTGTTCATTGGTGAACCTATGCCCTAGACTCTTTATTATTGATATTCTCGATATAGTTATTGACTAGTTTAGTATTATAACAAACAACATATTCGTTACCTATAATCTAGACTTGACCGACGATTAGGAAAAGAACATTGTTTCCCTGTGGATTCGACCCTACTTCCCTGACTACTATTTGTTAGAGGACTTTAGGATTACTTTTGATTAGGTGATACGACTTTAGCCTGTCAGAGTTGCTCCAAGGTCAAGAAGGAACTAGGCTACATTCACTACAAGAAAACCCAGTTTAGCGACTGAATTTTGCGACTGACATTGAAGTTAGTCGCTAAAAATAAGTTTGGCGACTGACGGAGACTAGTAGTTTCTAATTTGCGATTGAATACGAGGTGGTTGCTAAGTAGTCGTAAAATTGCGACTGCATATATTTTTTTGCGACTGAAAAGCAGTTGCTAGACTAAATAAAAGGGGTTGGGCTGGTTTCACATAAAACGTTGGGCTTGGAGCCATTGGTAGGATATAAAGTAAAAAAAAAACTAAATCTCTTTTCACCCAAATCCCCTGTTTCCCCAAATCCCTCACACCAGCCGTTCTCCCTCTCTCTCCCTCTCTCTTCCACCTACCAACAACCAAGAAACTAGATCGTGTCGGCGTCAACATTCAAGCCCAGCCACCAACCCGCGCGCGGCGCTGCCTGCCACTAGCCACGAGCTTCTATTTCGCCACACCCGCCGGGACACCACCGGCATCACCACCCCTTCTCTCACTCCCCACGACGATCACCAGTCCACCAGCGCACCACATCACATTCTCTCTCGCAGTCGCAGGCGTCACTTCCAAGGTAATCCAATTCTTCTTGCACGATTGATTTTATAGGGTTTGCGAATTTCAATTTTCGAAACTTTGTTTTAGATCTAGTTATGATTATTGCGGAGTATTTTTTTCATGTATTTAATGTTCGTAATTGATTGCTCAACATTTGGATACTTCAGATTTGGTAACTGTAGGTTGATTCATTTTATTGGTGATGGAAATCGCTTGTGTTTTCATGTTTTTTATGATAATTTTTGTAATTTACCCTTACTATGCGGGCTGTTTTCAGCTGCTAACAATCCTCATTAGCTGTTGTATTTCTTCAATGATATTTTAAAATTTGCGCTTAAGTTGAAAAATAAGGTCCATTTTTTGTTTGTCCTGTTGGGTTTTATTTTGCTAATCTAACTGCTGAATTGGTCTCTTAATTGGCACTTGGGAGTTGCTAATATGTTCACTTTTAGATATTATACAACTTTGCTTCTTTAGTTGAGCTTCCAATTTTTTTTCTTTGTCAGGTTTGGTTCATTTTTTTTTTTTGCTGAGTAAGTAAGTTTCATTCCATAATTCACCATTACAACCTAAACTAATCAAGAAGCAGACGAACCAACTAGGTTGGACCCTCACAACTTCAAGATTAGGACAAAATTACATCCAGAGAAGGATACAACTAAACTCACATCAAACAGCTTCCTAGCTATTCCTTAGACTAGTAAACCATACATAGTCAGCCCTTGATATTTTCTTAGGCATTACAGCCAAAATTCTAGCTCTTACTACATTCTGAATATGTTTACAGACAAAATTAATGTTAGGAACACATTGCTCCCAGTAAACTTTATTTCTGGCATACCAAACATAATAAACCAAAGCTGAGATGCTTGCCATATAAACATTTCTCTTGAACTTGGACTTCCTGCTATGCTGGATCCATCTGAGTAACTGTTGTAGTTCTGATGTAGTATTGATTTGTAACCAATGTTTAATGTTAGTTAAACAACTAATACTAAACTGGCAAGTAAAAAAGAGATGCTGATGCTCTTCAGGTAGTCTGGTACATATGAGGCACTGTTCAGAGCTGCTAACACCAATTCTAGCCAACCTAGCAGTTGTCTGTAGTTTACATTGCACTGCCAACCACATAATAAACTTGTGCTTTGGCAAGCTGAGTCTATTCCATACTGCAGTGTCCCAATTCACTATTACTTGATCATCCACCAATTTATCATACACCTTTTTCACTGAGTAGGTGTTCATCTGATTCAACTCCTGTTGTGTCGTCACTTGTTTCAAAACCTTTTTTACCACTAGTTGGTTCTAGAAAACAATGTAGAAATTGACTAGAACCCTTTATTATATTGACCATAATACTACTTGCCTTCCATGCCAATATAATTCTCCCACCTTCGTACAAATTACTCCCTCCGTCCCAAAATACTCTTGACACTTATCAGGACACGTAGTTTTAGATGATAAGTTGTTATTTGGTTATCAATTGTTATTTTATTGAAAAGGTATATGTGATAGGAGTTAGTAAGTAGTAAAAGTATTATTATTTTATTTGGTGGAGAGAGAGTGTGGGTCAATGGTTAGAGTTTGTTGGTAGTATGAGTGGTATTATTTTATTTGGAGGAGAGAGAGTGTGGGCCAATGGTTAAAAGGTGAAAGGATTAAAATAATAGTGGGCCATATCCAAAAATAGAAGTGTAAAGAGTATTATGGTACAGATGAAAAAGGAAAGTGTAAAGAGTATTCTGGGACAGAGGGAGTATTATTAGTGGTAAAGCACCAACCACTAAAAATTCTTTGATATAAATTGCCAAGATTGTGAGTCTTGACTTTTGTTTCTAAGAGAGCAACAATACCAACAGACATACTGTGAATATATCTTTTCACATCATTCTGTTTCTTGATTGTATTGATGCCTCTTACATTCCAGCATAACACCTTATCCATTGCTGATAGGAGGATCTCCCCCTCCTTGTGATGTAATCACTCCCTACCTTGCTTTTTCCAGCTGCTTCTCATGCTGCTCATTCACATTCAAAATAACAAATGAATTTTTATCAGTGTGTTTGACAGTGGATGATCTTACCCTAATAGGCTTCAATGCTCTTTGAAAGCCTTCAGGATCCACGTCCCGCCTCTTCTCCTGAGCTGGAACTTGCTGCATTGGTTCAGAGACAGCAGAGACTTCTACCACAGGGGTAGGAACCAGTACTGTGTCTTGAACCTGACTTGATTGAAGTGGCTGTATTTTTTAGGCACCCAAATCTGCTTCACCTTGAATCTGCATTCAGAACTTGAGTATCCCATGATCTTACAGTGCTGACAATAACTTGGTCTCCATTCATACAACACAGGCACTTCAGTAAGATCACCATTTTCATTCCAAAATTGAACAGAATCAGGGAAATTACCATCCAATTTCATTTCTACTAAAACCCTAGCATATTGTAGTTTATCCCGTTTCCTTGTAGCATCATCCCTCTTGATAGGATCTCCCACTTGAGCAACAATCTTATGTAAAGATTTCTCACCCCAATATTTCAGGTTTAATTTCAATTGCACCCAAATTGGCACCGTTTTCAAGTTTTCTTTCTCAAAATCCATATCAGGCATCCATGGTTTCACTATCAAAGGTTTCTTATCAAAGAAATAATGCCCTGTGAGAACTGTATCTCTCGAATCCATAGCTGGAAATCGAACTAAGAACATTCCCTTCTTAACAAGAGCAACCTTATCCACCTTATATTGTCTCCAAATCCTCCTAAAAAATCCTTCCATTACTTGAACTGGTGAATTTGCACCAACCACATAACATATCAAAGAAGCTAGAATTCCAGAAATCAATTTCTTCCTGAATGCCCTCCATTTCAATTGATACAGGTTCAATAACATCATTAACATTCAATTCATCATTCAATCCCAGATTCAGTTCATTCTCCACACTTTCAAGTTCAAAATTCACAGGCTCAACATTCTGTTGTAAGATTGGAATAGAATTATTACCTGGTGAAGGTACTGTTCCATTGCTCGCACTACAATGAATAGACTGCAACCATTCATTGAAAGTATGTCGAATTCCAGTTTGTTGCTGCAACGTAACAACTGAGGTCTTAGGAGTAAGCACCTCCCCAATTCCCAATCCAAAGTCCAATGCCTCAATTCCCATAATTTCATCCATCGATTTCGTACGCAAAGCTTGTGAATCAGAAGATGGACCCTTAGCTTTCTCCTTCAAATTTCCAGACGCGTTTCCTTGAGCTTTTCCACCATTTTTTCTTGCCATGGCAACGATGCAAGGCACCGAAAGAAAATGCAGGTAAAATCGTCTCAATTAATGGAGATTACTGTTCCATTGAAATCCTAGAGAGAGGAGAGAGCTTCTCTCACTAGAATTTCCGTTTTCTCTCTCTCGTTTCAGGTTTGGTTCTCATATGAAGACATAAGTTTCACTTGCAATAATGTAATTTTTTTACTGCATACTCAAACTTTTATTTACTTACGCTTGTTAATATGTAATACTTTGTATATTGTATAATTTGACCATTTTGTAATTTATATTTCATGGACGAAATTTCTATGTTATTTATACATAATATTCTGATTCTTTTTCAGGAGTATGTTGTACTGTATTATTAATTTGAATGAAATCGGCAACAATTTTTTTGTTGTTGATTTCATTTTTCTTATTTTCTTTTTGGTATTTTGCGACTACCGCGGTAGTCGCTAATATGCATGTGTCAGTCGCTAAATTTAGTCTCCACCTTCTAGTTGGTCTCTTATCAGTTAGTCGTTGAGTAGTCGCTAATCAGTCGCAAAACTAGCGACTAACCCAAAATCAGTCGCCAAAATCATTTTGCGACTAACCTTTTAGCGACTAACCATAAATTGGTCTCCAGCGGTCGCTAACTCAATTTAGCGACCGATTTACATGTTTTAGCGACTACTTAGGTCGGTCGCTAGATCCAGTTTTTCTTGTAGTGATTATGAAGGAAGAGGAGCAAACAAGCTTGCGGATAGTATAGCTAAAAATGCTAAGGAGAAAACAAATGGTTTTAATACTTTGTGTATTTTTTGAGCACCTCTCCCCCGAATTGTATTAAACTTTATGAACATGATAGACAAAATGCTTTAGCTACCTTATCGGACCCGATGGTTTATGACCATCAAAGGGATGTATTAAACGTTAATCTTATTTATTAGTATTGCTCCTTTCCTCCAAAAAAAAATGGACTATACAAATAAGGACATGAATCTCATGTCATTTTCTCAATTTTTTTGGTGAAAAAGTAGTTACATTGATTAGTCATAATAGTTGAAGAGTTGAATACAATCACTATCATAAAGATCAATACAATAACCAGGGGTTGGGGGAAGACCCTAGTTACATTGCATCTAATACTAGCCGTCCTACAATGCTTCTAAACCATCTGCAATCTTGTTGGAGGCACGGGTACAATAGCTAAGCTCGACCTCCGGTAGCTTCTTCAGTATTTCCCTGCACCGGTTCGTCAGAGCACCATATTTATCAAAAGCAACGAGGTCACTGGTGACAATTTCCACTGCAATACGACTATCAGAGTAAACTTGGGCATTAGTATATTTATAATAATCAGCAATCATCATTCCCTCATAAATTCCAAGGATTTCTGCCTCAAGAGCATCAGTTGCGTAGCTCTTCTTGTCAAACCCAAGGATCCACAAGTTCCCGAGTGGTGGCAAATAACGCCCCCCACACGGCCACACCGATCGGGCGACAACTAGAAACAAAGGACGCATCAACGTGAATTAGAGTACGAGTGGTAGGCCAAATAAACCCAAACAAAGGATGTCATTTTCTCATTTACTTTATGTCATTGGAGTATTTTTTTACAAAAGAAGTGGTGGTTTATGGGTTGTTACACCATAAATTATTGTATAACAGTTACACTCAAGAATTTGTGTAAAAACAAGTGCTCATGTATTTCACTGATCAAGCAACTTATGAAGCACGTCCCTTGTCTGAACTCTGAAGTCTTTGCCTTAAAAGCAAGCCATAGGATAAACCAATGTTTAGGTCATGAAATAATAAACTTTTGTTTTATCTGAACTCTGAAGTAAAAGGGGATAAGATAATTAACTTACTAACAAATTAGAAAACATGCCGCCCAGTTCATGTTAAACCTCAAAAGCAATAGCTAGTCGTGGATTAGTGGTACTCATGCACATGCATGTGATTGATTGTCGTCGTAATTATGTGATATCCAAAGATAATAAGATGACAGCTCGCTATAGCCTGCTATTTTTATCGACATTTGATTCTTTTGATTAGAATTAAGTTGACATTTAAATGCAATACAAGTTGGTCTAGTAACATTTATAAATGTTATATTCCTTATTTTGGGAAAGGTGTTGGGTCTTCTCTTAACGAACTCTAATAATAGGTATAAATTTTCGATGGTCCGTTTTATATATGTTTAGGATACAATATGGAATCCAAATATTATGTTTCATAATTCATTTACCATTTATGTGTCATTCTATTTTATTGATGTTGTTATTAATCTTATGATTCACCATCCAATATTTTAAAATTTAAAATACATAATAATTAACCAATAAGAAGAAGTAGTACATAAGTGGTACACAATTTGTGGGACAGAGGATTCGATTCTACAGTATGGTGGTAATTGTTAGGGAGTCCAAATCTTCTGTACCACTTTTTTGTACCATTTTATGTACCCCTCAATATTACTGGTTGAGCATTATTAGATTTAACAAACTTCTTATTTTAAAAAAGAAATACGACAAACAATAATTGAAACCAACCAATAAGATTGAGTGCATAGGTAACAATCAAATAAGTGTGGCAGAAGATTATTTTCTCATTGCTAGGTTGTTTAATAGGCCAGAACATATAGTGGTAATAGTAATGGTTTTTCATCGATCTAATTTGTAAAATATTTATTATGTTGATTCTCATTATAAAGGAACTTCGTTATCAAACATATATACTTTCTCTGTTCCAAATTAAATGCAACAGTTTCCATAAACGACAATTTCAAATTAAATGCAACATTTTACTTCTTTCTATTCTTGGTAAAGTTTTTGAGTGGAAAATTACGAATATACCCTTACTAAAACTAATTAAGCCTTATTTAAGTACACACACCTCTTTTTATAGTTGTGTGGTCCCACTTTCTCTCTTCATATTAAGTTAGTCACATGCCTTTACTTTTTCTTAATCTAACCTTAAGAAATTTTACCTAGGAGAATGTGCCATCCAAATTGTTGCATTTAATTCGGAAGGGAGGAAGTATGTGTATTTTTTCTTAAGAATATCTACTACAACTTAATATGTACTGCAAAGTGATTAAAGTGATAATTGATTATTTGGGGGTAAATTTACTAGACACTACCTTATAAAATACATTTTTTGTGAGAAAATACCTAATAAAAGAAAATGAGGCATAAACTACCTTATAACTTTTTAGCTAGATTCCAGTGTGTTGACTTTATTTTCCAATATTAGTTTTTATTCTTCTCCTTTTTTATCCCCTATCTCGTTTTAACACAATTCTTCTCCATCCCCTATACCAAATCAGCCATAGTCGTATACCATTTTAGGAAAATTTGCGAGAAACTATCTTATAATATGCTTTCTGCGAGAAACTACCTAATAAAAAAAGACATAAAACTACTTTATAATTTTTTATGGCAAAACGGTACCAATCGCCTGAATCACTGGGTTGACTATGTTTTCTAGCATTGACCAACACGTTCCTAGCACTTGATTTATGGGATATAAGATCGTAAAAATTTGGTGTGATTCAATATTAGATTTGCTGTCGAAGATAGATATTGAGTAGAAAATTATCGATTTTCTAGATGTTATGGCTGATTTGTAGAATGGCGTGGGGAAGAGTATTCTTAAAATGAGAGAGAAATAAAGCATGAGAAAGATATAAGGATCAAAAAGGGGATTAATAAAAAATCAATGCTGAAAAATAAAGTAAATCCACCGGTATATGACTATTGGTACCTTTTTGCCACATAAAATTATATAAGGTAGTTTTATGCCTTTTTTTATTAGATACTTTTAGTAAAAAGTGTATTTTATAAGGTAGTTTCTTGTCAATTTTCCTTATGTGGTAGGATAAACATCTGTCTATGACTTTTTCTATAATATTACTTGAATGGATTCAACTAATTACTAATCCAACCCAAATTCTTAAGATTTATAGTTTCTTAGCACATTATAATTAGAATAATAAACTTTGATTTGTCTAACAATTTTAAATTCGGAGAATTTGAGACATGCATGCCAAACATAACTTACATGATGTCACTCATGACATATGAGTAAAGCATCACTTTCATGAACAATTTTCAATATTCATTAACAAATTAATATCAGCAGAAAAACGAAATCACGGTCAGCCGCACGTAGTTAGTACTTCATGAATTAGGAACTAGTTCCATTCCTTTGTATTGGTACTTTATGGTCACAGACATGAGACAGCACCAAATAAGCAGGTAAATGGATAAACTTACTTTGTATATTAATCCCAATTAGTTTTTGATATATAATCGGGCATTGAGTCCATAACTAAAGTGACTGTTTTTTCAAAGGGTGCCTATAATTATACATCAGTTTTTTAACCCTTTTATAATACAGAATGCATAACTTTTAGGATTTGTTGTTTTTCAATAAACTATAATTTTGAAGTTTACACGAATACATATATTATGTGTACATTGTTACTAGCTTCTTCAGAAACGTTCGGGCGCCTTGCAAGGGCTCCCTCACTTCTTGGAAAGCAGTAGCAACAGAATCAAGACTTTTCAAATTCCCTATAACTGCCGAGAAGTTAAATTCTTTTTACTCTCGAAAACAGTTAACTTCGCATTTTTAACTCCATACAATATTATTAAATAGCTCATGGGATACCGGTGGTGAACTAGAGAAGTTGGCAGCCCACGGGATTTTTTTGATACCGTATGGAGCCACCGTCGTGAGCAGTATAGCATGTGAAGGTGTCTCAAGCTTATAGGAGGTCACAACTCCTCCGTCTTGAGTCTTTTCACGCCTTAGTATAAAAGTGTAAAACCCCGAAAAACGAGTAGGTCTCGGCCTGCATCACACAGGTGGTTCCGATCCTACCCCGAGCTTAGAAAGCTCTCCTGAGTTCCGGGTTTGTCGTCATAGTCATTTTATACCGCGGCAACCAATGCCGTCTTGTCTTACTGAGCTAACGGATATCGCATTCGAGATCGCGAAAATGCGATTTCTTCATTGCACCCGCCAATGCCGCATCCACAGGATAAGCATTCATTTACCTTTCAAAGAGCCTTTATCCCGCAGCATCTTAAGTATGCTACAAAGAGGAAAGGGCTATGCGCAAGAAAGACATTCAATAGCAAGCGCCATCAAGAGACATGGAAGATGGCCCAATACAAGAAAATCCTCTTTTAGCGATCGACTTTAGCGATTACCAGAATTTTGGCCGCTAAAATTTATGTTTGCGACGAAACGAGGCCAATAGATGCAAAATTTATGACTATTATTTATGTGTTAGGCGGTAGGTGGTCACTAAAATTCATGTGCTAGCTTCTATCGTATATTTAGTCTCCAATGGTCACGAACGTTTTTCAGCGATCGATTTTTTATCATAGTGCTAAAACGAGCTTTTCTTATACAGTTGATGAAAACACTTATTGACGAAAAAAAAAATTATAATATTGAAAATAGTTGGGCAATATCAATCATATAAAATTTGAAATTTAACACGAGTGGGTTGTACATGAATTGTGACATAAATTGGATAATTGGACTCCTTTTAATAGGGCATATATATATCGTTATTGTGTTTCTTAACTTATTATCAATGATGATCTTCAGAGAAAAATGTGGGACCGAACATAGTAATAATGAAACTATTTACTCGATTTTTAATGTTTAATCAATATTATTACAACCTGAACAATGAAGCCAATCATTATCAACCTTGAGTCAACACGAAAATGAAGCATCCCTTCCAAGCACAATGCTCCATAAATTACGGATCTTATTATTACTCTATATACGTATAGCTCATCTCCCGTAACTCATCATGAACACAAGCAGCTATATATACTACACTAAAGATCGGTCGACAAGCTTTACCATCAAACAACCCCAACCCCACACAACCCCAAAAAAAAACATTAGCGAGGGAAAATGAAGGTGGAGAATTTTATGATTGTTGTTGTACTAATATTATGTTCTTCCTCATCAACCTCAGCACAAATGCCAAATAATATTCCTCCATGTGTATCCAAATTATCAGATTGCTCTACCAAAGCCATGGAATCAACTAATTTGGCTACTGGTGAGATGCCATGCTGCTCTGAATGGGCAAAAGAAATCAAAGATAGCACACAGTGTGTATGCGACAATTTTAAACCTTATTTGAGTTCATTAACTGACTTTTTCACTCTTTGCAAGATAGATGCTCCTACATGCGAAGGTATCTCTTTTCTTTTCTTTCTCATTAATGTATTTATGATCTTTTAGTACTATATCTCTTTCTTCTTTTGTATTTCTGTGTCTAGAGAAAAACTCATGTGTCACTCAACCCATATGGATGGAGAAGAAAGCGAGTATGAGAAACGTATAACTATACAGGAATACTGTGTCTCTTTTTCTTTTGGTGAACAATGGTGGCATAGATTAAGAATATTGTGTGCCTCATAAATTGGTTTCGAACGTAATCTGAATATGAATTTGACTTGTATGTTGTTAGACTCTTCTCCTGTATAGCTTTGTGCATATGACTAACATATACGCTTATTTATGAAGTTGCTCAACTCTTTCTATATTTAAGCTGCCTTATAGCAAGGTGATATGCAAGTAAATAGTTATATAGCACTGTATCGCAAACTTTATTTACTTAAACCACTGATTGCTATCATAAATCTATTATATAGTTGAGGAAGTTCTAAAAAGATAATTTACAATATGTTAGGGAGTATTGTATATTAAGGAGTTTCCTTACTTTAGGAGTCTTGTGATATATTGTTTCCTATATTTATTAGGAAAGGTGTTGGAACACAAGGTGACACTCAAGAAGGGGGAGGTTGAATTGAGTGGCTAAATCTAATCGATTTTCGCAAAAACACCTTTATAGCACAGTGCCGTACACTGTGTTGTTCGCTTGTAAAATCTCCGATTAACGTTTTTGCTCAAACGAAACTTAACCAAACACTAAAACAATTATATCAAATAATAAAACACTGGAATTTAACGTGGTTCAATCTCACCTTTGAGATCTACGTCCACACAAACTACTCTTTTATTATTTGAATCGTAAAATATCAAACTCTCGATACAAACCGATTCCCCCACTACTAACCCTAGTAGTGCTCCCCAACACTTAACTCTAAGTGTTGCAACTCTCTATAATAATAAAATTACAGAAAGAATAATCCCTCAACCAACGTGCTTCTTAGTCAAGCAAATTTGAGGACAATTACAAACGTTGTTTAATTTCCTAATCTGATTAGAACTCTGTGATATACTCTGTGCCTTAGGAACTTGTTTTCAGCTCTCAAAAATCTTGAACTCACTTATCTGAAAAACGTGAAGAATAAAATCGAGTTGCAATCTCTTATAAGCATATGACTGACTGAAAACTCTCGTAAAAATTATGTTCATCTTTTTACTCCTTATATTAAGGGATAAAGCTTTTTCCTCAATGAAAACAAATTTTATCTTTTAAAATCTGATTTTTCAAATCCTTATAGAATATGGATTTCTTCATATCAACTCTTTAAATCAGATTTCTTATCAACCAAACTTGATCACATCAGTTTTTATGATATATATTTCAAAAACTCTTTTTCCAAAACTATATTCGAAAAACTAAATTTTATCACAAGTTTGTTTTACTCGGATTTTTATCAAAACACGTTTTTAACAATTCTTTTTCACAACTTGTTTTTCGAAAATCTTTTTCCTTTTATATAAATATATAAAATTAACATAATTACTAATTTCCTTAACTCAAAGAAAATAATAATTATCCTAATTTAATATTTCTATACTTGGCACATAATATATCACCTAGTTCAAGTATTACATTTTACATATAGTAACTAAACTTAGGAATATAAACTTGACTTCAATCTTGATTCTTCCTTTCTTCAAAGTCTTCATTTAGTTACTCCTTTCTCAATCATCTGAAACAAACTTTTCATACTACAACATATTATATTATTTTGCATCATCAAAACTTAACATACATATGCACAACAAAAGGTTTGTAACTATATACTGATTATTTGAGTAATGAGAAGGCAACACGAATTATCCCTAAACCTAATTTTACATGGTATCAGAGCAGGTTAGATTTTTTTTTTTTGCTTTCCTCTCCTTCTCATAATACAATATACTTTCTAAAAATGAGTACACAATATTTATTTTTTGATATCATAATACAATGTAACATATTATATTGAGAAGAATATAGGTGACATATACAAACCGATAAGCCAATAAGATTTCTTGTGCAATTCGACGTACTGTTAAATATACAAGCACGCATGATAGAAACTTTTTTATTATTTTTTAATCTATTTGGGTGAATTGGGGATGTGTACAAGTTCTATTCAAACACTTATACTTACCGTAAAGTATATTAGGCTGCAAATAAAGATTGTTAAATGTGGGAACATCTTTCTTTCCATTGCAGGCACTAGTAGCACTAGTAATGGGAATACTGCTAATGCGATCAACAGCCAGAAGAACGGAGCCAAGAAGATGGCATATTCAATTGGATTACTACCGGCTTTGTTCTTGATTTTGACATAATAGTCAAATCATAATAGGCAATATGAGCTTGTTGGATTCAGATTTTTGGATATTGGATGATGTATTTTCAATTGTGTCTTATCAATTTCAAGTCAGTGTTTTGGTTTTTATAAGAATTGTATTATAAGGATTAAAGGATCTTGCCTTTTGTTTGTTAGAGATTTGGATTTATAGGAGCTCCCACCAGAAGGTTTGGTCTTCCTATTTCTCTTAAGTTGTACTTTTGGTTGCGAAAAGCAATAAAATTCTCACCTAGCTCACCAAACCAAACGTAAAGTATTTTTCACCACGTGAACAATAATGGATAGAATTCAAAAGAATGCACATAAACTTTCCAAAAAAAAAGAAGAAGAATAGAAGATTATGTATATATTTCACAGAGTTTTTTGTCAGAGACAACCTTTTAAAAACCACTTTTTGCGAAAGACAATCTTTTAAAATTTTTTGGGCAATTTCAGACCTTAAATGTAAATTTTTTTTGTTGGAAATAACCTTGGTCTATTTTCCGGCGTTGACCAACCGGATTCCGGCGTTGACTCACATAAGTCAGTCACGTGAGTTGCACGTGACTCGTGTTTTGCTCCATTTGAACCCTTTCCCTCCTCCCCCACCCCTACTCACCTGAACCACCCTCGCCTCAGCCCTAGCTCCACCCCGAGACCACCTGAACCACCCCATTTGACCTACCCCACCCCTAACCACCCCACCTGAACCACCCCACATAATCTGTTTCTCTGTTCACCAAACCCCAAACTCACCAACGTCAACCACACCACCTCCACCACCAACATCGAAACCCATTAACCACCGTCTCTCTCTTCACCAAACCCCAAATCAACCTCCAACCATAGCACCACCACCAACATAGTCGAAACCCAAACCCCTCTCTCTCTCTCCCCCTCTTCACAATCATGTCACTTGGTGGTGGTGGTGCATTTTGGGTGGTTTTGGTTCGAATATGATGGTGGTGGCAAATCGAATTGTGGGTTCGAATATGATGGTGGTGGTGGTTTAATTGAATAGTGGGTTTGAGTTTTGAAGGTGTTGTGGGTTTAAGTTTTCTGGGTGGAGTGGTGGTGGTTGTCGGTGGGGGCATGGTGTGGCATGACTAGCGGATGGTTTCGCCGGTGGTGCGAGGGTTGAAGATGATGTAGGGTGGTGGTTATGGGTAACAATTAGGGAGAAATGGAGGGAAAAGGTTGAAATGAAGCAAAATACGAGTCAACGCCGGAATCCGGCTGGTCAACGCCGGAAAATAGACCAAGGTTGTTTCCAACAAAAAAATTTACATTTAAGGTCTGAAGTTGCCCAAAAAATTTTAAAAGGTTGTCTTTCGCAAAAAGTGGTTTTTAAAAGGTTGTCTCTGACAAAAAACTCTATTTCATATTACTTTTCATTACAACTCAATACCATCTATTTACATGTAAGTAATGAGTGGTAGTGAAAATCCAAAATCAAATTACATAGTTTTAAGAGTGGATATTAATATGTATTTATTAAAAATCCATTACAATTTAGTACCATCTTATGTCATTTCACATGAAATTATACAATAACTAGATGTAAACCGTTGCAATGCACCATTTAATCGTAATCCAATGTCATTCAAAGATAATAACGGCGTAAACATATCCAGCTTTCTTTAAATTTAGTTGCTCAAAAACCTATTGCATAAAAATTTAACAGTTGTAATTAATAATTTCTAGGAAATGAACGACTCGATTGAGTTTATTTTTTCCATTATTATACTTCTTTTTTTAGGTAAGAAAAACAAGCTTACATTGTATTAACGGATAATCAATTATGTTCACGCTATAGGTTGTGTCAAAGAACTAATTCAACCGAAAGTTTAAGCTGATGGTTGGAGTCCGAATAATAGTTTTATACTCTATCACGCCCCCTCACGCGAGAGTCCATTGGGCTTGGAGTGTGGATGCAGCATAGGCCTCCCTCATACCTGACGCTAAATATTCCACTTATAAAGGAAGGGTAGATGAGATTTGAACTCGTGACCTTTACGTCACGCTGGCTCTGATACCATGTCAAAGGACCAACTCAACCAAAAGTTTAAGCTGATGGTTGGAGTCCTAAGAATAGTTTTATACTCTATCAGGTTACATGTTCAAAACTTGTAGTGACAATATAAGTTACAATATTCAAGCTTCGAAGGTTCATACTTAAGTATATATTTAAGTTCTATGAGATTGACATAGACTATGTTTCAAACACATCTTAAGCAACTTAGATGTCAATATGTTGGAAATATTTAGGGTGCTTAATTGGATAGTCGTCTTTTGCAAGCATATGAAGTAGTATTTAAGGAGTTTAACTTGATTTAAATTGAGGTGCTAAAAATAGTAGCACTCTAATTTAAGTCGACTCAAACTTTTTTGTAATCCTAGTTTCTCTTAATTTTCAAGGCAACTATATGTTTATCTGATATCTCCCAGTTTTATATGCATTTATATTTTACTTAGCTTATCCACACAAATTTGTTAAGCCAAAAGTATTTATCGCTAGTTTTGTATATGTTGATATTCCTCTTCCCACAATTTACTTCTTTATCTATTACTAAAGAAATGCCTAAGAAATAAGAATGAAGTGTTTTGGGCAATATTTTAGGTATTTTTAATTCTACAGCAATTTTTGTATGTCAAAGTATATACAATACCAATTTCATATTAGAAAATTTAGCAACTTAAACTAAGGGTGTAAATTATACAGATAAATTTTCAAGTCTGATCCAATCCAAACCGAATCATTGATTCGGGTCGATTTTTCCAGATTGTATTTGATTTGGACTCAATTTCATTGAAATTTTGAATTGAAGGTGTTTGGATCCAAAAGAATCGAATAAATAGAAATTTTACATCAACCTTTTATAAGGTTAATTATAAGTTCTTTTGGACACTTAGATCTAAATATTTTGTCCTTTCTTCACCATCTAATGAACAAAAAAAATTATAACTATTTTTGTTATCAATAATTGTGCTTTTATATGCACAGATTATATATGTATATAGAACTGGAGAGGGAGAGAGAAGAGGAGGCGGGCATGTAGGAACATATAGATGCATATAGCGGAATTTCAGGAAACAAATTTCCTAACATCTATCACAAGATCGCATGCATAACATAAACATGAATCATATTATAAGGGAAAATAATGTACAACCTTTGTAGCGTGTTTTCCACCGGATTTTCCAAATGCTAGAGATCAAAGAACAGCAATTGATGTCCCTCTACTAAGTCCACGAGCACCAATTGATTCCCACGTTTGCTAGAACGGAAGAGGATGAACAGATTCACTCTCTTACTTTTTTAGGGAGGGTGGCCGGATTTTCCAAAGGGAAACAATAGGGTTTTTTTCTCTCTTTTTCAGTTTGAATGATACTGTCAAATTGAACGTTCTTTTTTCTCTCTGCTATTATAACCTTTTATAATAGTAGGAGAATAAAAGAAGAGAGAGACCTAACCTAACCCTACTTTCTCCTATTGGCCGGTTTCCTTATTTCAATTAGTTACTACAATGTGTGACCTCATAGGATTAGGTTAACTTAGTTGTAGGTACAATCAATATTGTTCTACTAACCAACATTTATTCTCTAGCAAGTAAATGTGATTACTAAACTAACGTAATTAATTATCTCTATAATAATTTCCTTTCAAATTTAGTAATTGCCGGGATGTCTAAGGACATATTCCTTCAATCTCCCACTTGTCCGAAGACAAGAGCGCAATGCTAAATTCCTTAAGTCACTTAATGCCAAATTTGATAACACCATGTTATTCTCAAATTTATGTTCCTTGATCGCTGAGTTCGAACTGCTTAAATAAGGATTAACTCTTTAATCCTATTCCGCATGGCCATGCAATTTTCCAGTTCTCGCTCATCAAGAGGCCGGTACACCATTCCTATTTAATAGGAGGACTTATCCAGTCTTGTATGACCATAACTCCCACTCAATTCTTAGCCCACCCGATCACCGCCTTTATAGCCTCCTTTTACGGCGCGGCGTTTACGATGTCAAAGTTAAACTAATTATGTTGTGGTTATTAAGACATTCTCATGTCTAAGGAATCCACTAAATATAGTAGTTCGATTCTACTTTTAGAATCTAATTAGGTCAAGTCTCAATGTATCAACTATACATCCATATAATCAATTAGACATCTCTATGTCTCCATAGCCCATGGAACTGCGCTATCAATTAATTATATACTAGTCTTTTAAATAAATCACTTATGTCCAATTTAGTGATTTAGACTAGGGACTTCAAATAAATTGTGATTTTCGGTTCACTTTATAGGGTTCCAATATCAAAACGTTTTCGATAATCCTATTTGAAAACACAAATTATTTGGACATTTTATTTAATACTAAACCAAACAATTAAATAAGAACGAAATTTTTATTGATAAACATTTCAAAGCATAATAAATGTCTTTACAATTGTAAACATGAAGTAAACAACCTAAAGCCATTCTCCCATATGCTTAAGCCCCATAGACCTAGTATGACACTCATGCTTAGGTTGAGCAAGCGGTTTAGTCAGAGGATCTGCTACGTTATCCTCGGTATGAACCTTGCTTACTTTCACATCCTCTCTACCAACGATTTCTCGAATGAGATGGAATTTCCCGAGCACATGTTTAGACCTTTGATGCGATCCGGGTTCCTTAGGCGAGCAATGGCACCATTGTTGTCACAATACAACTCAATGCCATTCTCAATGCTAGGAACTACACCAAGCTCACCAATGAACTTTTTGATCCAAACGCCTTCCTTTTGTCGCATCGCCCGTCGCAATATACTCGGCCCTCGTTGTAGAATCCGCGATGGTACTCGCTTAGAGCTCTTCCAGCTCACGGCTCCTCCATTGAGACAAAATATGAAACCGATCGAGATCGGAAATCATCTTTGTCACTCGGAAGCTTGCATCGGTGTATCCAAGAACAACCAACTCACTATCTCCACCATAAACCAAAAAATTATCCTTAGTCCTTCGCAAGTACTTAAGGATGTTTTTCGCTGCAATCCAGTGCGCATCTCCTGGATTTGACTGGTATCTGCTGCATATACTCAAAGCATATGCAACATCTGGTCGAGTGCATATCATGGCATACATAATGGATCCTACGGCGAAGCATAGGGAACATTACTCATACGCTTGACCTCATCGGGACTCGAAGGACACCGAGTCTTGCCAAGTGCAATGCCATGTTGCATGGGAATGAAACCTCTTTTGGAGTTTTCCCGGCTTGAACCTTGCAAGAACCTTATCAATATAAGTTTCCTGACCGAGCCCAATTAGCCTTTTCGATCTATCTCTATAGATCTTTATTCCCAATATGTACTCTGCCTCTCCTAGGTCTTTCATAGAGAAACAATTCTTAAGTCATTCCTTGACTGACTCAAGCATGGTCTTATCATTTCCTATGAGAAGTATGTCATCCACATACAAGACCAGAAAAGTAACACTACTCCCACTTAACTTCTTGTATACACAAGATTCCTCTTCATTTCGAGAAAGCCAAATTTCTTGATCGCCTCATCAAATCCGAGGTTCCAACTCCTTGATGCTTGCTTTAGTCCATAAATGGACTTCTTAAGCTTGCATACCCTCCCCCGGATTTTCTAGATCTTCAAAACCTTGAGGTTGTGTCATGTACACATCCTCTTTCAAGAATCCATTCAAGAAAGTTTGTTTTGACATCCATCTGCCATATTTCATAGTCATGAAAGGCAAAGAATCGCAAGGATTATCCTAATGGACTTCAAGATGGCTCTTGGTGAGAAGGTTTCATCATAGTCAATACCATGAATTTGTTTGAAACCTTTCGCCACCAACCTTGCTTTGAAAACACTAATGTTTCCATCCTTGTCTGTTTTCAACTTGAAAATCCATTTGCATCCAATGGGTTTTACCCTATCTGGCAAATCAACCAAGTCCCATACTTGATTTTCAGACATGGAATCCATTTCAGATTTCATGGCCTCAAGCCATCTTTCGGAGTCGTGACTCTCCAAAGCATCTTTGTAGCTAGTAGGTTCTTCTGATTCTAAAATCGTTATTTCAGAACTTTCAGTCAAAAGGAAATCAATATATCTCTTTGACGGAATGATGGTCCTACTAGACCTACGTTGGGGAACAACAGAAAAAGTTTCTACCTCATTAGGTTGAGTGACTTCACACGGAGTATCTCCAAGTGGGACGGTAGGAGGTACGTGAATTGAATGCACCGCCTCCTGAGCATTTTCATGCCGGGCCGCCTCTGATGAGGTGTTAACCTCATCCATTTGTTGCTCATCTCGAATTTCTTCGAGATATACATTTCTCCCACTTGTTTTTCTGGAAATAAACTCCTTTTCCAGAAAGACACTATTACGAGCAACAAACACTTTGTTTTCGTTTTGGTTGTAGAAGTAGTATCCCTTAGTCTCTTTTGGGTAACCGACAAAGAGACATTTATCGGATTTGGGTGAAAGCTTATCAGAAAGTAAACGTTTTACATAGGCTTCACAACCCCATATCCTTAGAAAAGACAATTTTGGAACGTTTCCGAGTCCACATTTCATATGGTGTCTTTTCCCCTTGCTTTGGATGGTGCTCGTTAAGTGTGAATGCCATTGTTTCAAGCGCAAATCCCTGAATGAAATAGGAAGATCAAGGAAGACTCATCATGGATCGAACCATATCAAGTAGAGTTCGATTCCTTCTTTCAGAAACGTCATTCAACTGTGGTGTTCCTGGTGGAGTCCATTGTGAAAGTATTCCACAATCCTTCAAATGATCACCAAATTCTTGCGATAAATATTCACCACCACGATCGGATCGTAATGCCTTAATTTTCTTCCCAAGTTGGTTTTGGACTTCATTCTGGAATTCCTTAAATTTTTCAAAGGATTCCGACTTATGCCGCATGAGGTAAACAAATCCAAATCTGCTCACATCATCGGTAAAAGTAATGAAGTAACTGTACCCTCCCCTAGCCAACGTACTCATGGGTCCGCACACATCTGTATGTATGAGGGCAAAAGGTCATTGGCCCTTTCACTTGAACTGTGAAAGGTGACTTTGTCATTTTCCCCATTAAGCAAAACTCACAAGTATCAAATGATTCGAAATCAAATGATTTGAGAATTCCATCTTTATGAAGCTTCTCAATACGCTTTGAACTTATGTGGCCTAATCGACAATGCCATAGGTATGTCGGGTTTGAATCATTTGTTTTAGGTTTCTTCTTTGTCTATGTTATAGATGTGGGTTTCTAAGTCTAGCACATATAAACCATTTGATAACTTAGCTGAGACATAGAATAAATCATTCAAATAAGCAGAACAACAATTATTCTTAATTTGAAATGAAAAACCTTCCGAATCCAAAACCGGAATCGAAACAATATTCTTGGTAATAGTCGGAACATAATAACAATTATAAAGTTCTAATACTAAACCAGAAGGTAAAAGTAGACTACAATCTCCCACAGTCAAAGCAAAGAACTCGTGCTCCATTGCCCACGCGGAGGTCCACTTCTCCTTTGCTCAATGATCTACTTCTTTTTAATGCCTCGCACATTACAAATAATGTGAGATCCACACGTGATATCAAATACCCATGAAGTAGAAGTAGATAAGTTAATCTCAATAACATAAATACACGAAGTTGAAGCACCACTCTTCTTATCCTCCGGGATATTTAGGGCGGTTCCTCTTCCAAGTGGCCAATCTTATGGCGGTGGAAGCACTCATGTAGTGCTTGCTACTTTTGCCTTACGAGTGGCCTTTGGCTTTGAAGTATCATCAGTGGCAACAACCTTGCCCTTGTTCTTCTTCGGGGTGCCCCCTTTTTCTTGAATTGCTTGCCTTTCCTAACCATTAGAACATCCCTATGTTCAGGGTTCACCAAGAAGCTCCTTTCATCTGAGTAAGCATACCATGCGGCTCTTGCAAGGTAGCCTCCCCTCCTTGCATGTAAAAATTCAACCGAAAGTTTTGAAAGTTCTCGGGCAAGGATTTGATCACAATATCGGTTGCTAATTACGGGATAAGGGAAGCCCAATTTTTCCATGATCCGAAAATGTCTAATCATATTGAACACATGCGGACCAACGGGTTTTCCTTTTCCCAACTTGCATTCCAAAGAACTTACAATGAGCTTCAAACCTCTCCGGCCTCGCGTTCTTCCGAAACATAGTTTTCAGTTTGTTGGAGGATGGAATAGGCGTCCCGGACCATCAAAACGTTTTTGAAATTCTCGGTTCCATGCAAGCAAGCATCAAACATGTTACTTGCACGAGAATTTGCCTCAATGGTTTGTCTTGCTCTCCTTTCAATTGCAGTAGCGAGTGTCTAGCAGGGGTTCGGGGAGAGGATTATCAAGAACACTTTCCCTTCCTTCGACTCCGAGAACGATTCTCACTGACCCATTTCCCATTCTAGGAAGTTATGAGCGGTTAGTTTGTCCTTTTCGAGTAAATAGCGCAAATTAAAACCGGGGTGGTTGTTGTTGTTTGAACCAGACATGATAACTACAACAAAAGAATAATAAAGCAAGATTCAATCAATGTTTATCAAGAAAGTAGCAATTAAACAGATTTTAATTACTTACTACCCTTTATTCAAAATAAGAGTCCCCTATTGAATAAAGAAACACCAAGATCCCATCCCACTACAATCAAACGGACTTTGGCCCTGCCTTCAATTTATAGTAGTTGAGGTAAGTAAACATTTTACTAATTATAACTAATTATAATTCTTGGTATACAGGTTAACAACTCCTTGTTTACTCCTATCTCTTTGCATCAAAACCCAAAACTTTGTCTTTTGATGATTTTGTTGAGTTAAACCAAACATTAACTTGTAAGTTTCAAAAACCCACCCTACTATCCCCGGATAAAATGAGCAACACCCTGCTTTGGCAGAACCTATTACTCACTATCTAAGGCGTTATAGGTGTTGTTTGGAAAAGCAATTAAACTCAATATTACATGTTGGGGACCTAAGTTTACTCTGTTGGTTAATTTAAAGTGAACACATAACATAAATAACCACACATATATAAACTTAAGCAAGCATTTAAACATGATAAATGAATAAATGCATATAAGTATAATTAAAAGTGATCCTAGTATGGCCCCTAAACTTAGGAAAACTAATCTTCATGAATTCTTCCTTGAAACTATTGGATCTCCATCCTTAATTCTCCAGGGAACTTCATTCTTAATTACATAACATTTATAATTTAAATAACTTGAATTTAAATTACAAAAATACAAACGATACGCAGATCGTATTTGATTTACATAAATTTAACGATGCGCAGATCGTATTTTCTATCCTAGTTTTGGGCCATACTAGTCACAACATGCAAAACATAATATCAAACATATTATATTAAGCATCCATGCATTTTTAATATCATAATGAAATAAACATTAAAAATCACTTATTAACAATTAATAAGCAAATAAAACATGTCATTAACAATTAATAGTAAACATGTCAATTTAGTTAAACTTAGCAAATTTAAGAAATAAGTAAAGCAAAAACGTTCCATATTAGTATAGTACTTAACCGTTTAAGTAGTAAACTAAGCCTAGGAAACTCTCTTATTTTAATTCAATTAGGACATATTATGGATTTAATCAAATTAACCTTTAATTTGCATAATTGGAAATTAATAATAATGCTAAAATTAAAATGAAAAAGAAACAAAAAAATAGGAAACGTGGTCAACCGCACAACTAAAGTGTGAAAGCTAACATTTAAACCTTTTATTTTATTTGTTTTAAATTTTAAAAAATTGCAGCAATCAAACTGTATCTTCCTCCAACAATGCCGTGAACCACGCAAGCAGTAAGGAAGCCGAAATTCACGGCCTTGTGGAAGACCAGCCAAATATCCCACGATATCTTCAACCGATTGAAGATCTGCCACATCAGCAGTGATAAAGCGCATCACCGCAGCAACCACCAGGCTACACGAGGCCAGCCAGCAGCGGAGTCGCCCAGCGCAGCGCAAGGCTGCCCTTCCCGAGACCGCACGCAGTACACAAATGGTGCAGCAGCCAAAAAAAAAAAACCGAAGCCCAGCTACCGCACGGTGTTCGTTAACAACCCATGCAGTATGTCGTCCCACATCAGCCACGACAACCACCGTGGATGCACCAAATCTGGTGTATCCACCCAGCCATGGTTGGGGTTAAATTCATCTCAAATTATGTAACAATTCCACAGTTCAATCTGAATTTTTATGTGCAAACTTAGGGTTTATTTGATTTGGGCAAATAATTTCGAATTCAACAACTAAAATCAGAATTTTGGTGTTTAGATCTCATCAAGATGAGAAATCCGAAATTTAATAAGTGAAAACTGAAATTTTACAACAAATTTGTTTTTCTAAAATTCAGTTCACGTATCATTTAGATTAATTTTATTTAACAAATTAAAATCTGAATCTTAATTTTGTTATTTAGATTTAATGCTTTAATCTCCATTAATCATAAATCTAACTATAAAATTGATCAACAGTTGAACAAGGTGTCGAAAAATGAGCATAGTTATAATTTAAAACAAATTTTTAACAACTTCCAATCAACTAATATCACCATATTAATTATGCAAATTAATCCATAAATAAATCCCTACTGAAATTGAATAAAAATAATCATAAACCACATGAACATGATTATATAATCATTATGCAAGAGGCAAAACTGATACCACTGTAGGAACATATAGATGCATATAGCGGAATTTCAGGAAACAAATTTCCTAACATCTATCACAAGATCGCATGCATAACATAAACATGAATCATATTATAAGGGAAAATAATGTACAACCTTTGTAGCGTGTTTTCCACCGGATTTTCCAAATGCTAGAGATCAAAAGAACTGACAATTGATGTCCCTCTACTAAGTCCACGAGCACCAATTGATTCCCACGTTTGCTAGAACGGAAGAGGATGAACAGATTCACTCTCTTACTTTTTTAGGGAGGGTGGCCGGATTTTCCAAAGGGAAACAATAGGGTTTTTTTCTCTCTTTTTCAGTTTGAATGATACTGTCAAATTGAACATTCTTTTTTCTCTCTGCTATTATAACCTTTTATAATAGTAGGAGAATAAAAGAAGAGAGAGACCTAACCTAACCCTACTTTCTCCTATTGGCCGGTTTCCTTATTTCAATTAGTTACTACAATGTGTGACCTCATAGGATTAGGTTAACTTAGTTGTAGGTACAATCAATATTGTTCTACTAACCAACATTTATTCTCTAGCAAGTAAATGTGATTACTAAACTAACGTAATTAATTATCTCTATAATAATTTCCTTTCAAATTTAGTAATTGCCGGGATGTCTAAGGACATATTCCTTCAGGGCAGGCAGCTACGTTATTTACGTTATCAATCACCAATTAGTAATATATATTTGCAAGTCGTAACATCATTCTCTACAGGATGTAAAGAATGTTTCTGAATACAACGTCATATAATATTGTTATTAATGTACATAGTTCGTCGCCAACATGTTACAACTATCTAAATATTAAGTATAGCTCAATTCGTATCTCGGAATATATATTGCTATTAATTTGACCAGGGCCCTGTAAATCAGGATTAAATTTTCTTAAAAGAACATGCTGCACTCAAGAATCCAGCTGTAAGATTTGTCAAATTAGAGCCAGCAACAAAATTCTTCAAAATACCATTTCTATATCATTTTTTAGTCTAGTATATTCGACTTGTCTCTAACTTCACATGTTCCTGCAACATAATTTGTATAATTAAAAGCCCACATTAAACAATAGATCAGATCACATATATCATTACCATACCTTATTACCTATCCTACCATAAAAAACACAAATCAAAACAAAGAAGAAATTATTTTGTCCTAGAGCTCATAGAAAATGGACTCAAAAAATGTGAAGATTTTGGTAGTTTTGGCTGTGATGTTGGTGTCATGGACATCACCTACACAAGCTCAAACTCCACCAGATATGTCCTGCATACAGGCCTTGATGCCCTGCGCGCAATTCATCAACGCCACAACTCCACCAGCAACATGCTGCGAGCCTCTTAGGAAGGCGTTCGACACCCAGTTGGCATGCCTTTGTTCCACTCTCCAGAACCCTAGCCTCGCCGCGGCTGCTAATGTCAACATGACTGAAGCCATGGAGCTCCCAACCAAATGTGGGCTCGACATAAGTGATCCTAACATCTGTAATAAAGGTAAATATTATGTTCGATTGTTCGTTTATAAGGCGTTTAACAATATAATGCATATATGTAGATGTCAGCTAGCAACTTAGCATACTTCTGTTCATACGGAAAGGTAACAATGACTCGAGATCGATCTTGTTCAAATCGCTGCTCTTATGACTCCTTATACACCCAAGAGAAAAAGAAGTCAAAAAATATTCAATAGGCGGTCAGATGGGTGTACAATAATTTATTGTACATATAATAGTGGTAACTTTTTATAAATGGGTCACCTGTATAAAAGTTAAACTTTTTATAAATGGGTCACCTGTATGAAAGTTACCCTTTAAGGTAAAAAGTTACCCTTTGTAAAGTGACCCCTCTAACTGACTTGAAAAACGACTGATATTCAATTTGGTATCTATTTGGCTCTGATTTGGAATCTGTCGATTGCAAATAAGTTACGGGAAGCTTCTCACCTGTATGTTGGGTTTATTTATTAGATTTTTCTTTACTTGAAATAATTGAACCTTTAAACACATCTCCAGCTTCCATAACTTATGTATATACTAACTGCAATTTACATCTAATTCGATATAGGACAAGCAAAAGCACCAGCTTTAGCTCCAGTAGCTGGTGGACCTGCAACTACCACTCCAAATCCAGGAGCAGGTAATCATGAAATTTACCTTTTAAGAGGGTCTTAGCATTTCGTAACAAAAAATTTATCTATAGTTAAAATATTGGATTTTTAAAATTAAAATTGTGTAAAGAACTACCATTTTTTTTAATTTATATATATATATATATATATATATATATATATATATATATATATATATATATATATATATATATATATATTTTTGTATTATAATATTATAATGCATTTCTTATTTAATAATTTTTTAAATAAAATTCATTATAATTCACTAGTATTCTGGTCTAATGTACTACTTTTTATAAATTAAAGCTGAATCTTGCTCCCTCCGTTTTCTTGTTCTTTACAATTTTCAATGCACAATTATGATCATTAATATCCTTATCAAATTGTATTGAGATTTATGGGATCTTATTTTTCCTTAAAATTAACTTTTTAACGTAAAAAGAACAAAACCTAAACTAAGTAGTGCTATCTTTGTAATCTTGCAGAAAGCAATGCTGCAAGCAGCACTATATGGACAGGACCAATTTTCAGCTTCATGTTGCTCTTGGCAGGATTGATGTTCTTTTAGGAGCATCTATTAACACTCAACTGGATCTCTGTTGTGTAATTATATATATGTACGTAGTCATTGTTTCACATGTATGTCGAGAAGTCCAAAAATGTTGATTGTTCATTTTTCTCAGCTCCCTTGTTTGATAATTTGATAACATATGAGATTATATTTGATTGATATTTTTATCTATGTGTGTTATCAATAATGATTTCGTTTCTACGTTTGATGACTACATAAGCTCTTTTGTTGCGAGTTCACCGAATTTTCTCCTCATCAAGGGAAGAAAAACATGAAACACATCCCAGTTTTCAATCATTAGTCCAAATTGAAGCCTAATTTTTCAGATCTGTATTAGTAAGGGGTTTTGGAACAAGCAATTAAAGAAAAACTTAGCATTATAAGATAGCCATGTGTGTCTAAAAGATCGGTATTACAAGATGTAAAATATTATTAATGACAAAGCTTGATCTTTTCTCATTGAGCCATCACAATATATATACAAGAGTTTTAGGAATCCGACATGGAAAAGGAAACCTAACTATAATCTAACTATAATATACGAAAATCTATCTATAACAAAATAGAGCCTTACGTTATCTCCAACACCCTCCCTCAAGTTGGAGCATGGGTGGGATCCACAATACCCAACTTGGACAACAAAAAATCAAACTGAGACTTGCAAAGAGCTTTAGTGAAAATATCAGCTAATTGTGCCTTAGTAGACACATATGATGGCGAAATAAGTCCATCGATGATGGCATCACGCACAAAATGACAATCAACCTCAATATGCTTTGTGCGTTCATGGAAAACAGGATTGTGAGCCAAGTACAACGCAGACTGACTATCACAAAACAAAGGAATAGATTTGGGATGTTGCACACCCAAACTCAGAAGAAGATCCTTAAGCCACTTCAGCTCACAAGTAATAGCAGCCATGGAACGATATTCAGCCTCGGTAGAAGAGCGAGAAACGGTATGTTGTTTCTTGGTCTTCCAAGAAATGGGAGTAGCACCCAAGAAAACAATCCAACCGGTGAGAGACCTACGAGTGAGAGGACAAGCAGCCCAATCTGAATCACACCATCCCTGCAGAGTTAAGTCACTGTCAGCACGAAGAAGAATACCTTGGCCAGGAGTACCTTTCAAATAACGAACCACTCGAAGAGCAGCATCCCAGTGTTCCTGACGAGGAGCCTGCAGGAACTGAGAGAGAACATGAACTGCATAGGCCAAGTCAGGGCGAGTAACAGCCAAATAAATCAAGCGACCAACTAGGCGACTGTAGGACGCGACATCCTCTAATAATGCGCCAGAAGCATGAGCTAAGCGATGATTTTGCTCAATAGGAAAGCCAGAGGGCCTGGCACCAAGAAGGTCGGCTTCAGAAATAATATCTAAAGTGTACTTGCGCTGACATAAAAATAATCCAGAAGTACTACGAGCTACTTCAATGCCAAGAAAATATTTCAGAGGTCCAAGATCCTTCATTTTAAAGCAATCACTCAAATATGCTTTGAACAGAGTTAGAGCAGCGGAATCATTACCAGAGATAATAAGATCATCAACATAGACTAAAACATTTAGTTGCACAGTCCCACGAGTATAGGTGAATAGAGAGTAATCAGAGTAAGACTAAAGAAAACCATAGCCTTTAAAGGCTGAAACCAACTTGGCAAACCAACAACGAGGAGCCTGCTTCAAACCATACAAAGATTTTCTTAAACGACACACCAAATTAAGATTAGGACATTTAAAACCAGGAGGAAGTTTCATATAAACTTCTTCATCAAGATCACCATGAAGAAAAGCATTGTGAACATCCATCTGATGAAGATCCCAATTTTTGGAGGCAGCAATAGCTAAAAAAGCCCGAACGGTAGTCATTTTAGCAACAGGCGCAAAAGTTTCATTATAATCAATACCTGCCTCCTGATGATTACCTAGAACAACCAGACGAGATTTCAAACGTTCCACAGACCCATCAGACAAATATTTTATGCAATAAATCCACTGACTACCTAAAGCATGCTTCCCAAGAGGAAGCTCTTCAAATGTCCATGTACCATTGTCTTCTAATGCACGGATTTCATCGTGCATAGAAGCTTTCCAACCATCATCTTTCATAGCTTCTTTAAAAGACCTGGGTTCAGTGTGAGAAATAACATAAGCAAGAAATTTGCGATACTTCTCCGAAAAATTTGTGCAATTAATATATTGAGCTACTCCCTCCGTCCAAGAATACTCTTTACACTTTCCTTTTTCATCTGTCCCAGAATACTCTTTACACTTCTATTTTTAGATATGACCCACTATTATTTTAATCCTTCTACCTTTTAAACATTGGCACACACTCTCTCTTCTCCAAATAAAATAATACCACTCCTATTACATACCAACTCTAACCATAGCCTACATTCTCTCTCCTTAAATCCTATTACATACCAACTCTAACCATGGCCTACATTCTCTCTTCTTAAAATAAAATAATACTACTTTTACTAACTACTAACTCCTATCACATCAACTTTTCAATAAAATAACAATTGATAACCAAACAACAACTTATCATCTAAAACTACGTGCCTTGATAAGTGTCAAGAGTATTTTGGGACGGAGGGAGTATATGATAAGGAGTACCTGAGGAAGACGAAGGAGACGAAGCAGAGAGAGATGGACTTTCAGCAACCACAGAATGCGTAACAAAATCTTTTAACAACACATATGGAATTTTCTCTCTTTTACCACGACCCAAATCAGAAGAGGGAGAAGAATTTGGATCCAACACAACAGGATATGAATCGCGTGTGGGCTGATGGTCCAAAAAAATAGAGGAAGGAGTAGCTGGGCCCGCGTGAGAAGGAGAAGGAGGAGAGTTGTGGGCCTGGGGCGAGGAAGGTGTGCGGCCTGTGTGAGGAGACAAAGGGTCAGGTGAGGGAGGAGATTGGTTTGGGCCAGGCGAGGGAGATTGAAGAGATAAAGGAGTTGGGCCTGGCGAGGTAGATGTGGGCGCTGAAGAAGAGGAAATATGCGGAGCTGGGCCAGGTTGTGTGGGCTGAGGAGAGGAAATTTGTGGAGCTGGAAGGGGAGTGAATTCATCAAAATCAGGATGAATGGGCATAGAATCATTAGGAAACAAGGTAAGAGGGTCAATATTTGCATCCTGGGGTGACTCAAAAGGGAACATTTCCTCAAAAAACTTAACATCACGAGACACAAAAAATTCCTTAGTATCCAAATCAAATATTTTACAGCCCTTTTTACCAAATGGATAGCCCACAAAAATGCATTTTCTACTTCGGCTAGCAAACTTGTCACCTTTAGTTTTGTGATTATGGGCAAAACAAAGACAACCAAAGGTTCTAATGGCCTCATAAGATGGGGTAAATCCATAAAGCACTTCAAAGGGAGATTTGTTATCTAACAAAATAGAGGGAGTACGATTTATGAGATGAGCAACTGCTAAAACACTCTCCCCCCAAAAATAAATAGGTAAGTGAGCTCGGAAACGAAGAGCTCTGCCTACATTAAGAATATGCTTGTGTTTTCGTTCAACCTCCCATTTTGTTGTGGTGTGACAACACATGAAGTTTGGAAAATAATGCCAGCGGCAGTGAAATAATCAAGTAAGCAATTAAATTATGTGCCATTGTCACTCTGAACTATTTTAATGGTTTGAGAAAATTGGCGGTCAACCATTGCAATAAAAGCCATAAACATGCGAAAAACCTCTGTTTTATCTTCCAATAAATAAATCCACACAGCACGGGAATAATCATCAACAATAGTTAAAAAATAACGGGCACCACAAGAGGAAACATGTCTATAAGCACCCCACAAATCACAATGAATTTTCTCAAAAATATGACTAGCCCTATTATCACTTAAAGGAAACTTGTCTCTAGGATGTTGAGCACGAAAACAAATTTCACACCCTTTATGTAAACTACCCTTATGACCACAAAGATGAGGAAGTAACTTAACTACACGTTACGAGGGGTGCCCCATACGCTGATGCCAAAGATCAAAATCGGAAGTAACAGCATGAATAGAAGTAGGTGTCACCGGTGCATCCTTGTAGAAGTAATAAAGTCCATCCCGTCTAAGCCCCGTTCCAATTAGCTCCCTCATGCGGTCCTGTATAGCACACATAGATGAGTTAAATTGCACAGTACATTGCAAGTCAGTAGATAACTGAGAGACAGATAATAAGTTACAACTGAACTGAGGCACAAAAAGAACATAAGTAAGAGTAAGATGTGCCGAGAGACGAACAGAACCCTTATGAGTAGCATTAACAGTAGAGCCATTAGGAAGGCCAACAGGACAATCAAGAACCTCCTCAATATCAAATAACCATGACTTCTCACGAGTGACATGATGAGAAGCCCCTGTATCAATAATCCAATCAGTGGGAGAAAACATACCAGTAAGACGATCATCAGAAATTTTTGAAATACCAAAAAGCCCTGCTAAGGCCTTCCATTGTTCAGCCGAAAAGAGCTGAGGAGACGAAGATGAAGTAGATGAAGTAGACAAGGAGGAAGCAGATGAAGTAGACGAGCCATGGCCGCCTGCCATAGTTAGTTATAGGTGCCGAGAAAGAAAAAAAAATAGGCGGCAAATCAGAGGCACAAAACGAAATTATGAAGCGTGAAACACAGGTGTCAAAGACCAGTGATAGGTGCCGAAGAGAAAAAAAATAATTTGAAATTTTGTGGGATAGGTTTGAATTTTTGGAGGGAGAACAAAATTTGGGACTTCCGATTTGCAGGTGGACAAGAGGTTAGAAGGAAAAGAAGATAACTTTGTAAAAAAAAATACTCGCCTAACAAAGAATTGCAGGTGGGAGTAATAAAGAATTGTTGTGCTAGAGTATAATACTTGACGGCAAACAAAAAATAACTTACTGCAAATTTGATGTGAGGTCTACAGAAGCAGTAAGAAGACAAATATTATGTGCGAGGAAAAGTGGACGTGAGGTCCAATAAAGCCGGGAAAAAAAATTTGTAGGGAATAAGATAACTAACCTACGCTCTTGATACCATGTAAAATATTATTAATGACAACGCTTGATCTTTTCTCATTGAGCCATCACAATATATATACAAGAGTTTTAGGAATACGACATGGAAAAGGAAACCTAACTATAATCTAACTATAATATACGAAAATCTATCTATAACAAAATAGAGTCCTACGTTATCTCCAACACAAGATCATCAATTATTACACACTCAACCAAGAACAACCTTGGAGGTATAAGAGCAACTTACCAAACTTACCATACATCACAATTCTATCATTATTGTTAGGCTTTTCAAGTGAGAGTAATAAGATGAATTTTAATTTTTAATCTTTAATTAAGCAGCAATCTTCCTAGAGAGTATAGTTGCTCCCTTCGATCCAATAAGCTTGCAAATAAGATTCAACTTTTGCTTTTACTTACCCGAACAAACTTGGGACTATTAGCCTTGTCCTTTATCACTAGTAAATATCTTGTAGTTCAAAATTTTCTTACACAACCTCAATTATGTTTCTTCAATTTACAATCATCAATTAAGTAATTAAACTGTTGGAATTAATCCAAAAGAACGCGAAGGAGCTGTCAGAGGGTACGTGCTGCGCAAAGCAGCTGTGTGCCATGCAGTGTGCTGCGGGCCGCGCACAGTCGATGCGGGCCGCGCACAGTCGATGCGTGCCGCGCACGCTGGTGGCATCTTGTGCATCCTCGTGCGCCTCGCGCACAGTTGGAGGTTTTGCCTAATTTCTGCCGAGAGCTTACCGCGACTCGCGGTGTGTGCCGTGACTCGCGGTAGCCGCTGCGTCTCGTGGTATTCGTTGTGTCTCGCGGTTGATTGCCGAGAGCATGCCGCGACTCACGGTTTTCGAGATCTCTGAAAGCCTTATATTGGTATTTCCGGATTTATTTCGGGTTTGTTTTTTCTTAACCCTCATATAAATACCTTCTTGGCCGTTTTTTCTCTCTCTGATGGTTAGTCATTAACCTAAAACACATTGCCAACCCTTTCTTCTAAGAATTGAGAAGTTCTTGAGAAACTCCAACCCTTGAGTTCGGGGTGTAGAATTCTAGGGTGTTGTGTGAACCTTGGGGGCATTCGTCATTGGAAGCCTGCACCGGTATGGTGACGAAATCGCTTATATGGCAGTGGCCTCGGTACCACGGCACAACGCAATTAGTATGAGATTAAATCAAGTTCAGCAAGTTCAGTTGACAGATGATAAGTCAAACTTATTCTATTGTTTGTCAATATCATTTGTTTGTTTGTTCTTCATGAATATTTTAATCATACTAAATTATTTCCAACAATTTAGTATATTTCTTCTTCTAAACTGTCGTTAATAGAAATAATGTTATAGGACATCATTCTATTCATTTTAGAGAAATGAATGGAACTACATAAGTTAGACTAAAGAAATTACTCGGGTGTATCTCTTAACAAAAAAAAACTCATGCGCATTCGAACACGAGGTTGCACAGGCGAGTGGAGGGCTGCAATTGAAAGCAAAATGTCATTTTGGTGAACGATGGAGGCAGGGAGTTTCTTGCACCTAACTCAATAGCCTGTATGGGAATGTCATTTTGGGAATTTTCCATGTGTGAAAAGAAGTCCCACGCACGTTGGAAGATTAGTAGCAAAATGATAAGCATATAATAATGATAGGTTACTTCTCCTATAATTATATGATTTTAAGATAGAATTTCAGTATTTCACTTGAAACTAACAAGATTTGTTTTATATATAGCATAACTAGTTGTAGTCCCGGGCAATGTCCTACATCATTACCACATACATGCTATTATTAGGATTAGCTAAATGAAGATTAATATATGCATTTGTATTTGATTGTGTTATGACAGACGTGAGAAAGAACAAATAATTGAATGCAAATTAAAGAGAAATCACACAACAGATTTAACGTGGTTCACCAACGGATTGTTGGCTACGTCCACGGACAGAGAGAGAACTGATTTTATTGATCTTAGAGGAAAACAAATTACAGATGTGTTATGAACTAACTTCGTCGAATAAACGAAATTAGGTTAAATAGGCATTTAACTCGGCTAAACTTAAATTCGGAATCGCCTAACGCGTGTCGCCAGCCCCGCGCCAGGTGCCAGGCACGAGTTGCGGTTAGCTCTCGACATTTGGGCGCGAGCTGAGACCCATGACCGCGAGTCGCGCTATTGAAGATAGCCCGATTCTAACCAATTCAAAAGAATATTCTTACAAATCTCCACCTTGACTTGAATCCTCTTACAAAGAACCAGATAACCAGATAACAGACGTACTGAACACAATGCACAGATTCTCCCTGCAACCATATTTGCCCCGAAAGACAACCAGACCAGATTTGTCCCTTAAGGACACCATATTAGCCCCTAAAGGCCCCAGACTTGCCCCAAAGGGCAATTAACAATCACGAACATTGAGCAAGTTCAAACAATGTTGAAACTTACTCTGTGGAACAGGTTTAGTGAACATATCAGCAGGATTATCAGTAGTACCTACTTTCTTCACCTTAACCTTCTTCTCGCTCCTCAGAAAATGATATCTCACATCAATGTGCTTAGTCCTCTCATGATGGACTTGATCCTTGGTTAAGCATATTGCACTCAAACTGTCACAATACACAATGGCCTAATCGTGATGCAAACCAAGATCACTGACTAGCCCCTTTAACCATATTCCCTCTCTAGCAGCTGCTGTCAATTCCATGTACTCTGCTTCAGTAGTAGACAAAGTAACTGTAGCCTGTAAAGTTGCCTTCCAACTAACAACAGAGCCACCAAGAGTAAATACATAACCAGTCATAGACCTTCTACTGTCTACATCTCCAGCATAATCAGAATCGGAATAACCGGTAACTAAGCACTGAGTATCATTCCCATAAATGAGACCAACATCAGATGTACCTCGAAGGTAACGAAAAATCCTCTTGACTGCCTGCCAATGCTCCTTACCGGGATCACCCATGAACATACTAACAACACTGACTGCATGTGCAAGATTCGGCCTAGTGCAGACCATAGCATACATCAGACTCCCTACTGCACTAGCATAGGGAACCCGACTCATGTACTCCTTCTCCTCAGCAGACTTGGGTGCAAAAGCAACAGACAAATGATTATTGGAGGCACTTGGAGTATCTATAGGCTTAGATGTTGACATGCCAAACCTTGACAAAATCTTCTGAATGTAGCCTTTCTGTGACAAGAAAAGCTTCCTCTGATCTCTTTCCCTATAAATCTCCATCCCCAAAATCTTCTTCGCAGCACCCAAATCCTTCATCTCAAACTCAGCACTGAGAAGACCCTTCAACCTCTGAATATCAGACTTGGACTTTGCAGCTATAAGCATATCATCTACATACAGGAGCAAATAAATCAATGATCCATCATCCAGCTTGTTGTGATACACACAGCAATCATACAGACTCCTGTTGTAGCCCAACTCAACCATATAGCTGTCAAACCATTTATACCAAAGCCTAGGAGACTGCTTTAGCCCATACAAGGACTTCTTCAGTTTGCAAATTAAACATAGTCTTCTTTATCAGGAACTTGGAACCCATCTGGCTGAGTCATATAAATCTCTTCTTCCAACTCCCCATGTAAGAAAGTTGTTTTCACATCTAGTTGCTCAAGTTCAAGATCCTGATGTGCAACTATTGCTAGTAGCACCCTGATGGAAGTGTGTCTGACCACTGGTGAGAAAATCTCATTATAGTCAACCACTTCCCTTTGAGTGAACCCTCTTACAACAACCCGAGCATTATATTTGACCCCCTCAGAAGTTGAGGTACCTTCCTTCTTCTTGAAAACCCATTTGCAGGTGACAATTTTTCTCTCCTTGGGACATTTGACTAACTCCCAAGTCTGATTCTTATCCAGAGACTCCATTTATCTCCTATAGCAGCGAGCCATTGAGCAGACTCACTACCTGAGACAACTTCTTTGTAGGTGGATGGTTCATGAGTATCTACCTCCACCTCCTCAGCAACCTGCAGTGCATAAGCAACCATGTCCTCAAAACCATACCTCCTAGGAGGTCCCACACCAACTCTTCTAGCTCTATCAAGTGCTATACTAGTTCGATGTGCTTCAGATGAGGCAGATGGATGCCTAGAAGGTTCAGATTCAGTAGCACCATGTTGATCTTCTCCACCTTGGTGCTGTAATTCACTCTCATCATGAGTGACTTCCCGGCTCCACTCGATTATCAACATTACTACCAACGAGACACCACCATGGACTTCACGGTGGGGTTAAGCATAGAATTTTCATCAAATATTACACTTCTACTAAGTATAACTCGACTCTCAGAAGGTGACCAGATTCTATAGCCCTTAACTCCACTCCCAAAACCCACAAATACACCCTTCTTAGCTCTAGGTTCTAATTTACCCTCACTTACATGATAATAAACAGTAGAACCAAAAACTCTCAATAAAGAATAATCTGTAGGCTTACCAGACCACACCTCATAAAGTGTTTTACAATCAATACCAGTGTGAGGTCCACTGTTGATCAGATAGCAAGATGTACTTACAGCTTCTGCCCAAAATCTTCTAGGTAACCCAGCATTAGAGAGCATGCACCTCGCTCTCTCCAACAGTGTCTGATTCATGCGTTCTGCTACCCCGTTCGTTGTGGAGTATTCCTGACAGTATGGTGGCGTGCAATCCCTTCATTCTTGCAGAACTCATTGAACTCAGACCAACAGAATTCCAGACCATTATCAGTTTGCAGCCTTTTGATCTTCCTTCCAGCTTGATTTATCACCAAAGCCTTCCACTGCTTGAAGTTCATGAAAGCCTCACTTTTATGCTTCATCATAATTACCCAAGTCATCCTTGAATAATCATCGATCATCGACGCAAAGTACCTGTGACCTCCAATAGACTCAACTCGGGAAGGACCCCAACAATCAGAGTGAATATAATCAAGTATGCCCTTTGTAGTATGCACCGCCTTTGGAAACTTGCTATGATGAAGCTTCCCAAACACACAATGCTCACAGAACTCAAGGTCCTGCACCTTGTGCCCACACAGAAGATCCCTTTTTGACAGAATTTGCATCTCCCTTTCACCCATATGTCCAAGTCTCCTATGCCACAACTTGGTCATATCCTCCTTGGGAACGTCGATGATGCAACGACGTAGAACTCCGTCACAAGTAGAACCTTGAAGAAAATATAAGGTACCCTTTTTAATACCTTTCAGAATTACCTTCGAACCCTTGTAGACATTCATAACTCCACCTTCACCTTGAAAACTGAAACCTCTACTCTCAAGAAGACTCAAAGATATCAGATTCTTTGTCATCAGTGGAACATGCCTAACTTCGTTCAAGGTACATAATGTACCATCATGAGTCCTCAATCTGATGGAGCCTATTCCAACTACTTTGCGAGCAGGCCTTGTTGGCCATAGAAACACTCGACCCCATCTATCTCGCTCATAAGTTGAAAACCACTCCTGCGGGGACTAATATGATACGATGCCCCACAATCAAGAACCCACACATCCCTATAATGTGACTGGTTATTAACAACTAGGGCCAGATCTTCTTCAGAATTACCATCAATTTCTGCCAGAGCAGCAGAACCTTCATTCTTGTCCTGATGCTTCTTTTTCTTAGGACATTCATTTTTCCAATGCCCCTTTTCTTTACAGTAATTACAAACATCATTAGGTTTAGGACCCTTAGAATTCGAATTTTATGGTTCGATTTCTTTTTACCAGATTTACCCTGTCCCTTACCCCCAATGACAACTAATCCAGATGTCAGATTTTCTGTACTATAACCAGATGGCTGATGACGGACTTCTCTAGTATGAAGAGCAGATCTTACTTCTTCTAATGACAGACTATCTTTCCCAACAATAAAAGAATCCACAAAATTCTCATACGATAAAGGCAAAGATACCAACAGAATTAAAGCAGCATCCTCATCATCTACTTTAACATCAATATTACGAAGATCTAGCAAGATAGTATTCAATTTATCTAGATGGTCCCTCAGAGACATACCTTCCTGCATACGCAGGCTGAACAGACGTTGTTTCAAGAGCAACTTGTTGGTTAGAGATTTTGTCATATACGAACTCTCCAACTTCAACCACAGACCGGCGGCGGTTTCCTGCTCCGCAACCTCAGTAATTATGTCGTCAGTAAGACACAACATAATCGATGAATGTGCCTTTTCCTCCAGAACGGTCATCTCAGCGGTTTCTGAATCCGATGACTTCTTTGCCAACGGTGCCCACAACCCTTGTTGCTTCAGTAAAGCCCGCATCTTGATACGGCATCGAAATCAAGTTTCTCCCAGTGAATTTATCGATTTTCACATTCATCCCAGACATTTTTCTCACCCGGATCGAACACAAAGCTCTTGATACCAATTTGTTATGAAAGACGTGAGATTGAACAAATGATTGAATGCAAATTAAAGAGAAATCACACAACAGATTTAACGTGGTTCACCAACGGATTGTTGGCTACGTCCACGGACAGAGAGAGAACTGATTTTATTGATCTTAGAGGAAAACAGATTACAGATGTGTTATGAACTAATTTCGTCGAATAAACGAAATTAGGTTAAATAGGCATTTAACTCGGCTAAACTTAAATTCGGAATCGCCTAACGCGTGTCGCCAGCCCGGCGCCAGGCGCGAGTCGCGGCGCTGGCCGCGAGTCGCGATCAGCTCTCGGCATTTGGGCGCGAGTTGAGACCCATGACCGCGAGTCGCGCTATTGAAGATAGCCCGATTCTAACCAATTCAAGGCATATTCTTACAGATTGTTTTAAAAATAGAAATATTATCTTGTCTTTAAATAATTTTTTTCTCACAAAGACCAAATTTGAGATTATAGAGTAGTTGTGTTAATGCATTCGTATCTCAAATGAGAGGTTGTGAGTCCGAGTCTTAAAAACACACATTTTTATTGTTTAATATGTCTCATTTAATTGTGTGGAGGAGGGGCCAGATGGGCAGTTTATGTGGCAACATGTGTGTGTGTGTGTGTATATATATATATATATATATATATATATATATATATATATAGGAATAGGATCTTGTGAAAATGACTCTTAATCAAAAACCGAAAACGGGGTAACTATTACCACTTTTAGGGCAACTTTATATATTTTAAGGGTAACTTTTACCGGTTTTAGGGTAACTAGATTATATTAAGGATAATTTTATGTATTTCAAGGGCAACTTTATATATTTTAAGGGTAACTTTTACCAGTTTGGGGTAACTATATTATATTAAGGATGACTTTATATATTCCAAGGGCAACTTTATATATTATAAGAGTAACTTTTACCACTTTTAGGGTAACTTTGAGTATTATAACAGTAACTTTGACTGATATGCAATCAATCTTTTTGCAATTTTAATTTTCAAAATCTTTCGTTTCATGTGGTAAGTCTAGTTTTATGCTTTTGGCGTCCTCTTTGTTATTTTTATCTTGTTCATTATGGTATAGCATAATATGTGTTTTATTAGTTTCCCAAATATTGTTATTTGTTGTTGTTTTAAAGCTATTTGTTACCTCCTCTTTCTCACATATCTTTGGCGAATTTCATACAACCTATTAGCTCAATTGGTAGAGCATTGTGTAATACACAACGATGTAGGTTCGAATCCTGCATAGGTTTAACTATAATCAAAGTTACACTAAAAGAAGTTACCCTTAAAATATATAAAGTTGCCCTAAAAGTGGTAAAAGTTACCCTTAAAATATATAAAGTTACCCTAAAAGTGATAAAAGTTACCCTTGAACATATATATAAAGTTACCCTAAAAGTGATAAAAGTTACCCTTGAACATATATATAAAGTTACCCTAAAAGTGCTAAAAGTTACCCTTGAAGTATATATATAAAGTTACACTAAAATTGCTAAAAGTTACCCAAAAATTGCTAAAAGTTACCCTGTTTTCAGTTTTCGGATTAACGGTTGTTTTTCGGATCCTATCCCTATATATATATATATATATATATATATATATATATATATATATATATATATATATATATATATATATATATATATATATATATATATATAGACCCTGTACAAAATCTTAACTCGGTACAAACTGTGTTATTTTCAATAATTTAGAAGCCCCCTCTTGGCTCTTCGGAACTCCATCCATATATGACGTTTTCTACACCGGCCTGCTGGAATACGTGAATCCAAATACTTGAACGTGCGTAAGAGAACTAGCTTCATCATCCACAATTCCACATCAATATATCATAGGCAGTTAGGCGCCCATAATTTTTTAATGTGTCTAACATCACTACCTTCTTTAGTTCTTACATGAGTTGTCCAAAACATACATCTATAAAATAAAATCAGAAGGAAAAAGTTGGACATAAAATCCCAAGCACATATAATATATATTCTCAGGAGAATATTATTATCAACGTAACCCCTAGTTTAAAAAAAAACATACAAAGAAAAATGAGCAAAGTCTTGTGCTTGGCTGCTCTGATGGTGGTGCTGGCTGTATCATCAGCACAGGCACAAAATGTAGAAATGCCGGAATGTGTTAGCGAGCTTGGTCCTTGTGGGCCGTTCGTTAACTCGACAACTGTAGCGCCGCCAACGCAATGTTGCCAGCCTCTTCAAAATCTGATTCAGAATGATCTCAGCTGTCTTTGTGCCGTTTTCGCCAACGTCGAGTTGGCGGCAGCCTTGATGATTAATGTCACTGAGGCAGCTACTCTCCCACAGCGTTGTAACCTCCAAATTGATTTACTTGCTCGATGCCAAGGTAACCTATGCTCCTAATCTGCTGTTAGCTAATTTACTATGTTGAAATATGATATATTTATTACTGCTGTGTAAATAGCGCGTTTAGACTTTAGATATGCTGACTAATTTAGATTAGTTTGTTAGCATTTCTGAGCATAATTGATTTAAGGGGAATGGAGTTGGTAGGAATCCTTAGCTACGCGGCACTATAAAGCCGGAAGTTGTGTTTTATAGGAAACCGCCAATAGTTGAACCCCACAACATCAAGTTTACCTTTTAACGAAGGCTTCATGCTCCTATCCGTTAGAACGGTAGAACCTATTTCCACCCACCTTGAATAATTGTCTTATCTGACTTTTACACGATTTAATATACTATTTTAACTGTTAATTGTATAATTCCCTCCTCCATCCCATAATATAGTTGTTATTTTCCTTTTTAGGTGTCCAAAAAAAACATTCTTATTTTAAATATTTCTACTTTGCTATAATCCTATTGGATATTTTAATTAATTTTAGTTATTTTATTGGCTAAAATGATCAGCACAATTTAGCAAAAGTTTCAATAATTAATTATTTTTTTGTTAAAAAAAGAAGGAAATATTGTGTATTTTCCAATACAAGTACAATATTAAAATAAAAATCTATGATATATACCACTTTCCTTAATTCCAGTGAAAATGATAAACAATACAACAATAATGGGACAAAGGGAGTGCATATTAGTAAAATATATCAAATTGTTACATGTTAACATTATATGTTGTGATGAATCGAGTAATATATAAGTTATACTATTTCGAATATTCATGTTGGTAAAAATCCATAGTCAAAAATTTTAAATCGACAAAAATCTACCCATTTACAATGGTTAACATTTTGTTAAAGAAAGTAGTCCAAATAAGTTCTATTGTATTCACAAGGATGAGTTGTATTATGAATTTTTTTTCATAATTTTTGGTCCACCTGGATCTAAATTAACATATTCCGTATGTAAATGTTTCACATTTAAGTTATTAGCATCTAATTTTTACTTATTGTTCTCTTAAATTACATACTAGGAACTTGCACAACTTTCAACGTACAAGTTTGACCATAAATGGTTGTAAAGGCGGTTTTGTTGGTTTGATATAATACTTACTTACTTACCAAAAAAAATTTGACCATAAATATCTTTATATGCGTACTATCATATAAATTACAAAAAAAATTGATATTTTAAAAAAAAAACATTAAAAGGAAATGTAACAAGATTATGATAACTATGTTTATTCTTATACATAAGAGTTCTTTTTAATATACATGAAAAAAGATTGTAAAAAGTCGAGATTATAAATTTTAATAATTTTTCATTGAAGTTTTTTTTTTCGGGCAACACATTGAAGTCATTGTATAGTGTTAAACATTTGACATGAGAATTGTACTGGTGGTGTTTTTCTTGCAACAGCCCTCATGGCACCATCAATGGCACCATCAATGGGCCCATCAATGTCTCCTGAAAGAGCTCCAACTCCAGGTTTGAGATCCCCCTCTCACCACAAACTATCTTTGGTCCCGCTTAACTTCAGATGAAGTATTAAATATAAGAAAATATTTTTGAATATTTTGCATATTTACTTAATGTAATAAGGTTACACTTATCCCGGCCATGATATGTTTACAATATCATTACATCAAAATAGAGTTACATATTGCCCCCTTTAGCCAAAAAAAAAAATAGAGTTACATAGTCTTCAAAATTTCATTTGCCTATTCAAAAGTACGTGACTACTTTGTAATGATGTTTGAAGTCAAGTCATTGGAAGTTTTGAAATTTTAATATGATAGCTGATTTGGTGGTGTTTCATGAAATTAAATATTTTAATTGTTTTTCATGCGACAGCTCTTATGGCGCCATCAGATGGACCATCATCAATGTCCCCAGGTAAAGCTTCAAAGTTCTATATTTTTTTTAAAAAAAATTATTATTTAGATGGTTAGAAAAACATAGTATTAAAGTCCACGATCGAGGCGCTTAAAGTCATGTGCGAGGATGAAGCTATTCTGCAGGCGCCCAAATATATAAGTGCCCAATTCTATTAGTTGTCCGCCCAATGTAAAAAAAAACTAAATCTCATTAAGGTTGTTCTTTTCCAATTTATCGAGTGTAATATTGGATGCAGATTCAAAGAGGTTAATTTCTATCTAGCGTTTTGCTTCGTCTCTTCCTATTCTCCAAAAAGAACCATTAATGATTCTTTCGACTCTTCCTATTCACCAAAAAATTTCAATCCTGAATTATAATTTAATTTAGCACACGGCCTTTAAATTATACGGGACAGCTCTGGACCACGATCCAAATGTTTTAAAAGAATGAATGGGTATACCAAATCTTATATGAGGTGAAAATACAATAATTATCATAATGCCATTCACTTTTAAGAAGTAATTTCTTACTATTGGTAGAAATAACTTCTAGCTAGCAAAGTACAGCATCTCACCTAAATGTTGTTGGAATGGGTATGATTTAAATTTCCACCTATTAAGATACAAAAGAGTCCACAATTTTTGAGGTTGATTATTAGCTTGAATGATTCTCATTTCTATACATATATTTATATATAATTAATGTGACAATTGATCAGAGAAGTTTCACTGGTTATGTGTAGTAAAAATAAAATTTTACTTTTACGCTATTTGTATGCTTCAGTTTATCATTAAATAAATTTCTAGAAGTTTTCACATACAAGATATCTTTGTTTGACAAATAAGGGTATGTTCACCTTATTTTTGCTTAACTAATCTAATTTTGTCATCTTTTTTTCTTAACTTTTCTTAACTTTCTCTGAACCTATCTTATTTTTTCTGAACTTTTCTATAATTTTTCTTGTTATTTTTGAAGATAAGCAAAGATAAAGTGAACAAAAACAGACCCTAGATCTTTGAAAGAAGTAAATAATGGTTGATATGATAGCTAATTTGATGGTGTTTTCATGCTACGGGTCTTATGGCGGCGCCCAATAGAAGGCCCATCAATGTCTCCGGGTAAAAAATAATCCAAATGTTATAATAAAAAGTAGGAAAATATATATGTTGTTGAGCCCACGAGTACACCAAACAATCCTCCCCTTAGACCAAGGACCACGAGACTCATGTTCTCTCCTGCACTATGCTTCTGAACCATGCCTACAACCAACATGTTTCCGCCCCATGCATGCTATACCACCAAAGATTTGCACCCACTCCCTAGAGCTACATCGCTCTGCACCTTGTATGCTCCAGCAAGCCAACCATGGGGTCCACCATTGTATGCATGTTCTCCCAGCCGAACCATTGGCTCTGATACCACTTATTGGGCCCACGAGTTCACCTAGAGGTCCACCATTAGTATGATATTGTCTACTTTAGGTCTAGCCCGCACAGATTTGTTTTTAAGCTCCTTCCCAAAAGGCCTCATACTAATGGTGTAGCTGAATTCTTATAAACTACATAACTCTTTCTTATCTCTCCGATGTAGGACTTGGGATGTACTACACCCAACATATGCAGTTCCTAAAAAAGTTAATATGAAAATTTTAAGCAATAAACTAAGCATTAGTAACATGATCAACGTATGGTTTTGTTATAAATTCATAAATTAATACCATTATTTTAGAAAATATATTTGATAGTCATCTACAGCTCTTTAATATCCAAACCATACTAATGAAAAGTTTCCGCTAGTGCCCATTTTGCATGTTTTTGTTTTAACTAAATAGGTAGTTTTTTTAATGTCCTATAGATATTGACGTAGTTTTCACTATTGAAGTCTTGTGTATTTGGCAATATGGGTGATCATGCTAGTTTCTTAGTTAGTGCAGACTATACCGGAGCTTCAGTTTAGTCAAAGCTCAACTCTAATAAGCTCGACTAGCGTTTGACCTCGACTCAAGACCTGAACAAAGTTCTCCCAATATTAATATTGTTCTTGACTAAGTGCTCCTCCATCCACAAGATATTGGGAATCTTTGTCTTTTTTATCTCATATTTCCTTTTTTTTATACATGAAAAAATGAATAATTGTATTTAGACTTATTTTTAAGTCATTGAAAGTTTTAGACAATTGATATGTTAGTTGATTTCGTCGTCCGTTTCATTCAACAGATTTTATGGTGCCATCAGAGTCTTCAGCTGATGCTCCGATTTCAGGTTTGTGATTCCCATGATCCCATCTGTTCATACATTGCTTCACCTACCGAGTTTTAGATAACGTCTCTCGGAATTGTTTAGTAATTGTAGTTATTCTTATTTCGATTGGCCTATGCATGTGGCTTCGTTGAATGAGAGTATGACTATATACAAGTCTATCAAGTCTAATAAAATCTTATAGTAAAACCAATCATCAAATAGACAATACACATGGGTTTGCCTTAAGACGCTCCCTCACAAGGTCTTTATTAGATCCTTTCTGAATTAGGAATAATTAGTGGGCCTTCACTCATATGGAGGTTCCATAGCATTTGGCAATAAGTAGTAACACTAGCTTATAGTTAACTCCCTCTTCTTTATCCATTTGAGACAGCTCGCATGTTTCCATGTGAATTTTTTTAGTGTTTAAATATGAAAATCAATGTTCAAATAAAACACTAGTAATATAATGAACTATTTCAGTTGGTAAATTATTAAGATTTTCATCAAAGAGTTGAAATCGAATATCACCTACATTATTACCCTTTGTAACTCTCTATGCACACAAAAATATATTACTCCCCCTGTCTTATATTTGTTATTAGTTGTTTTTTCACAGTTTTAAAGGCATACATTAACCATAAACTATTTTCAGTTATGTATTTGTAAAAAAAAATTGAAAAGTACATTGAAACAAATTAAGTAAATGTTTTCTTATATTTTGGTGAGAATTGATGGTCAAATGCTGGTTGTACCTACAATCAAGACATTCAATTGAAGAACAACATATTAGAAACGGATTGATAACTATTGACTTTTGAAACCTTTCCTTATCTCATTTTAAAATGAAATTCTGTATGTCATTCAAGAAATTTGGAGGTGAACTTTAAATTATATTTTTCATACAGTAAATATTACGATAATACAATAATTGACCATGACCTAGTTTCGTTTTATCAAAGAGAAAATTTGTTCTAGCTAGTTCCACCAAGAGTTCAAATCTTACGTCTATTTTTATTATCTTAATTCGTGTGTCACTCAATATTAGTATTGGTCCATATCATTAGATTTAAACAAACTTGTAATTTTTAGAAAGATAAACCAAACAAAGAATAATTGAAATCAACCAATTAGTATGAGTGGCACTAATCATACTACAAAGAAGTAGGACAAAACCCCTCAAAAAAAAAAAGTAGGACAAAAGATTTTTTATTTTTCCACCAATTATATCCTTTTGCTTGCTTAATTCATTCCCTTCAGTAACTTCTATGAAACTAAATATACATTTTATTTCATATAGGACATGGAGAAGCCCCAGATCTAGCTCCAGGAGCTGGTGGACCAGCACCTTCAATAGGTTCGGGTACGTACTAGCTACATTAAAATTTTGTTTTTAGAAGGGTAACTGTCTTTAGCATTTATTAACATAATTTGGATTCATTTTCCGCCAAAGGTAACAATTTTTTTTATTATTATTATTTTAAAAAAAAAGGTAAGAAAATTATATAATTATGCACTACATGGTAATATTTGTAGAAGAATTGTATAACTATATCCAGAAATGTGAATTAGAGGAACCACAACACATGAATATATATATAATAGATAAAATTTCTTTGGAGTGAGTACCGTTTCTACAAAATGCTCTTCTAGTTTTATTTATAGTACGTAAGTTTGTGGGAAATTACATAACTATATACTACATGGTCTTGACAGTCTTGATTGTACAAGTCCTAAACATCTCTAACTTTCCAGAAAAATCATTACCTTCCATTATTAATTTACAAGTGATATTGAAAGATATTGAAAATATATGAAGAGAATTTGATTTTTGAGAAATAATATATCCCATTAGTCATTACCATAAACATTAACATGAAATGCATTAACAATCTTACCATAGACATCTACCATGAAATTCATTATTACAAAAATTTACATATGAAATCAAAATATTTTACATTATCACCCTACTAGACCGCATCCCAAAAGAGTTGTTCGAGCGACTAATAATGCTAAAAGAGTTTTATAAGGTTTATTCTCAATTCTATTACTTGTTGGTATCATGAGTTTTAACAATATTGGTTGATTCTTACTTATTACTTCTACTTTGCAAAGCATTGACTTTCACGCTTGTTATTATATAACTTTAACTATTAATATCTTAAGTTGTCTATTAATTTAAGATGTAGAAAATTGATATTTTGTAATATACATTGAGATAAATCTTGCAATAATATCTTATATATATACTAAAATTTGTTTCATGTATATAAAAAGTTTTTGGTTAAGGGATTTTTTTTTCTTGAGGGATCGGTTAAATAATAGAAAAAGTACTGCAAAAATTACAAACGTTGCAACTAACAATAAGCCGGAGTTAGTGTGCAATTATATGGTGTATTTTTAAATACAATTTTAGACTTCTAGTTCCATCTATACGTCACATGACTCACAGTTAAAATCCTGCATACAGTGTAATCATGCAAGTAGAGATTAATCCACCAATCAGTAATACTAATCTATAAATTGATCTTGCAGGAATGAATGCTGCAGGTAACAGCGCTTCGGCAGGACCAATTTCAGGCTTGATGTTGCTCTTGGCAGGATTGATGTTCTTTTAGGAGCATTTAAACTTCCAATTGGATCGCTCTATATTAATGATGCTCGCAGGCAACTATTACATGCAGGCATTTTTCACGTATATGTCGAGAAGTCCAACATGCATTTGATTTTTCTCAATTTTTTTAATTTTTCTCCCACTTTTTGATTTGTGTCTTGATGTTTGTTTGAATAACATTTGACAGTGGATTGGATTGATTGATTCTATATGCAGTATTAAGATAAATTCATAACGAACTTTTATAGTTGTTACTCTCTTTAACTTATGTCTTTGCTCACGTTTTATGGATCGGTGGTCGCGTTATGCTAGCCGATCCGAAATCCTTTGGAACCAAAATAAACTTTAGTATTGTGTTAGAGAAGGATAGAAAAGTAGGAGTTTACTAAAGATTCCAATCTAAAAATGTTATTATTTTAAGTAGATTGTTCATATTCGTCGATTTGTTTATGAGTAAAGCATACTCCCTAATCCCTCCATTCTTTAAAGATGTTCTCATTTACAATTCATATTGTCAAATAAAAAATAAAAAAAACTTTGATCGTATTTCGTGATTTGTTTATAAGTAAAAAGAAGTATAATGAGCAATTTTATTACATTGCCTGTATATTTATTGTCATCATAATTTATATTGATGGAGTTATAAATAAAATATTAATGGTTAAAGCCTTTAAAGATGCGCCCTTGGAGATCGTGAAACATGCAAATGAAAAGATCTTCAACGAAGGAAAGCACATAATAGATACACTTTCTTTGTATTGAACTATGCCTTGAACTATCTTTGTGTGGACGTAGCTAACACATTGTTGGTGAACCACGTTTATTAAATTCTTGTGTCGATTATCTTTCAATTCTTTGTTGCTTTGTTGCGTTCGTTTACAACACATAGGGTGGAAAAAAACGAAACAAATAAGAACACGGTAATCCTAGCTAACTAACTCATAGTCTCAGTGCAGCTGGTCAATCGCTTAACTTGGTCCAGCCAAAAAAACTGCTTTGTAACCCTTTAACAAGGGCAGACACTATGGTACGTGGAAGTAGAAGTATAATAAAAGCTCCCAAATCTTAAAAAGAGGGTTAAAAAAAGACACACCCATAGGATAGAGTAAGAGTGTAAGACTACTAAATTAACTAACTAGTGTGTTTAGTTTATACGAGTATGTAACTTCATTTCATTGTCACTAGCTAGTTAATCGAACAAAACTCATTCCTGTAGTTATTGGACAGCGGGTGGATATTTGGAGACCTCCTCCGAGATCGGTGACATATCCATATTCCAAACGCCACTTGCATTTTGTCAAGTCTTTTGAGCATGAGCCTATCAATTGTTTAGCCGCATCTTTAGCATCATTCATTTTCCGCAACCCAAGGATCTTGAAGCAAATTTTTTTTAGGGGATCTTGAAGCTAATTTGATGAGAATAATCCTAACTAAATTATATACTACTACATTTTAAGCCTAATGCAACCCTTGAAATTCGTTGCATTAGGGCCAATTTTCGTTGCAATAGGTCTAATGCAACGGCCCCAACCGTTGCATTTGAAGGCGTTGATATAGGTCTAATGCAACGATATTTTGGACCTATTGCAACGGCACCCTCTATTACGAATGATAATTCGGAGCTTAGCTTACGGCTCGACATAGATTCCACCCTTCAACTTAGCCTCTCTTCACATAGAGATGGCCGCTTTCTCCTGGAATCAATAAGCAAGTTGCATTAGAAACTAAACATCGCGACCAACTACAGGTAAAGACACAACCAGTTTGACAAACCTAATTTTCGTATTCTTTACAGTATTGTTAAGCTCTATTAAATATTAGCTTCCTGTTTTCCGCTCAATTCTTCTGTTCAGCATCAAGCTCTTGCTTCTTGACCAAAATCAATTCATCCTCCCTTTTTTACTTTTTCCAAAACATACTATACGGAACAATAACTTTAGTTGTCTCCTCACCTGTCTCTGATGTATCAATGCACCATCAACCAATTAAAACCAAACAAAGTTAACTAGATCAAATAATAAATTATATTGGAGCCATTGATATTACACTTAGCATGATTAGAGGAGAGATACTACATACATAACGCAACTAGATCAAACTTTAACTCTATACTAGAGCCATTGATATTACACTTAGCATGATCAAAGGGGACATACTATATACATAAACATAACTAGATCAAACATTAACTCTATACTAGAGCCATTGATATTACACTTAGCATGAGTAGAGGAGAGATACTGTTGGAACACAAGGTGACACTCAAGAAGGGGGGGGTTGAATTGAGTGACTAAATCTAATCGATTTTCGCAAAAACACCTTTATAGCACAGTGCCGTACACTGTGTTGTTCGCTTGTAAAATCTCCGATTAACGTTTTTGCTCAAAAGAAACTTAACCAAACACTAAAACAATTATATCAAATAATAAAACACTGGAATTTAACGTGGTTCAATCTCACCTCTGAGATCTACGTCCACACAAACTACTCTTTTATTATTTGAATCGTAAAATATCAAACTCTCGATACAAACCGATTCCCCCACTACTAACCCTAGTAGTGCTCCCCAACACTTAACTCTAAGTGTTGCAACTCTCTATAATAATAAAATTACAAAAAGAATAATCCCTCAACCAACGTGCTTCTTAGTCAAGCAAATTTGAGGACAATTACAAACGTTGTTTAGTTTCCTAATCGACTAGAACTACGTGATATACTACGTGCCTTAGGAACTTGTTTTCGGCTCTCAAAAATCTTGAACTCACTTATGCGAAACGTGAAGAATAAAATCGAGTTGCAATCCCTTATAAGCATATGGTAGTGAAAACTCTTGTAAAAATTATGTTTATCTTTTTACTCCTTATATTAAGGGATAAAGTTTTTCCTTCATGAAAACAAATTTTATCTTTTAAAATCTGATTTTTCAAATCCTTATAGAATATGGATTTCTTCATATCAACTCTTTAAATCAGATTTCTTATCAACCAAACTTGATCACATCAGTTTTTATGATATATATTTCAAAAACTCTTTTTCCAAAACTATATTCGAAAAACTAAATTTTATCACAAGTTTGTTTTACTCGGATTTTTATCAAAACACATTTTTATCAAATAAACGTTTTTAACAATTCTTTTTCACAACTTGTTTTTCGAAAATCTTTTTCCTTTTATATAAATATATAAAATTAACATAATTATTAATTTCCTTAACTCAAAGAAAATAATAATTATCCTATTTTAATATTTCTATACTTGGCACATAATATATCACCTAGTTCAAGTATTACATTTTACATATAGTAACTAAACTTAGGAATATAAACTTGACTTCTATCTTGATTCTTCCTTTCTTCAAAGTCTTCATTTAGTTACTCCTTTCTCAATCATCTGAAACAAACTTTTCATACTACAACATATTATATTATTTTGCATCATCAAAACTTAACATACATATGCACAACAAATTCCCCCTTTTTGATGATGACAAACACTCAATATAATATTATTAAGTAATCACTTTTTCCCCCTCAAAATATGCACCATTAATCACATAAGGGAAAATAGCATAACATCATTCACAAGTAACATGGTAACCAAGATAACCAATTATTCATTAGTCTAAGTATTATACCCATCTTCCCCCTTTTGACATTATCAAAAAGGAGAGCATCAACATGTTTAGCGAGACGAGTGAGATATAGTCGGCAAAATAATTCAAGTAGCTCAAGCAATAAATACTAAGGATCTTTGGTGCTATGTCATAATCCAACTCACAATCCGAAGTCATTAAGCACAAATATAACCCAACTCACAATCCGAATTTCTGAAGCAAGAAATAATCATGAAGGATCATGGTTGATGGCTAAGAATGTAAGATGAATATAGGTAATGCAAACTTGAAGATTTGAAATGGCAATTGGCTCAACAAGTGCTTAAACCCTTTTTTTCATATTTTCAACTTCCGCAAATAAGCATCACAAGACTTTCATCACTGTGGCACTGTGTGTGGCACTGTGCCACTGAACAATCTATTCCCCTTCAAATAAAACTAACCTTCGGATATCTTGAAATCCAAAATGATGATCTTCAAAACTTTGATAATGTTCTTCACATTTGAATTGAACTCTAGGATTTATCTAAAATAAATGTTTTATTCTCCTTTTCTTTTCTTTTCTTTTTCTTTTTCTTTTTTTTTTTTTTTTTATATGAAGGAGAAGGAGACCATACAATATTACTAGAGTCAACCAATAAGAGATCAAAGATAATAACTTAATTCGGACCTCATTGTCTTTTTGATACATCACGGCACCGTGCCTTGCACAAGTGTAAATCAAGCTTGTTCATTCTTTCACGTATTTGAGTTTCATTCCAACCTTTTCATGTTCCCCCTTAACTGATGCGTCTTTTTCTTCCATCAAATTATCAAAATGTTCTTTCCCCATAGATTATCATGAATCAAGATTAAAAGCACTTGTTGAACTTTGGAGCAATGGGTGGGGAAAAGAAGAATAATAATATGGAAATGAAGATAAGATGAGACATATGAAAGAAAGAAATAATGAGGCACAAATGTCAAACTCATGAATAGAAAATCAGAATATTGGGCTAAAGATCAAGCTTGCTATAGGAGAAAGTATATGCATTTCATAGCTCAAAAATTCAGCAACTTAGGATCATATAGCTTATTAGTTCGGCAACTTAGGATCATGACATTAGGACAGCATCATTAGACCATTACGAGTCCTTCTTTATATCAAGTAGATCTTTACTCACTAAGCTTCACAAAAACACGCATCAACAAATCTCTAATTAACATATTTAAAGGAGGACAACAAGCATAATACTCAACTAATTTCCAGAAATTAATCCCAAAGCCACAAATTATATTGTAAAATATTCATGCATGAAATTCAACAGAATTACCTTGATCATACAATTGGGATATGCTTAACAAATTTTTTTCAAACCACTTACCAACATCACATTCTCTATGGAGTGTGTTAGGGATTTGCTCGACGTTTGTCAATACCAAATATTTCTCCCTTTTTGTTGTCACCAAATGTAACACACACCCTCCATGGTAGGCTACTAGTGAGAGGAATTGAGATTTATCACTAGTCATATGTCTTGAAGCGACCATTTGTCGAGATACCATAGGCTGCGTCCTCTCACGTTTGCCTGCAAAAAGATCACTTGTTAATTTTAGGAACCCAAATCTGTTTGGGTCCCTTTTTCTTTCGTTGAGCTTCTAATAAGTCTTTTCTAACCCATATTTGAGTTACATACTTTACATTTTTTGCAACACTTTTTTTTCTTGACATTACAATTATCCATAAGATGTCCATTCTTTCCACAAAAGTTGCAAATCAAATATTCGAGTAGATCGACATATTTTCTTTTACGAAAGTCTCTTTCAAAATTTTTGCACTCTGTGCCTTACACTCGTGCCTGCAGTCTGTATATCCTAAACCAATTGCGTTTCGATTGCTAGTTGTCTTGGAGATATATTCTAAGGCTTTTTGACCATCTAACCATTTTTCATACATTTTCCGAGCAATAGTCAATTGTGATTCTAAGAATTCAACAGAAGTGTTTAGATCGCTATTTCTTTTTCTCGAAATTTCCAAATCTCTTTTAACTTTATCAAGTTCATCACTTAACTTAGCATCATGAGGTAGCATAAGTGGAACAATTCTGGATCTTTGTCTTGATTCTTTTAACTCAGATAACTCATGTTTTAACGATTCAATTTGATTTTCCAGATCCGAATTTTTAGCCTCTAGCACAGTGTATGGCACAGTGTTATTAACAACTTCTTTTACGAGAGACTTTTCGCACCTTAAAGCATTTAACTCAACATTTTTCTCTTCAATCGTTTTTTCAAGTTCATCATTCTTTTTCATCAATTCTTTACAATCCTTTAATAAATCCTTATATTCCAATTCCAACCCAATCTTTTGCTTAGTTAAATTTTTCACCTCTTTTCTCATGTTTGAAAAATCATCATTCATTTCTTGACAATCATCAATAATATTTCCCAGCAAAGTAACAAGTTGTTTTTTGAAAGAAGATGTATTGAAGGTTTTAGAGAAAGAAGACTTACCTCACTGTCTTCAGTTTCATCTTGGGAGTTCGAACTTTTCGCCATTAGACACAAGTGAGAGTCGTCCTGGCACTGTGCCTTTCTCTGTGATGTCAGTACAGCTTTCAGACATAATTTTTCCTCATGGCACTTGTGCCTCGCCTCGTTCTTCGTCAGAATCCGAATCTACCCAAACGGCAGCAATCATTGCCTTTTTGAATTCTTTCTTCGATTGCTCCCTTCTTTGTTTGGGCTTCTCATCATCCCATAAAGGACATTCTTTAATCCTGTGATTTAACTCTCCACACTTGAAACAACCCGAATTAGTAGCACTTTTCTTAAAGTTAGAGGTAGTGCTCTTACCTTTGAAATTTTCATATTTTCAAGGATTGTTGTTTTTGTTCTTTTTGAGAAAAATTTTAAACCTCCTAGTAAGAAAATCAATATCAGTATCACTATCACTATTTTCAATTTCCAATTCAGTTCTCAAGGCTATACCTTTACTTTTTGGTTCATTATTTTTAGAATCCAAGACAAGTTCATGAGTCATTAATGATCCAATAAGTTGTTCTAGTGAAAGTTTAGTCAAAGCCTTAGCTTCTTGAATAGCGGTTATTTTTGGGAGCCATCGATTTGTTATACTTCTTAACACCTTTCTCACTAAATCTTCAGAAGTATATGTTTTGCCTAGAGAACGTAATTCATTAGTGATTAGTGTAAATCTAGTGAACATCTCTTTAATAGATTCGTCCTTATTCATAGTAAACAATTCATATTGTTGGACAAGCAAATCTATTCTAGATTGTTTTACCTCATTCGTACCTTCGTGGGCCAACTCCAGCGTGTCCCATATTTCTTTTGCTGTAGTACAAGCCGAGATCCTTGAGTATTCATCAGGTCCAATTCCATATTGGAGAATACTCATAGCTTTGAAGTTTTTTTCGGCTTTTGCATAGTCGACTGAATTGTAGTCATCTTCATCTTTGTCGACCATATTTCCTTCAGCATCTTTGATTTGGATAAGGATTGGTCCTTTTCTTATGACTTTCCAGCATTCATAATCCGATCCTTAAATGTAGATCCTCATCCTAGCCTTCCACCATCCATAGTCTTTTCCGTTAAAAATTGGGCACTTTGTGTGTCTATCTCGAGAGTCATCTTGCATGTTCATGACTTCTATTCTCTAGGGATGAGCCTTTCGAGAATAGCCTGCTCTGATACCACTTGTTGGAACACAAGGTGACACTCAAGAAGGGGGGGGTTGAATTGAGTGGCTAAATCTAATCGATTTTCGCAAAAACACCTTTATAGCACAGTGCCGTACCCTGTGTTGTTCGCTTGTAAAATCTCCGATTAACGTTTTTGCTCAAACGAAACTTAACCAAACACTAAAACAATTATATCAAATAATAAAACACTGGAATTTAACGTGGTTCAATCTCACCTCTGAGATCTACGTCCACACAAACTACTCTTTTATTATTTGAATCGTAAAATATCAAACTCTCGATACAAACCGATTCCCCCACTACTAACCCTAGTAGTGCTCCCCAACACTTAACTCTAAGTGTTGCAACTCTCTATAAGAATAAAATTACAGAAAGAATAATCCCTCAACCAACGTGCTTCTTAGTCAAGCAAATTTGAGGACAATTACAAACGTTGTTTAGTTTCCTAATCTGACTAGAACTCTGTGATATACTCTGTGCCTTAGGAACTTGTTTTCAGCTCTCAAAAATCTTGAACTCCATTATCTGAAAACGTGAAGAATAAAATCGAGTTGCAATCCCTTATAAGCATATGACTGACTGAAAACTCTTGTAAAAATTATGTTTATCTTTTTACTCCTTATATTAAGGGATAAAGCTTTTTCCTTAATAAAAACAAATTTTATCTTTTAAAATCTGATTTTTCAGATCCTTATAGAATATGGATTTCTTCATATCAACTCTTTAAATCATATTTCTTATCAACCAAACTTGATCACATCAGTTTTTATGATATATATTTCAAAAACTCTTTTTCCAAAACTATATTCGAAAAACTAAATTTTATCACAAGTTTGTTTTACTCGGATTTTTATCAAAACACATTTTTATCAAAAACACGTTTTTAACAATTCTTTTTCACAACTTGTTTTTCGAAAATCTTTTTCCTTTTATATAAATATATAAAATTAACATAATTATTAATTTCCTTAACTCAAAGAAAATAATAATTATCCTAATTTAATATTTCTATACTTGGCACATAATATATCACCTAGTTCAAGTATTACATTTTACATATAGTAACTAAACTTAGGAATATAAACTTGACTTCAATCTTGATTCTTCCTTTCTTCAAAGTCTTCATTTAGTTATTCCTTTCTCAATCATCTGAAACAAACTTTTCATACTACAACATATTATATTATTTTGCATCATCAAAACTTAACATACATATGCACAACAGATACTATATACATAACATAACCAGAGGACAAACTCTATACACATAATCACACTCTTTAATAGAGCTGCAGTTAATACACATAATAGAGGACAAATTCAAGTAGGAAATTCTACAATATAGCATAAATTGTCCACTTACAATAGTCTACAAATTCATGAGCTTCTTCTACCCTCCAACTCAAAACCCACTTTTAATACCTAAAATTATGTATTGAACATAAAACACATTGAAATTATATCAAAAAATTTAATTCACAAGCCGAAAAATCTACTAACCGTTCACAAGCATCCCCAAAACCACATATACATTCGTGAACCTGCATCTTAATCTCATCCCTAATCAGAGAACAAATTCATAAAAAGAACCACAAGTTGAGTTCGAGTAAAAGTGTTAGAGTCGAGCCGAGCAACCTTAGGCTCGGTCTCGATTCGGCTCGTTAACACCCCTCGTTGCAACATTTTGCCTTTTGCAATATTCATATGCTTAATTACTTTGACCGTGAATTTGTGACTAATATATTATACAAACTTTAGCATGTAATATGTTGTAATTCACAATAGATACATAGAGATATTAATGGTCAAAATTGTGTATTGACAAGCGTGACAGTCAAAACGTTGCAACTATTAAAATACGGAGGAAGTAGCTAGTAAATTGACTAGGTGTTTCCATTTGCAAAAATTTATCTTGGACTTGAATATTGTTGAGGATGTGGAAGTTGAGAATTGGTTTCATATTTTTTATTTTTATAATGCAATATTAGTAAGCTTCGTTTGACTTCTAAGCACCACATTTCAAAAATATTCATGATCTCGCCTTAAGCTTTAATTATATTTTTAAATCCTCATGAGGCTTTATGTGCAACTTAATCGGGTCAATCCCCTGTGGTGGAGTATGCAAGACATGTAGCACTAGTAGAATAATTGCATATTGTCGCGGTGGTATTGCTGCGGTTTTACCCATACGCAACAATATATCACGTAAAAAGAAAAGGTAAAATATAAAATAACCATATTGTTGCGGTTTCAGCAGAAAACCGCAGCAATAGATGTCAACGGCAGATTTTCAAAATTATTTGACCAATTTGACCGAAATCTATTGCTGCGGTTTCTTTAAAATACCGCAGCAATAGATTAAAATATTAAAATTTTAAAACGAAACCCTAAAAAAAACCTAAATCTAACACAAGTGGGCGCGCCTCCCTCAGACCCTCACACTCTTATTTCTCCTTCTCACATCTCACGCACTCCTAACTCCTCCTTCTCCCTCATTTCTCCCTCACATCTCACTCACTCCAAGTCTACAACAACTCCGATCTCCCTTTCTCATGGTAGACCGTCATTGAACTCTCAACTCGCCGCCTTTCATCTCTTCCTCTCTAATCGCTCATCACCGACCTCGACTGCAGTTTCCTCTCTAAACGCCAGATCTGATCTCTCCATCATCTTCGCAACTCCTCGCCGCATCTACTCGCCATTGATTCTCCTCGTCGACATCAACTCGCTGTTGATTCTCCTCGCCGACATCAACTCGCCGCTGAATCCGCTCGTTCTTATTCTAATCTTCTCTCACTCGTTCAATTTCGATTTCTCGATTTCACGATTTCAATATCAACACTCTTCATAATCAATGGTCGGCAGATTTAATCTCTAAAAATGGTGAGTTTCTCTACATTTTCGCAAGCACCTTAGATCTGATGTGATTCGATCCATTCGTTCATTTTTTCATCTCTCTCATTCGTTCTCATTCTCCAGTGCGATTTTGGTTCTCATATTTTAGATCTACTCTTCGTTCTCATTTTTTTTTCGAGAATTTCCTCTTCTCCGGCGAGATTAAGTGCTCGTAAAGCTCGGCGCTGCAGCACCAGGCCCTGATGGCTTTGGTGCTCACTTCTATAAAGATGCGTGGAGCATTGTAGAGGAGGATGTGATTCATGCTGTGTTGGATTTTTTCACCTCTGGAAAGCTTCTAAAGGAGGTAAATTCAACTTCAATCACTTTAATTCCTAAAAACAAGTGCCCTACAAATGTTGGCGATTTTAGACCAATTTCTTGTTGCAACGTTTTGTACAAATGTATCACAAAAGTTCTAAGCAACAGATTAAGTAGTATTCTGCCTGATATTATTGATGAAAATCAAGGAGGCTTTGTGCAAGGAAGATATATAGTGCATAACATTCTGATCATCCAGGATATAGTTAAGCACTATGGAAGGAAAAATGTTAGTCCTAGTTGTTTGATGAAAATTGATCTACAAAAGGCGTATGATACTGTGGATTGGGACTATTTGGAAGAGATGTTACAGTATCTTGATTTTCCTGAGAGATTTATTCATTTGGTGATGACATGTGTGAGAACTCCTTCTTTCTCCCTTATGATCAATGGTTCCCTTCATGGCCATTTTTCTTCAAAAAGGGGCTTGAGGCAAGGAGATCCCATCTCCCCTCTCCTGTTTGTTATAAGTATGGAATACTTATCAAGAATTTTGAGGAATGTTGGTGATTTATCTCAATTCAAGTTTCACCCTCGTTGTAAAGCTGTCAAACTCACTCACTTATGTTTTGCGGATGACCTCATAATGTGTTGTAAGGGTGATTTTAATTCCATCTATACCATGTTGCAAGCTTTTAAACTATTCTCTGATGCTTCTGGTCTCAAAGCAAACATTCAGAAATCTGCTTTTTACTGCTGTGGTATGAAGGATGCTGATGTTCAGAGGGTGAAAGATGTTTCTGGTTTTCCTAGATGCTCCATGCCATTTAGGTACCTTGGTGTGCCTATTTGCTCAAGGAAAATTACTGCTGCTCAATGTGACATTTTGATTGAGAAAATGACTAGCAGTATTAAGGTTTGGAGTTCTAGAAACCTTTCATACATGGCTAGAGTGCAACTCATTAACTTCTGTTTTGATAAGCATTCACCAATATTGGGCTCGGGTATACGGTTTACCTAAAACAATTTTGTATGAAATTGTGAGGATTTGCGAGATCCTTCCTCCGGGAGTGGGCAAACTTACTCTCAAAAGCCTGGGTTAATTGCCTGGAATAGTCTCTGCTGTGAGAAGAAATTTGGAGGCTTAGGATTTAGAGACATCTTTTTGTGGAATATAGCCAACATGGGTAGATATGTTTGGGCAATTGTAACAAAGAAAGATAATGCATGGATTCGATGGGTAGCTGCTGTGTATATTCAGAACTCTGACTGGTGGCAGTACGTACCTCAGCAAGGGGCTTCATGGTCCTGGAAAAAAATCTGTGAAACTCGAGATAAATTGAAAGTTGTGTTTACAGTGGATGAGTTCAAGGCAATGCATGTATATTCTGTCAAGATGGTTTATAACAAATTAGTTCATCAACAACATCATGTGGCTTGGAGTAACTTCATCTGGAACAGACTTAGCTTGCTAAAGCATCGTTTTATTTCTTGGCTTGCTGTGCAGAATAAACTTCAAACTACTGAGAAGCTAGCCAAGATTGGTATCTGTGTGAATGGTAATTGTCTGCTATGTGGAAGAAGTTTAGAAAGTCATGCCCATTTATTTTTTGAATGCCATTACAGCATGAGATGTCTGCAGGCCATAAAAGACTGGTTGAATATTCAGTGCACTACCACTGATTTGGGAAGGATCTTAAGGTGGATCAAGAGCAGTAAGTTGTCTCAGTTCAAAAAGAAGGTGTTCTATACTGCTGTTGCAGCCCTCATTTACAAGATATGGCAGAGTAGAAATGATTGTTTTTGGCTGCAAAAGGTTCCTCTTATACATAGAGTAATTAGAGACTTACAATTTGTAATTAAAAGTAGAGTGTTAGCAGTTTTACCTGATAAGATTTCACAAAGAGATAGGATTTGGTTTCAAGAGTTAGCTTAGTTAGCTTCTCTTTTTTGGCCTGGTTTAGGCTGTTTTGGTTGTAAATTGTTCTGTTGGATATAATACATCTTTCTTACTTAGCAAAAAAAAAAAAGCTCGGCGCTGCTCTACTCCGGTCGCCGGGGCTGCTCTGCTCTAATTTTTTGTTAATTTTTTTTCGTTTTGTACTCATCTTTTTTCAATTTAATTTTTTGTTAATTTTTTAGATCTAATTGAATCTGTAATTTAGGTTTATTGTGAATTAAATTAATTTGTATTTTTTTTAGATATCATTTGTATATATTTTTTTTTGATCTTATATGTGTATTTTCTGATTTCAACATAAAAACTTATAAAGTCAAATGTATAATGTTGTTATGTAATTTGTCAATTAATTTTATTCCAACAAATTTGGTTGTGGTTTTGAAAATGTTGTGTGGGTATAGACTGTAGTATACTAGTATATGACATTATAAATGTATAAAAAAAAATTATAAAACAAAAGCAACATATTGCTGTTGTTGTTTGGGAAAAACAGCAACAATAGGTTACTTTTCAATTATTTTTTTTGTTATTCACACTACCTATTGCTGCGGTTTTGGGTAAGAACCGCAGCAATAGGTTGTTATATTGTTGCGGTTAAAAACCGCAGCAATAGGTAATTACCTATTGTTGCGCCCTTAATTGTTGCGCGGTCAAAACCGCAGCAATAAGCAAGTATTCTACTAGTGTAGGCCTGGTAATATTTCAAAAGAATGAAGTTTTAGTGATTTTTTTTTTTGATAAAGGGGGTGATATTTTAAAATAAACAGACTAATACACGATCAAGTTCCACTAACATCGGGGGATATTCCCCCATCATTACAGCATAAACGCAGTTGTTCAAAACTAATATCTTCCAAGTTAATGTTTAATTTCACCCAACGCTTTGTGCAAATTTGGTGAAATACATTATCCTCCCTGCTTCCCTTACGAGTTGTTCTAGCCAAGACGTCTGCTTCCTGAACTTGAGCCCTTTCCACTTTCTTGACCTGGATTTGGTTCCCTTCCTACAACAATTCCCTGCACATAGTAATATGATGGTTATAACGATCGCAAATCCTTATGTTTTCATTTACACTATCCACAGCCACCAAAGAATCAGAGAGGACTAAACATTTGGACCACTGGTGCGCTTTTATCCACGGCAAGGTTTCAATTATAGCAATTATCTCCGAGAGATTAGCATCATTACTCACAAAGGTGCCACATATCCCTTTCACCCATTGTCTTGATCTACTCCTGCATATAGCTCCAATCCCTGCATGAAGGTTAGAGGTACAAAAAGAGGCATCCATTATTATAGTGAAATCATGGTTCCGGGATACTTGGGAAGGGCATTGAAGGTTGAGGATTGGAGATTAGGGTAGGGCGAGAGTACTAAAACTCCACATCTAGGAAGACTGACTGGCGCCAAAATTGCTCAAGTTTAAGATCTTTATTATTAAAAACCCACTAGTTCCTTCTTATCCAAATCCTCCAACAGAGAAAACTGAAGAGAGTGGGACAAGATATATCATGCTGGTCCTTCATAACCAACTGAGATTTTCAGTTTATATTTAGCCAGGTTTTAAAGTCAGTGCTGAAAAAATTCCTTAGGCAGGGTGCATTGGTGCCACACCTCTTTCGCTCTAATACAGTCCCTAAGGACATGTTCCCAAGTTTCAATCACAATTTGGCAGAAGGGGCAATTAGGATTATCAGTAATGGTTCTAGTATGGAGGGAGACTTTCGTCGGTATACCATTCGACAGGCAGGCCCAAAGAAAATTTTGGATCTTTGGGTAGCATGGTGCATTCCAAACACTAGTTCAGTCAGAATCATTGCTAATGGGGGGAGGGGGGACAATGTTCCTATTCATCCACATAGATCTTTTTCGAATCAAAGAAATTTCCCTTAGCAACCCAACAAACGAGGGTATCCTGGCCTCTCTACTCTGACAACCCCTACTCATGTTATAATGCTCAATCCATAGGGTTATATGGGGAGGGAGGTCCAGGGTTAAGTCCTAGAGGTTTCAAGTCCCTGGTTCAAAACACTCTCAACTTTGTGGTCATCTTCTCTACATGATATGGCCCCTGAACAGCAGACCTTAGAGGTCCAAAGGGAGTCCATACATCATGCCAGAAAGAGACAGAGTCGCCTCTACCAATGCTCCAGCCCGAGTATTTTGTGAAGATTTTCTACCCTTTCCCCATGTCTTGCCAGATATGGGAGCCAGATTTAAAAGCCTTAGGGATGTTTCTACCTCTACAATATTTCTGGTAGATAACTTGGGTGGCCAGATTATCCATGAAATTCATTTTCCAACACAGTTTAGCTAGACCAATCTTGTTTGAAATGACATTTTTCCTAATCCCTAATCCCCCTGCCTCCTTTGGGCCACAGATCTTGTTCCAAGCTATGAATGCCAACTTATTTTTCCCCTTTTTGCTCCCCCAATAGAAATTCCTCACAATGGAGTCAATACTCTTAGTGATTATTTGATCGCGTTATAACACACGTGAGCGGTTATGTGCACGACCAAATTAAGGGTTTATTGCCAAAAAGAAAAAAAATTAAGGGCTACCCAATGTAGACAAACAAGCTTGATAGAACAATGTGGTAAGAGTGACTAGTCAAGCCATAAATACGTGAAGCTTAAGTGATTAGTTTGAACAATATATCTTGTGAAGATTCTTCCCCTAGTTAGATTTTATATTGAAGAAGGCTTGAGAATCATGTTGTATAACTTCTTAAGGAGGATTTTTCTCGTTCTTCCCTTGTGTTCTATCTTAATCAGACTGTATGAGGCTAAGGATTTATCTATCTCGGGAGAGTTTAATAAGTTACTATTCTACTTTATTTATTTTTAGAACATTTATGATACATTCCAACTAGGATTTGAGTATATAATTTGCATTATTGCATTAACAACCCAAGTTTGGACTCTATTACTCTTTTGTACGTGGTCGTTTATAATTTCATGATGTCATCTATACTAATATATTAAAAGGCGTGCCGAAACAAGGACGGTGCCACATGGCGCTCTCCCTAAGAGGGTTTTACTCCATGTAATCCACAACAATATAAAATAGAAATTGCATAGTATAGGGTTTGATCCCATGACCTCAAGAACATATACTAAAGTTTTAACCACTAGACCAAACAACATTTAGTGTTATCATCTTAAAGTATAATATTAATAAATGAAAATTTTCCTTACCCGGGGCGTAGCCCGGGCCTGATAACTAGTTTCAAGATAAAATCGATGCCATTGGTGTGTGTATATATGTTGGACAAGATATATATGTTGGACAAGATTGGCCTTCAAAAGTAGAGATTTAGAGTTTTACAATGATTTATGAAGCATGAACATAAATAGGTCATGTAGTACTTCCCGGTAAGCATATCTAGATCTGTTTCACATGGTTGTACACACTGCCGTGTATTGAGAGACTTTCTTTGCGCTATTATAGACAACACAGCCGTGTACTTTCGAGTCTTTGCAAAAAATTCATTTATTAACTTTTTGTTATTTTAGGAGAACCCATTATATATAGGTCTTATGGACGCCATTTAGACGTGGACTCTAGCTAATTCAGTATTCTTACTTAATCAACCTCTCGATAGGTAGGCTCTTCCGAAGTTTCTAAATTGGTTACTTCAAGACATAATATCGAAGACTTGGCAACCCATAAGACCATATAGTAGAATGCTAGCGAAGATGACATGCATGATTTATGCTACAGCCTACATGCAACTTGGTAGGATATTCATAAGTATATTCTCAATCAATATATAAAAAAAATAAAAATATATAAAAGAGTTGGTAAAAGTGTAAAACCTTATATAAAAGGAGATAATTATCATATTAAATAAGCCATTAATTGCCAAAGTCAACTAGCCAACTAACATTAACTCTTTAAGGACTTTCTATATATAACACTAAAGATTTTGGCTTCATTTAGTTTGTAAGAGTCATCTGTTTAAGAAAGTTGTACTCCCTCCGTCCCATATTATAGTGCTTGATTCCGTTTTTGCACGGGAATTAAGGTCAATAGAATCTAAGAGAAAGGTAAAGAGTGTTTGTGTATTGAAAATAAATTTTATGGGGAAAAGACTGATTTTAGGAGAGAGAATGTCAATAAATGGTGAAAGAGCATTAAATGCATGACAAATTCAACCCTTGAGTTGAATAAACAAAGCAAAAAACTATTTTCAATAAGCAAATAAATAATGGTGGCACAATTTTTTTAGGAAAATCATAAAAAGGTGTAGAGTAAAAAAAGGAAACAAGAATTACATTTTGGGACACTTTAAAAGGAAAGAAGCACTATAATATGGGACGGAGGGAGTAAAAAGTTATGTAATATTGAATTACAAATAGAAAGATGGAACTTTTTTATTTTATTTCTCGAGAAATAATCATATTATTATACTAGAAAAGCGTGTTCTCACCATTTATTTGCTTTTTGAAATTAGTTTTTTGCTTTGATTATTCAACCCAAGGTTACATTTAATGCTTTTTCACCAATTAATCTCCATTCTCTCTCCTAGAATCATCTTTTCCCATACAACATTTATTTAAATAAACAAAAAATCTTTATTATCCCTCTTAGATTCTTCTTATCTTAATTCCCGTGAAAATCTAGAATCAGGAACTATATTTTGGACGGAGGGAGTAAAAATTAATATTTATCTTTATTAACTCTACACAATTTAGGTGCATATATACAATCTTACACTCAACTAGACAAAATTGTCGATTATGGACATATCTATAAATATCAACCTTTTTACGTCCTTTAGAATTATTGTTTTGATTTTATTTACATTTGTAAGCCAAAGAAATTGAAGAAGCTATATAAACTTGAAAACTAGAACAAAAAGGGATCCGATTCCTTTAGTGTTTGTACCAAAGACTACACCTTATTATCTAAATTCTAAAAGAATAACAAATTATAGATTTTTTTTTTTTTGATAAGTTAACAAATCGTAGATTTTATACCAAAGATATCTTCTCTAGCAACAAGAAGCTACTTCTCCGGATATGACATTTCCCAACCAACTTAAATCGATATGTTATTGTATGAACTAACACGACCCTTTCCCAAGACAACCAATATACATGTTGCATGCATTATAGTAGTAAACTTAAGAATTAAAGGACAAGGTCAATTTATTTCATTCTCAGAAATACATATAAAGCCTAAAACTCTAATAAAATTTTGTCATCATAATAAAATACACTAACCTTCCACCTTACCCGATCAACAAACTTACCCAAAATTTGCATCTATAAAATGAAATCAGAATAGAGAGATTTGTCAAAACAACCAATAAACAAATTTACTCAAAAAGCATATACTATATACTAACAAGGAAAATAATGAGCAAAGTCTTAAGCTTGGTTGCTTTGCTGGTGGTGCTGGTGGTATCAGCAGTACACGCACAAGATGAAAACATACCGGACTGCATTGACCAGCTCGACCCTTGCGGGCCGTTCGTTAACTCGACAACGTCAAGGCCGCCGACGACATGTTGCCAGCCCCTTGAGGATGTCGCTCAGAATGATCTCCCCTGTATTTGTAACATCTTCAGCAGCATTGAGTTGATCCAAACCTTGAACCTTAATGTCACTGAGGCACTTACTCTCCCACAGCGTTGTGGCCTTCAAATTGATATAATGGCTCAGTGCCAAGGTACGTAACTTTTGCCATATTTTGTTTTAACGGAAATGTTAGAGAGTTTCCGTGCATCATAAGGTGCAACCATTCCCCCAACTTATTGTTGGCATGAGGATGTAGAACAGGCCGTTGTGCCCTAAAATTCGGGATGTTTCTTTATAGAGCTCACTTTTTCCTAGATATTTGTTAGTAATGTCATTAGACACAATATATGTCAGTATTAATACTCCGTATTAATTAACGTGAATAAACAATACATAATCAATTATTTGGTATGGTAGTTGATTTGGTGGTGTTCTTCATGCAGCACTTTTGGCGCCATCGGAGGCCCCGTCAACGTCTTCACCCAAGGCCATAGCTTCAACTTCAGGTTTGTGGTTACCATCTCTTCATATGTGCTTTTTGAGTTCTATATGCTTTAAACTCAGTGCAAAGCACAAGTGATCAAATAAACAAATAAAAGTTCGTTGAGTTTTCTAATAATGTTAGCCTTTTACTCTAGACAATAATAAGTTTTGTTCAAAAACTATAATTAATTTATTAATTGAAATTCATATGACATGTACCATAAGAAGTCAATAGCTGACAAATACTTCCATATCATATAAAATTCATTCTTGCAAAACAACGAATTTTGTAGATGAGACTTAATAATTATGTAAACCTTCTATAATATGCATGCTCTATTATTCAGCCTTCTGAGACTATCGATATGTTATAGTTTTGAAATTGCAATGAGCTGATTCATCTAGTTATACATGAAAAATAGACATCCAATACAAAACAATTTTTTTTGTCTCAATTAGCAAAATAATTTGTAGTAGACCATTTTTTTTTAAAAAAAAAAGGAAATGAACAATTAGGGTGGATCTTAAGAATTGGGCCACCCAAAAGCATCCTTTCGGATGATTACAGCAAAAGGGAAATTAGGAACATCAAACCAATATGTTAGATTAGCCGTCGTGTGGCCTCGATGAGACATTCAATTTGTAGCAACATTACCCTCCCGGAACACATGTTGAATCTGGACCTCCTCGAACTGCTTCAAAGCTTCACCTGCATCTAAAAGAAGAGAGTTAATAGTCCAAAGAATTTTCCAAATGTATTTAATAGATTGGTTAACATCCAAGTTATCCCCCTCAATAATAAGGTTTTTAATGCCCAAAGAAATAGTCCCCTTAATGCCTTCTCTTAAACCCCAAGTTTCCGCAACAAGAATAGAAACCGAGGAATCAATAACGCTAGCACCACACAACAAAACTTTCCTTACTCAGTCATGAATGACAAAACCAAAAGAAACTTGACTATTAAGAAGCTTGGAACCATCAAAATTAACTTGACAAAAATTATTGGGAGGAGGGAGCCAACTGGCTCGTTTTCGGATCTCAGACCCACCAAGAGACAAACAAACCTAATTTCTAGGAGGCAAGGAGAGCTTAGCATCAACTTCAGCCACAAAGGACCCATGGAGTCTAATTTTATGCACATAAACTCTAATCATAGTACCTACTTTAGCCGGGGAACAGGACTCTTTCCGAAAAACCACCCCATTACAGTTATACCAAATGAACTACCAAGTAATAACAAAAATTTCAATGATTCTTCTTTTGTGGATCGCCTTGTAAGGTTGAAATCTTGTTTTCCGATGTCTCAAATTGTAGTAGACCATTAAGAAGTAAAGAGATTCATATTGATCGGAATATATTTTTGAGGAGGCTTTATAGGTCTTTTTTAGTTGATCTGGTACCATTAAAACTAGTAAAATATAAGTGTATCAATTGGAATCTCTCAAATAGAGAAATAGAAAATAGCACTTCCTCTATTGCGGAGGAAGTACTGTTACATGAAGTACATACACTAGATTGAATTGCTTCAAAAGAAATTGCTGTTATTACAAATTGAAAATAAATATCGTACTTACTATAAACATGAAATTATTGCAGGAAATATTAGCGGGGCCGGCAGCACTGCATGGACTGGACCAATTGTTTCTGGCGCGTTCTTGGTTTGGGCAACTTTGATGTTCTATTGAAGGCCTAGGCCTCCCACACTTTCTTTAGTTTTTGTTTAACTTCTGCCTACCTCACAAATAATACTTTTGTGTTTTGTGCTTGGACAAGTTATCATGATGCTGTATGTGCTTTGTGTAATTCATTAATTTGAATAATCCAGTGTGTTATAGTGATATAAATGTAATTGTATTAAACATTGTGATACTGTACTCATTTTCATGAAAACGCGATGAATTTTGAAAAGCGGAATGGTATCATATATACTAATAAAAGAAGAAAAAATAATCCTAGGTGTCAAGCCAATATTCCTCAAAGCCTCACATTAATCCTCGATTTCTCCTTGCATTTCATAAATCTGCCATGTGTCATCAGCCTTGAGTCTTGAGACCTCTCACTTAGCTCATAATTTTGGGCGTAATTGAATTATTTCAATCCATCATCTAACATTTTAGGCAACAAATCAATTAGATGAATTAGTTAAGTTAGAAATTTTAAAATTCAATCAATTATTTGCCACATACGTGTAACCTTTAAGGAAATAAAAATCATTCATAGTACCTATTATATATGTTAATTTTATATCATTCAATCAATAACATCAATCAAGCATATAATTTTTGTTAATATCAAAAGCAATGAAAATTACCATAGTCGGTTACTTCCCAAAAAATTTCCCTAATGTCAGCATTTATTTTAGGGGACCTAATGTCAGCAATTACTTATGTAGTTTTGCAGTATAAATATGCTCACTATTACTAATTCATACTGTATTAAGTATTCAAGATAAAAAATCTGCAAATCAAATCATGATAAAAAGAATACATTAATTGGCAAATTAGTTAACACATTAAAAAAATATACTTTTTCTAGATTAACGAACCATATTTAAACATAATCAAAATTATTTCTAGGATTTTTATTTGTTTAGTACCAATTACTTCAAAAAATAAGTAAACTTAATTGATTTATACGCATGCATGTATAATTATGCAAAATTGATAATTTTGATCCTCCAAACACAACAAAAAAAACATCACATTGAAGATACGAACATGAATCAAATCCTACAAATTTTTTTGAGTATGCAATTCTTTTTAATCTTATGATAATTAACATAATCGAGACTAATTTATAGGAATTTTTTTCGTTACCAATTAATTCATAAAATAAGTAAACTTACTTGATTTACCATATATACACATGCATGTAGAATTCATCCCCAAATCTTTAATTTTGATCCTCAAAATAAAAAAATACATGAAAATTCGGAATACCAACATGCAATCAAAGTTTGAAATACATGAAAACTAACCTTTTAATTTTGTAGGATTAATTTATTAATATCATGAATGGTAGCTGATTTCACCATTGATTCTACTCTTATTCAATCCATAGTGAGCAATTGCATTTATTCAAAGCATATATTATTATTCTTCTCATATTCAAGCCATGTCCGATTTTTTTCCTTATGAGATAAGTGGGTCATTGAGTTGCATCCAAGTAGAAAAGAAATGAGAAGAAAAATGAAGTGAAGTGAGAGAGTTTGAATGGAGAAGTGGTGAAATGGGAAACGTTTTGCATGAAATGTTTCAATGGAGTGAAGTTGTAATGAGGAGAGAGAAAGATGGAGTGAATAACTAATTTGGCTTTATGAAATATATCAATGGAGAGAAGTTGTAATGAGAAGTTGTATAAATGGTTTTGATTTTTTCACACTTTATTGTCATGTGTATACAAGTTTAAATATTATACTATTAACATTATAAGTCAATAGTGATTATATTAGTACATAAACTAATATAATCAAAGTTTGAAATACATGAAAACTAACCTTTTATTTTTGTAGGATTAATTTATTAATATCATGAATGGTAGCTGATTTCACCATTGATTCTACTCTTATTCAATCCATAGTGAGCAATTGCATTTATTCAAAGCATATATTATTCTTCTTCTCATATTCAAGCCATGTCCGATTTTTTTTCCTTATGAGATAAGTGGGTCATTGAGTTGCATCCAAGTAGAAAAGAAATGAGAAGAAAAATGAAGTGAAGTGAGAGAGTTTGAATGGAGAAGTGGTGAAATGGGAAACGTTTTTGCATGAAATGTTTCAATGGAGTGAAGTTGTAATGAGGAGAGAGAAAGATGGAGTGAATAACTAATTTGGCTTTATGAAATATATCAATGGAGAGAAGTTGTAATGAGAAGTTGTATAAATGGTTTTGATTTTTTCACACTTTATTGTCATGTGTATACAAGTTTAAATATTATACTATTAATATTATAAGTCAATAGTGATTATATTAGTACATAAACTAATATAATCAAAGTTTGAAATACATGAAAACTAACCTTCTAATTTTGTAGGATTAATTTATTAATATCATGAATGGTAGCTGATTTCACCATTGATTCTACTCTTATTCAATCCATAGTGAGCAATTGCATTTATTCAAAGCATATATTATTCTTCTTCTCATATTCAAGCCATGTCCGATTTTTTTCCTTATGAGATAAGTGGGTCATTGAGTTGCATCCAAGTAGAAAAGAAATGAGAAGAAAAATGAAGTGAAGTGAGAGAGTTTGAATGGAGAAGTGGTGAAATGGGAAACGTTTTGCATGAAATGTTTTAATGGAGTGAAGTTGTAATGAGGAGAGAGAAAGATGGAGTGAATAACTAATTTGGCTTTATGAAATATATCAATGGAGAGAAGTTGTAATGAGAAGTTGTATAAATGGTTTTGATTTTTTCACACTTTATTGTCATGTGTATACAAGTTTAAATATTATACTATTAACATTATAAGTCAATAGTGATTATATTAGTACCATTGAAAGATTTAAAGTTGATAGCTTTTACATATAATGGAACGGATTGTCGCAAGTACTACTGGTTTTGGATGCCAACAGCTATCTATCTATATAAATATATATAACAAAATCCTAGAGGCCAATCAAGTGTGCCACATAGGACTAAATGCATTGAGCTATGCCACATTGGGATGACAAGCAATTTCCCCACGAAATTCCTGTATAATCCGGCTAATTGATCTTCCCTTAATTTGGGCCGTAATTATAGGATTAACACTAAAGGAAATTTTTTAAAATTCTCTCTAATATCTCACGATTTCAGTAATCTAAATTAATACAATACAGAAAAGAATTGTTTATATATTATTATAATAATATTAGTTCAATTAGAGGCTAAAATTACGAGAATCTCAGTATATTAATATAGATTAAACAAAATGAAAAGAATCAACAAAATTAAGACAATTAGATGGCGCATGATTTGCTCTACATAAACTAAGGCGTATAGTTTTGGTAACAAAATTATCCATTTACATAAATATGTACTTTTTTCAATTAGTGCTACATAATTGCCTAAAATTTGTGGCAATACTATCACTAATATACAATAATAAATGTCCATTTATAAACTATCACGACACTAAGGCTATGTTCTTTTGGACTGAATTAATGAAAATTCATTTCGGTTCAGTTTAGTTCAAACAAATTCAATTCAATTCAGTTCAGTTCAAGTTTATTCAGTTCAGTTCAGTTCAGGTTTATTCAGTTCAGTTCAGTTAGTTTCCTCTCACAGTTTTCATTCACTTTGATTCGGTTCGAGTTTATTCGGTTCGGTTCGGTTTAGTTCAAACAAATTCGGTTCGGTTCATTTCAATTCGATCCAAAAGAACATAGCCTAATTTAGGGATTGATTGATCTATTATCTACTCGCTGCAAGTTTACATGTTATACATATGGAGGTGAGTGTTTTCCTTTTGTACTTTTTCACGATGTCCAAAAAAAAAAAAACACATGGGGGTGAGAGAGCGCTCAAAGACATTTCGGTGCTTCAAGTTTATATAAGTGTTGTGTTATTGTGTAGGTAATTTGTATCCCTATAAAAGTTGTATTTAAATGTCATTCTTCTAAAGATAAATATTATATCTTTACCCATCATTCTTATTCCAGTGTTTCATCTCCACGTTTTAGTCTTATGATTTCTGCCCTCTTTGTTCAAACAAGGTAATAATGGTATTCTATTTCATGTATACGAACAATGGTAGAGATACATTGTGTAGTTTATAGATGTAATTGTTGATAGATGGATATGCTATTTAATTTCTTTGAGTACCTTAAAAAGGGCCTTATTTTATCCTCCAGTCTTGCTACACTCCCACGGTTAATGCCACAATTCACATGATACTATTGATATATTTTGGGCGTCATTATCGGTACTATGAATTATGATCAATAGAAGATCTTTCATCTTGATTAAATATCAAACATATGCCATGCCATGAGCGATTGAAGATAAAAAAATATCTCAACTTTTCCATTGATCTTAAAATTTTAACCTTGAATATCAACCCATTACCAACCCAGAAAATGACATATATCTCCCGTCCCAATCGAAGGTCAAAAAGCTTGAACTTTTAACATTAAAAACCTTGATTCATAAACCATGGCAAAGTTTAACCCATGTGTAAATTTGAGAATAAAAGAAAGAGAGAATCTGAAAATAAACGACATGCAAGAACTTTTTTTGTTGTTGAATATGTAAAGAGGGCAAACTTTTTTTGGTAGATTTAAAATGGGGTTGGGACTTTGGAGGTTTAAATAAATGACATCCCAATAGGTTCTTACAAAGTTAGTTTGCAATTTGGGAGAGAAAGCGGCGATTTATAGAGAGAGAAATGATTGGATTTGGAAGGAATGATATTGTTACATAATAGGCATGTGTCTAAGATATAATTTAATAGGTTCATATGTCATTGCCTTTTGATTTTGAGGGCAAAACTAATGATCTCAATAATCGGTTATTTTAATAGCATGATTGAGAATAACGACTAAAGTTTCTATTATAAGTTGTAACATTTAACCAACATAAAAAATATTTACCAAATAACAAAACACAAATCAAATATTTATAAACCCAAGTTCTGTAAAAACAAGGAACAACGATCCTGCTCTAATCAGCTTATTTTTATTTCTTATAAGAAAATATAAGTTCAGATAATGAATAATATGCCTTAATAAGTTCGGATAAGTTCTATAATGCAAAAAACAAGCAAAGGTAAAGTTTGACACACTCACAAAATAAATTCTAATAAGTTCAAATATGGTCTAATAAGGATTAACAAGGTGTAATAAGTTCAGATTAGTTCTTAGATAAGTTTATTTAAGTTCAAATAAGATTACATAAGCAAAATAAGTTGAAAAGCACAAGGCCAACAATGACGATTTAGAAATTATATAACTTAAAAAAATCTTATGTACATAAAAGATTTTATTATTGTTTTCTATAGGGTGTTGGCATATTAAAACTTTCTAAACTTATTTTGCTTATTAGTTATTATGGGCAAAAGTATTACAATTATATAATCAAGAAAATATTATTTCATTTCATGTTTTAATCTTTAGGCTTTAAAAACATGATGGGGGTGAGTATTAACTATTAAAAAAAAAGTACGGAGGTCAAACTCTAATGCTATGATCTAAATGATATCTATGACTTTACACAAGATACCATCAAACAAGAAAAACAACCATTATATGTATCTAAATGTACCTTAAATAGTATTTTTTTTTACGGGACTTTAAATAGTATTAAAGCTCAAACATATTGAGAAAATTAAAATCATAGCTAAGTGGGCAGTGGCCAGTGGGTGGCTAAATATGGTGCATCGGTGGTGCAAGAAGGCAAGAGAGATGGTGAACGGGACTTCCATAAGTGGGAGCAAAAGTTGGTGCATTGCTGAGTATCAGTGGTGGTGCGAATTGTGATTTTATCTGGGCCTCTAATGGAAGTACTTAGTAGACAGAGTAAAGACTATTTCAATTAACACTTTTTATTAAAAGGTGGGTCACGTGATCCGCCATAATATTAACTACTTCAACCATTGAATACACGGGTCAGAAGTCAATTTTAAAATAATTTTAATACACGAGTATTAAATTTTAAATCTCAAGTTGGAGGCTCACCACCACGATTCTTGGAGAAACTTTTTAAAATCGTCACTTTAGAAAACAAACAACTTCCCGTGCAGTTTGCACGGGTCAAAAAGCTAGTATGAGTCTATTTACCTGACTTTTATACAAGAATAGAGAGAGAAAAAAGTACGATTAAGATTATGACCTTTTTACCAAATATTTCTAGATAAATCTTTTTATGCCAAAATTTCCTTTAGTTTTTCAAAATTCGCCATATACCTCTCATTTTCTTTAAAATTCATTATATATCCTAATTCAGTTACTAAACCCTAAATAATTCCTATTTGACTCATTTATTTTAATTGACAACCACTAAAACATATAATATGGCCCATTTTCTCTCTCTTTCTCTGTAACTCTTTTTCCTCATTTTTGCCCATGGTTGGTGTTCTAATTGTGGTTTATTAGGGTAATTGACTTATCGAGTAGGGTTAATTAATTAGGGTTTAGTAACAGAATTAGAGGTTAATGACTAATAAAGTAGACGATTGTTAATCATTGACATATGATAAATTTTAAGGCAATTGAAAGGAATATGAAGAATTTTGAAAAGTATGAGGGTGTTTGGTGAAATAAAAATTTTCAAATATATTGGGTGAAATATCAATAAACAAAAATAGACAGATAAACTAGGACATCAAAAAAAGGTAGGCAACTAGATGACATGGATAGTGTCAAAGTTCAGCATTTTGGATGAACTTAATCAAAGAGTAGAGAGAGTTTTTAGAGAAAGAAGTATAGAGAGAGAATTTGTGTTTTGTTATTTCTGGATGAAAAAGATTATTACACACAAATCAGTATATATACAAAAATGTAATAGAATCAGCTTCTAACAACTTCTAACAAAAGGAAAGCTTGAGCAGCAAGCTTCATAACAAACTTTGCAACTAACTGAATTAGTTTTGCTGACTAGGACTGACTAGAACTTCAGTAAACCAACACCCCCCTCAAACTTGGGAGGGTTGTACCATGCCAAGTTTGGAGGATAAATTGGAATGTTGAAGACTAGGAAGAATCTTTGTAAAGATGTCAGCTACAGCTAGTTGATGAGTGGTTGGTAAGTAACTGAGCTGGAGAAGACCTTCCAGGACTTTATCTCGAGTGAAGTGGCAATCCACTTCAATGTGTTTGGTCCTTTCATGAAAAATAGGATTTTTTGCTATGTGTATTCTCGATCGGTTGTCACAATGCGTAACAACGAGCTTTAGTTTAGGAACCCCAAGTTCTTCCAATAACCTTACAAGCCAGGTTACTTCACTAGCTGCATGAGCCATGGCCCTGTATTCAGCTTCAGAGGAGCTCTTGGAAATGGTACTTTGCTTCTTAGATTTCCAGCTAACAGGTGAATTCCCAAGTAAGAGAATGTAACCTGTGACGGACCTTCTAGTAGTGGGGCAGGCTGCCCAGTCAGAATCACTGAAGGCTTGAAGTGATAATTGATCAGTTGCCTTGAGTAAAATACCTTGGCCAGCAGTGTGATGAAGATATCTCAAAGTGTGATTGAGAGCCTGAACATGAGAAAGGCAAGGATGATGCATATATTGACTTAAACACTGCACAGCAAAGGCTAAGTCAGGTCGAGTGTGAATGAGAAAATTTAATTTGCCAACATAGGATCTCGTACAACTCGGATCATTGTAGGGAAGAGTGTCATCGTAGATAATTTAAGATTGAGAGGAAATGGAGTGATAGCAGGCTTGGAAAGATCCAGAGGACAACCATTGAGAAGTTCCTTGGTGAACTTTCTTTGTGTGAGAACATAACCTGCTGAAGTTTGAGTCACTTCAATGCCAAGGAAAAAATGTAAAACCCCAAGATCTTTAATGCTGAAAATAGAGTGAAGATGAGCTTTTAGGGCAGTAATAGTGCCTTCATTAGAGCCTGTTAAGATCATATCATCTACATACACAGCTGCAATTGTGATATCATCATGCTCTTTCTTCAAAAACAAAGAATAGTCATTCTTTGATTGCACAAAACCCTGAGATTGTAATTCATCAAGTAGCCTAGCAAACCACTGCCGACTAGCTTGCTTTAAGCCATATAGTGACTTTTTAAGTCTGCAAACATGCCCTGTAGGAGCTATAACACCATCAGGAACCTTCATATACACTTCTTCATGGAGTTGTCCATGCAAGAATGCATTGTTAACATCTAATTGAAACAATTTCCACTTCTTACTGGCAGCTAGAGAAATAAGACACCTCACAGTAGACATTTTTACCACAGGTGAGAAAGTCTCTTGGTAATCAAGACCATACTTTTGTGTGAATCCTTTGGCCACTAATCTTGCTTTGTATCTTTCAATAGATCCATCAGCATGCTTTTTGACTTTGTATACCCATTTACAACCTATGGCTTTCTTGCCTTTAGGTAATGCAGCAAATTCCCATGTACCAGTCTTTTCTAAAGCTGAAATTTCCTTAGCCATAGCATCAACCCAGTTAGGATCACTAGCTGCTTCATGGTAAAAAGTTGGTTCAACAACATCAACTTGAGCAGCAATAAAAGCTTTGTGGCTGGGAAGCAAAGAATCAAATGGAATAATGTGAGTTTTGTAAGAAGTGGCAGTAGAACAAACAAAATCATTAAGATGAGAGGGTTTGGTAATAATTCTAGTAGATTTTCTGAGTGGTGGAGATGGATTGGAAGATGAACTAGGAATGGTGGGAGAGGGAATGTTTTCAGTAGTGGATGAAGAGGCAGGAGAAGTAGTAGTAGATGATGAAGATGCAGGATTGGGAGGAGTAGGAATATTGGTGGTGTGAGGGAGAAAGAAAGTAGTAGTGTAGGTAGTATATGGAGAAGTAGAAAAATGAAAAGGAAAATGGTTCTCATGAAAGTGAATATCTCTAGAGATTATTACTTTCTTTGTGATGAGATCTAAGACTTTGTAGGCTTTGTGATTAGAAGGATAACCTAACAAAACACATGGATGAGCCCTGGGTTGAAATTTAGATCTTTTGACAGGATTTGTAGAGATGTAGCAAAGACAGCCAAAAACTCTTAAATGAGATAAATCAGGTTTCTTATTGAAAAGTTTTTCATAAGGGCTAGCAAATTGAATGCTCTGTAGAGGCATTCTATTAATTAGGTAAGTGGCTGTGAGGAGACAGTCACTCCAATATTTGTCAGGAAGTTTAGATTGAAAAGCCAATGCTCTTGCAGTCTCAAGCAAATGCTTGTGCTTCCTTTCAACCACACCATTTTGTTGTGGTGTGTGACTGCAGCTCTTTTGTTGAATGATGCCTTTCTCAAGGAACAACTGCTTCATTGCACCCTCAGTTAAATCTGGTGCATTATCAGATCTAACCATCTGAACATGGCTATGAAACTGAGTTTCAACATATTGAAGAAATTGAGCCATAAGTAAAACAGAATCAGTTTTACTTTTTAACAAATGCACCCAAGTCATCCTGGTATAGTCATCAACAATTGTTAAGAACTGATTATTACCAAATGTATCACATATCAAGTAGGGACCCCAAACATCTATATGAAGTAATTCAAAAGCTTTATTAGACTTTATTGAACTAGTAGGAAAAGGGAGCCTGGTTTGTTTAGCTAATGGACAGATGTTACAAAAACATTCTGCTAAACAGCCTTGTACTTCAATGCCTTTGACATTCTTTATTCTTCCAAAAGACATGTGACCAAGCCTGAGATGCCAGAGTTAAGCTTCCTTGACAGCAGAAAAGCAAGTTGGAGTGTAGGATGGAACAGCAGAAGGTGTATGTGCACCATGAGTGATGGAGTTGTCCAAGATGTACAGACCTTTATCCAGCTTACCAAGCAAAATTTGCTTGTTCATGGAAAGGTTCTGAAGTAGACACTTCTTGTCAATAAAAGATACAGAATAAGCAGTATCTTGGCATAATTTTGCAATGGAAATCAAATTAAATTGAAATCCTGGGACATGCAACACATCATGAAGAGTTACCACACCTAGTTTGACAATACCTTTGTGTTTCACATGCAGTTTAGTACCATCAGGTATTGTGATCAAGGGGCATGAATCATGCAAATACTCATAAGAATCAAATAATGACAGATCCGAACACATATGATCTGTTGCTCCACTATCTAATATCCATGTACTTTGATATTTAGATAGAAGACGAAAATTACACGCCAATTGAGAGCTATACCAATCCAAGAGAGGTATTATGTCAGTTTCGATGTCCGAAACTTGTCCATATACTCCATTAACTGTTTGTGTTGCTCAGTAGTAAATGTAGCATGAACCAGTCCAGTTTCATCATTTCCTTCTGTGTTAGCATGTGTCACTGCTGCAGCTATTCTTTTGCCTTTATTCTTTGGATAGCCATGTAATCTCCAACATTTATCCACTGTGTGATTCTTCATTTTACAATGCTCACAGTATAAGTTGTTTCTAGTATAACTTTTCTGAAAAAAACTAGAATTACTACTGTTCCAGTCTGCTTATAGGCTCTAGAATCAGGATACCTATTGGCTGAAAAAGCTGCATTCTCATTAATGAACTGAGATTTCAGATTACTCAATTCTTTATGTGTTTCTTCTTGCAACAAGAGACTGTATGCCTTAGAGATAGTTGGAAGAGGATTCATCATCAGTATGCTACTTTTAGTATGTACATACTTTTCATTCACCTTCATTAGAAATTGAATCAATCTCTGTGTCTGTTGAGATTTCAACAATTTCTCTGTGATTGTACAAGAAGGCAGAGGATCCAATCCATCTAATCTATCCCATAACAGTTTGATTTTAGTGAAAAAACTCGAAATTCCTTCTTCATCTCCTTGAGTTAATTCTCCTAATTGTTGTTGTATAGAAAACAACTGAGGTCCAGATGATTGATTGAATCTCTCTTCAAGATCAAGCCAAATTTCTCTTGTTGTTCTCAAATACAAAACACTTCTAGAAATTGAAGCTTCAAGAGAATTTAAAATCCAGGAAATTACTAGATCATTGCACCTATTCCACAGCTTTAAATCTGCTGAGGTTGCTGCTGGTTTAGCTAATGTTCCATCAACAAAGCTCAGTTTATTTCTTGCTGACAATGAAATTGTCATAGATCGTTGCCAATCATTGAATCCAAAAGTTCCATCAAACACAGAATTTACTAATTTTGATGAATTTACATCAGAATTATTCAGAAAATAAACTGAATTAACATCTTGAGTATTTTCTGTATTTCTAGTAGACATTGTGTCTTGATTGCAGAAAGTGAGAAAGAATAATTGCAGAGATTGAAGAAAGAAATTTGAGATGAATCACAAGATTTCGAAGGAAAAGAAAACTCGAAACTTACCGATTTAAAAAAACGAGTGAAAATGATGATTTTCGCGGAATTTGTGAAAAAATCTTCTTCAGATTGTTTGAATAATGATCAATTGATCATCAAACATTCAGAAATCAGCAGGATCAAATGATCCGCTCTGATACCATGTCAAAGTTCAGCATTTTGGATGAACTTAATCAAAGAGTAGAGAGAGTTTTTAGAGAAAGAAGTATAGAGAGAGAATTTGTGTTTTGTTATTTCTGGATGAAAAAGATTATTACACACAAATCAGTATATATACAAAAATGTAATAGAATCAGCTTCTAACAACATCTAACAAAAGGAAAGCTTGAGCAGCAAGCTTCATAACAAACTTTGCAACTAACTGAATTAGTTTTGCTGACTAGGACTGACTAGAACTTCAGTAAACCAACAGATAGACTTAGGACTTAGGACTTAGGACTTAGGTGTAAATTTTATTTATTGAGAGTTTGGCCAATTATCTTACTTAATATAAAAAAATCATAGAGACATTAAGAAGAATTAGATAAACAGAGTGTATAAAGAAGACAGGCACATGTGTCTCAATTCTCATAAATCAGAAAAAATGGCCCGCGCAATGTGTGAGCTCACATGGACCTTACTTCATCTACCTCCATTAGACATTAGACATAACTCATTAGTCATTAGTGGTAAATTAGGGCTTGGGGTCTTGCTTGACTAGTATAAGTTTTGAGCTTTTACTAAGATTGATAATTTTGAAGTTCGGCTTCACTCTAAATACTTCATGTCCGGTTAGGTTATTTCAACTTAAAATTGTTTTCTTTTTTTTTTTTGGCAACAGACTTCAAATTGTTAGAAATCTAGCAATGATATACGAAAAACTTAGAAACTAGCAGATTAGGACATAATTAATTTTATTTCTTAGGATAATATTAGCTCTACTAATATACTGATACGATTAACACACTAATTTACTCCTAGGATTCCCTAATCTAAGAATAGATCTATAGCAAATTGTTCATTCTCATGGGCATGATTAAGAGTTTGAAGAAAAGTTTATAAAAGAAAAAAAAATAAATATTAGGTTGTGACAACTAATGTTCTGCCATTAGCATTTATAGAAAATCAAAACTGATAGTTAAATAGAAAAGTAAATTAGCAAAATTTTAAGTGCTAATTAATATTTTTATTATTTAATTAACTCACACGTGCTAGTGTTTGATTAGTAATATATTTTTTTTGCTAAGTAATTGATCATATATAAAAAAACCAAACCATTTACAACCAAATCCCTATAACTAGGGAGGAACAAACCAACTAGGTTGGACTCTTCCTCCTAGCCAGGGCAAAAAAACTAATTACAAAATTCACACCAAAAAACTATAAGGTATAAAACCACTGCATATCACTCCTAGAAATCTTTTTTGGCATTACCATAAAGATTCTACGCCTAATTTGCTCTCTGATCGGGATAACCAAGCTCTGCACAGTAGGAACCTTTAAATTCCATCTACTATCATTTCTTGCATACCAGACACCATATATTGCACCTGCTATTGCTGCATTGCACACAGCTTTCTGGAATTTGGATCTTCTACAATTACTAACCCACTGAATCAATCTTGAGAGGTCTTGAGCTGCAGTATGCATACCCATCCAGATTTTAATCTGGTCCAAAACTTTCTTACTATAGCAGCAATGAAAAAACAAATGTTCCTGAGTCTCAACAACAACTCCACATAATACACAGTCAGGAGAAGCCAACATGTTATATTTAGCTATCCTGTTAGCAGTATGTAATCTCCCTTTCATTGCTAGCCAAACAATGAATTTGTGTTTAGTTATACTTAACCTGTTCCAGACAAATCCATCCCAGTGCACAGTTGGTCTTGGCTCAGTTAATCTCTGCACAACATCTTGAATAGAATATTGTTGTATATTTTCAAATTCAGCTCTACTATATATCCGCTTCAGTTGTTCCTTCACAGCACACAATCTTCTCCAGTACCAACTCCCCCCATTAGTAGGCTTGTAGTCCCACCACTGCTCATTCTTGATATAAACTGAGTGCACCCATCTCTCCCAAACACTGTCTTTCTTCCTGGCTATATCCCAAACATGTTTCCCAAGACTAACTACATTCCATTTCGCCACATCTCTGAAACCAAGCCCTCCCGAATGTTTGCCCATACATAGTTCGGCCCAAGCCACATACCCTCCTTTAGAACAAAAATGAGTACCAGACCAAAGGAAAGATCTACATATTCCTTCAACGGCCTTAATAACACTTGTATGCAAAATAAAGATGTGAGCCCAATAACCATGAACACTCATCAACACAGAATTCACCAACTGAACTCTACCAGAATAGGAGAGATTTTTAGAGCTCCACACCCTAATTTTAGCTGTCATTTTGTCAACAAGGCATTCACATTGTGCAGCTGAAATTCTCCTAGCATGAATGGGCACACCTAAATATCTAAAGGGGAGAGTCTCTCTCTGAATCCCAGACACTTCTTGGATTCTCCTCACATCAATCTCATCCATGCCACAACAATAGAAAGCTGATTTTTGCACATTGGTTTTCAATCCAGATGAGTCAGAAAAGAGTCTAAAGGCTCTCAACATCAAGTAAACAGATGAGAATTCCCCTTTAGAGCACAAAATTAAATCATCAGCAAAGCTCAACTGGGTAAGCTTTAGAGAATTACATCTAGGATGAAAATGATATTGCTCCATCTCACACATTTTCCTCATAATCCTAGCCAAATACTCCATACAAATGACAAACATTTGTAAAAAACATCAATGCTCCTTATGACTCAATTAATTAGACCCTTGTCAATTAATATACAAAGCACAAGTGTTGAAATAAAAAACATCAAACATGCTCTATTCCTTCTATGTGGGACAAAACCACACTTAACTTCACTAACCAATATATTAAAGACTATAAACAACAATAATACTCCCTCCGTCTCAGAATAGTCTGAACACTTTCCTTTTATATTTGTCCCAAATTAGTTTGAACACTTCCATTTTTGACATGGTCTCACTATTAATATATTATTTCTTTTACACATCTTTGGCCCACACTCTACCTTTTATTTACCCAACTTTCTCTCTCCTCTAAAAAAAATACCCCACGAACTCCTATCACATCTACTAATTAAATAAAATAACATTTGATAACCACACTGCAACTTATCACCTTAAACTACGTGTCCCAACAAGTGTTCAGATCTTTCTGGGACGGATGGAGTAAGATGTTTTGATCTGAATTTATACTTTGATCTAAAACGTTTGTTGTCTATATCTTTTTTATCATTCATTCACTCGTAAGCCAAACTTAAGCTTTTTGTTGGGGTGTTCATATATTTATTCAAAATATATTTTTCCTTACATAATTGGTAAAAAATATGGTCAAAGTTTGTAAAATTCATCAGAGAAAAAAGTCAAACTCTGTTAACTGATTTGAGATGGAGGAATCTATATAAGAAAGACTTTTCAAGAGCATAGGGAACGAAGCCCCACATACTCCTTTGTTATTCATGTGTTTGATTGTACACAATTACCAATGCACTTCTTTGATCGTAAATATCTTTAATTGCATATTAGTAAAAATCATAACGATTAAGTATTAATAAAGTACTTTCTTCTTCCTACTTGGAATCTTGACACTATTCATAATTAGAGATAATCTTCTATATTGAAATGAATAAAATAAGACCTCACATCACTATATTTTTTTCCTTATATATTGAGAAGAGTTTAAAAGATTATGTCTAATTGTGAATAGTGTAAAATTCAAAATAGGAAGAATACATAGAATGAGATGGGGTAGTACAAAAAAATTATCACTGTTATGAACGAGGATTGTAAACCTTTAACATGTAGATATATCTAACAAAAAAAATTGTGAAATAAATAGTGTTTGTGTGTAACTAAATAGTGTTTTGTATTTGTGAAGTAGCAAAATAAGGGAAAAACAACACAAACACTATTTGTTATATACTTGTATACACAAACACAATTTATCTACAAAAATTATGGGGGTGTTTGGTTGAGAGAATTTTGGGGTAAAAAGAGAGGTTTGAGATGAATATAAAAGTTTAACTATTCCAAACCTCTAATGGGAGTGTTTGATTGAGAGAAGATTGAAAGAGAGTTTAGAGCCCAAAAAGCTACTAGTATGAGCTTTTCGAAAGAGATGTTTGTGATTTGAAAAAGCTACTAGTATGAGATTTATGAAAGAGAGATTTGTGAATTTAATTGTGTAATGACTAATATATACAAAAGTTGGTCAAATTTATTACCTTTTACCAAAGAAACTCCACCAATAAATTATTCCAATATCCTTATTGGTCATTTCACCTAATAAAATACCAATCAACTAACAGCTATCTACCAAACACTTGTCACACAAATAACTAATACAAATAGTTAATCAAACCAGGTAATTTAATCAACTAACTATTAACAGGCAACAGCTAACAACTAACCGATAATAGCCAAACTAGCCTATGCTAAAATTAGAGGTGATCATGGGTCGCGCTGCGCCAAAAAAAAATTTGCCCATTGACCGGGCATGGCCCAAATCCGGGCCAAAAATTTGTGCGCAAAGCCCGCAAAAAAAAACCGGGCCGGGCCAAGAAAACTGCCCAAACCCGCCCAAAAATCGGGGCGGGGCCGGGCCAGGCCCGCAGGCCGGGCTGAGTTGATCAGCTATATGTTAAATGTATCTAGCTGTTACGTTTATCACTCCTTCAGGCTTCAACTATGGGCTATAAATTAGGCAAAGTTGACGGCAAATAAATCAAAGCCCGTGAAAAACACAAGTACTGTTCACTTCACATTCTGTACTCATTGAGGAGATCTAGAGAGAAAGATTCTTGATTTTACTCAATTGCAAGATGGATAAATCAGCGGTGGTGATTCTAATGACGGCATGTATATTGGCGTGTGCGTGGGCGCAGAGCCAAGAAGGAATACCCAACTGCGCAACAAAGCTAGCACCGTGTTTCAGCTTCTTAAACGCCACCACTACACCACCCACAACCTGCTGTAATCCACTCAAGGAAGTCGTCAAGACTGAAAGACCATGTCTTTGCAGCATTTATAACAACCCTGCTTTAATTCAGACTTTTCATATTAATGTCACTCAAGCTCTCAATCTCATCACTCTTTGTCATGTTGATGGTGTCAAAGATCCCAACATTTGCAAAGGTTCACTTTTTTTTTTATACTTTGATTGATTATGATGATTGATGCTTGTTTAGCTACTATTTGTGAAATCTGATCTGTTGGGTTTTTTGGTTTATCTGAAATTTCATTTCTAAAATTTTATGCTTATGGAATTTGATTTTGCATAATTAGGGGACGTTTGGTATATGGAATGGAAAGGGAATGGATACAAAGAGAGCAGGAAAATGATACAAAAATAGTTACTGAGTGTTTGGTTCAAGGTAAGGAATGAAAATTGATAGAGAATAAAACTTTTCCTGGGAATAGTTTTATACTCTATTCCTTGGACTCCAACCACAAGCTTGGTTGGAGTGCCGAGAATAGTTTTATACTCTATCAATTTTCATGGATGGTAACTGTTACCACCACAAGTAATGGATTTTGCTAATTGAGGGGAGGGGAAGGTAACAAATTGCGTAATGGTAATGGATTGATGAAAGGTTGAACCAAACAAGAAGAAAGGGAATTGATAATTGATTCTATTTGTTGGAGCTCGAAAATAGTGAACCAAATGACCCCTTGATCTAATTTATTGATGTAACTCATGTAAGTATGAACTTTTTCCCCTGTTCAGCTGCAGCTTTATCTCCATCTTCATCATCTGCTTCTACTGGGTCAACTTCAGCTCCTTCAGGTAAAAAAAAAAGTTCCTAATTTGTACTTGGTTATAACTTTCAACTACTAGTATATGTTATTGATTCAAATTTTACTTTTATTGTGTCATGTGTGACAGTAATACTGTTATGCTAAATATGTGTAACATATACCTTTTGCCTATAACACCTTTGTGCAATGTCGGATGAAGATTAAATGTGGATGGTGGTTGCTGGTTGTTGTAGATTAAGTGGGTGAAGTTACTAAATATAATGTCCACTTAATTAAGGAGAATGTACTGGGTTGCTTTGCTGATTGTTCTTGTGAAAAATAGTTAGCATGTAACTTCAACATCAAATTGAGTAGGAATGGTTGGTTGAGACTTTGGTTCATTACCAAATATTACATGAATTCGCGACTTTTGAGGACACTTCTTGGGTGTTTCATAGAGAAAAAACATTTATGTTGTTGGGAAATTGATCAATTCAGCCTCTAGAAACATCCCCATTTCGTACTATATTTAGATATGACATGGAAAGGGAAATGATACAAATAGAGGAGAGGAATGATAAAGTAATGGAATTTGTTACTTGAGGGGGAGGGTGAGGGGAAGGTAAATTGGGGGAATCTATTACCATCAAGTAATGGTAACAGATTGATGAGGGGTTGAACCAAACAAGAAGAAAGAGAATCGGGAATTGATTTCGTTTCTTAAGCCAAAAACTAGTGAACCAAACGACCCCTTAGGGGTAATAATGTATAATCTACATACTTCCGATCACATGGAGGAGTATCTGTTGAAAGTGTGCTTTCGCATACAGCAATAGGACTAATTCTGTGTTGCGGGAGGTGGGTGTGAGGGTTGAGAAGAAATGTTTTGAAGTGGGGATATTAATAAATCTAGTACAATTTTTCATACCTACCATACAAACTTGTGATTTTCTATTCTACATAGGCAAGTGAAACCATAGCTACTTCCAGACTTTGTGCTCGAAATCAGGCATGCACTTAGCATGCGTAGTTGAAATATGTTGAGCTGCTTCTTAGCTGTATAATACAAGATTGTTGGATGCCAATTGATGTGCCATGAACCGAGGATAATGATATTGAATGGATTAATGTTGGCTTAGATAGTTAGATATCTCAACATCTTCCAAGTTTTTGACTGGCTTGCAATGTAGCAGTAGCACTGATACTTCATATAAGGAGACTCAGATAGAATAATTAGGTTAGATGACTACTGAATACTGTATATCCTGATTTTGCCCTGTCGCATTTACTGTACTAACAATTCTAGTTGATTCTCAATAACAACGCCACTGACCCGGCAACCACTTCCTTTCATCCAGCACCCCAGAAGTGGAAGCCATCAATGGAGGATGGCCTATTTCCCTCGGTTTCTCCTACTACATTACATGTTATTCTTGCTGTTCTTTCCCTGACTCTTCTGCCTTTTTATCTATACATGTTTTAAAACAGCATCATGTCGAACTCAATCACTTTGAATGGAGGTGTTCAGCAACCAATTTGCCATATATAAAAATCTTGTTAGAGTCTAACCCAATTACTAACAAGATTTTTATTGATATATGGCAAATTGGTTGCTAAACACCTCCATTCCCCAGTACGACAGTAACCCCCTCCAGAGAAAGGGAACAAATCATGAATTGCAGTCATGATTTCTTTTCCATTTCTTGGCTTTTGATTTTATTTGCTGGCCTGACCAGTCTGAACTCTGAAGACACCTTTCAGGAGCATACCAATTTCTGTAATTACAAAGTTACAATTTTTGTTATAAGAATACAATGTACCAAACTGTGTTACCTATAATTGCCTGGAAAATCTTTGCAGGGACCTCATCTGGAAGCAGTCCTCATGGCAATGCTGCTACTAAGATTACTCGGGCTGGCTCGGCCGGATTAGCTTCTATCTTACTAGTATTTGGTGCATATACAATGATGTATTAGATGTTCTGCTGTTCTCTCTAATTATGTCATGTAGTTTAAGAGATTATATGATAATCATCTTCATATCTATAATTAATATTAATATATAATGAGCACAGTTCAATTTTAATGAGGTCATTCTTGTGGGTGAGTTATTTGTGGATTTTATTCTTTTTGTTTTAGGTGCTTTTCTCCGGCATACTTTGATTATGATAGTTGGTGATTTTTCAAATTCAATCATTCTCTCAATCAAGGCCTCAAGGGATAGATACATTTTATATATACGAGCTTACTATACTTAGAAAACGAAAATAAAACCGGTGATGTTGAACAAGTTAGAACAAATGGACTAGCCAAAGCCAAACCCGTAAAGCCGAGAACTGCTAAGTGTTAACCAAGATGTTTTCATGCCAAATTGGCTCCTCCTTGAACTAGAAAATTTCCAAATTCATTGAACATATTGAAGATATAAAATGCCACTAAGATTATACTCCATTTCATCGCTAAATCCTCGTGTGATTAGCATATGGGAAGCGTGAACACTCCCTATTCCCTAGAAGGCAATAATCTAGCAAATTCGTGTTTAACATGAACATCAAATACTGCCTATCAATATTCATACGAGTCACCGTATCAAAAAATATATATTCATACGAGTCTTACCTTACATCTCGATTTTTTTTAGGTAGGTAAGATGAATGACCATACTAAACTGAAACCTAGTAGGTTCCTTACATCTCGAAATTACACATAATTGATGTTATTTATCTTTTTTCTTATAAATACTTATATTTGGCCGGTTTTAAACCCTTGAGTGCATGTCTACATGACATACTTATCACATATATAAGGCATAAATATTTCATTTAATTTAGTGTCATTGATTTTGAATAAAACCATTTTGATACCCATTTTTTGGCAAAATATTTAAGTCACCTTAAATGAGTATGTGCTAAAAGTTTAAGTCACCTAAAATAAATAGTCGTGTTTGGTAAGAGCTTAAATTATTGACTGAAATTGAGTTGCTATCATATATAGCATCTCAATTTAAGGTGCTGAAATTTTCAGATACCTTATCAGTTCAGCTTCTTTCAGCTACCTTTAAGTCACCTAAAATAAATAGTCGTGTTTGGTAAGAGCTTAAATTATTGATTGAAATTGAGTTCTTTATCATATATAGCATCTCAATTTAAGGTCTTGAAAATTTTCGAGATACCTTATCGGTTGAACTTCTTTCACTACTCTTGTCGTTTCACTCTATTTCGAACATGTTCCCAAACACAGCCTTAGATTAATCTACTCTTAGGCCCGATTAGCCCGCTCTTGTCCTATCCAATATTCCCATAAATGGGCACAAAATCCCGGCCCAAAGATTAGGCCCAATCTATCACCTCCTCGCCTATTCCTCTGTCCTCCCTAAAGCCCGCGTTGAGCCCACCACGTAAGAACTCACTCAAACCGGGCCCACTTCCACCTGTCCCCTTCCAAACCCATAAAACCACAAATCCACAACCCAAAACTTAACCAAAACTCACAAAAAAAAAAAACCAATAAACGAGAAAGAAACAATTTTATTTTATCAATTTTTTAATCTCAAAAACTGTATTAAAAAAAGAGTTGAAGATGGGTAGTAAATTTGCGTGGGAAGTGATATTAACAGCAGTACTGGTGATATTAACGGCGGCGTTAGCGGCGGCGCAGAGCTCAGGTGAGCCACCCTCATGCGCTTCAAAGCTAACGGCGTGTTTGGCTTACATGAACGCCACCACAACGCCGCCGCCAAGCTGCTGTGATCCACTGAAAGAAGCAGTGACAAATGAAAGAACATGTCTTTGTAGTATTTATAACAACACTGATTTAATCCAAGCTTTTCATATTAATATCACTCAAGCCCTTAATCTTCCTAGGCTTTGTCATATTGACACTGGCAATTCTCCTGACATTTGCAAAGGTTCGTTTGTTTTTGTTTTTATGATGTTTTTGGTTTTATGGGTTGTCTTCAATTTATTTGTGTGTTTGAAATTTTGAATTGTTTTTGATCAATTTCATGAAGGCTCCTTTTGGTAGGGCGTAAAACATTTTCTTGGAAAACTGTTTTCCTCTATTTTCAGTTTTACATTGTTTGGTTGGTAGAGGAGTGTAAAACCATTTTCCTTGGAGTAAAATTGCTCTCCTAATGATGGAAAACCATTTTCCTTTCAAAATAATGGAAAACCATTTTCCTTTCAAAATGAAGGGAAAACAATTTTCCTTATCTCTCTTGTACACTCCTCTCACAACCTCCTTACTTTTCCTTTCATTTTCCTTTCATATCATCACTTTTCTTACATGGAATCAAACAATGGAAAACTAATTTTGGAATTGTGTTTTCCATTGTAAATTGTTTTCCATGAAAATCATTTTACACTGAAAATGTTTTACGCCCTACCAAACGGAGCTGTAAAGAAAAAAAAATGCATTGAATCTGTAATGTTGTGAATTGACAAGTCAAACAAGGACAAAAGGATTGGCTAGAAATAAAGATTTTTTTCTTCATTTTGGAATGATATCATTATTCAACGCGTCGTAGGAATCTCGCAAAAGAAATTTCTATGAGTTAACTTGCGAGTAGACAACCCAAGCTACAAATATTATCCTACACCCGGCATACTGTGAGCATAGTACACCTATTATCAAAATTGTTGCAAATAAGTAAAAATTAGTTTTGGATATATCATGCACATGGTACATCTGGGTGTATGGTGAATGAACTCCAACCAAGCTGTAATTTTAATTAACTTGTGGTCCTAAACTCCTAACTTTCCCCATATAGCCTTGTTTGTATTTTCTATTTTTTCTATGTTTCACTTAAAAAGAATCGAAGTCTTATAATTGATGGTGAATTTGGTAATAATTGGAATGTGGTAAATTGGTAATGTTTTCCCCTTTCTTCAGGTGCAGCAACTTCCCCTCCTTCATCTTCAACCCCTTTAGGTAACACAATTTCCTTCCCTTTATAATTATTTCCCCTTGCCATTTGAATGCGTGATATTTTATTTTAGGCTTCTCTTGTATAGCATTTGTATAAAGAACGTTTTAGCTGAAGCCTGAATGTCATGTTCTACCTTGGCCAAAAATTTAATGTGATTGGTTGTTGCGAACGAAAAATGCCTAAATCCTCTGGGGAGTAACGAATAATGTTCCTTTCATAGCATTTTTGCAAATAGCTGATGGTATATTTGTAAATAAATGAAGTTTTCTTAAAAATAAGTATGGAAAGAAACGAAATTTTATGTTAACAAATAGAATATACTACTATTACTCCTAGGGGTGCGATGAGGCAGAGGCAATAACCATTCTTTCGTGATCGACTCGGTCAAGCTCGGTAGGCTCACAAAGTGACTCGAATCGAACTCGAGCTCAACTCGAGAGGTTGGTGAGTCGAGTTGAGCAACTCGATACTCGACTCGAAAACTCGAAAAAAGCTCGAATATCCAATTATCAATAGCAAAATACCTAAATTCAATATTTTTCTACCTTATTGTTCTTTTAACATGAGACACTTGCAGCCTACTCGAAATCGACTTCAAAGCTCGACTCGATTGGCTCAAAGCTCGAGTGAGCCATTCGACTCAACTCAAACTCGACTCGAAATCTTAAGTCAGTCAGTGCGAGCAATTCAAACTCGAACTCGACTCGCATCATTGTCACCCCTAATTACTCCTAGAAGAATTGCCACCATATACTTAGCTATGTTACAAATTTGTGTCACACGGACCTTACTGAGACTTGCAAGAAGTTTCCAGCTAAAGTTTCTCAACTCTGACATGGACATGTTTAGTTTTTTTACTTTGGGGTAGTACTAAATTTGTTCGATGATACTTTTTCAAAAAAAGATTTGTATTGCCTATAAAGTGTTTAATCAGTACTCAAAAATATTCCAAACGGTCCGTTTGGTAGGACTAACGGTCCGTTTGGCAAGAGACCATAAATGGTGGGAATAGTAATGCATTATAGTGTAAATTTGTACTAGAATTTCAATGTCATTACTTATGGTAATGTTATTCTATCCCAATATATCCATTTTCTTCCTAAAATCTCATTACTACCCATTACCACTTGGGTAGGTGGTATTGGGTGGTAATGGAAATTTATAAAGGAAACTCATGTTTTGTGATAAAGTTTCATTCCCATGGTCATTGACATGAGAACTTTTTTACAAATTTACACTAAATTTCATTACCATTACCACTATTTATGACCACTAACCAAACGGGCCGTAAAAGTGTTCTGTAATGGGTTTTTCTTTTGAAAATATCATCTTACTTATGTTAGAGTCAAAGAAGAGCTCCAACGATTAGATAGTTGTTAGGAATTCCTTCATACAATGATACAAGCTTGTGAATTGTGATAAGTAAGAGCATGATCAATGGAGAGGATCCTCCCTCCTCTTAGCTCTCTCTCTCCTCAAAATCTTTATCCTCACCATTGTTGAACACTTGAAGAGGATCCTCTTTGCAAGAGGATGTAGCAAATTCCTCTTGTTGTCCAGGATTTGGCACCTCGGCCCGCGTGCAAAGAGGAAGCATGGGCTTCATCAAAACGCAGCTCTTTCTCCTCATTGTTGCTGCGTTTTGATGAATTGGCAAATTAATTTCTGATTTCTTTTTTTGTTCAATGGGGCCCATAGCTTTGTAAAGTATATGTAAAGTAAGAAATAGGATGTGGGAGAGGATCCTCTTTGTTGTAGAAAATATGTGGGGATGTTAAAAGGAAGAGGATGAGTTAGTGGGAAATGAGGTGGAGGAAAGAGAAAATGAGGTGTCAAAAGGAAAAAAGGTGAGAGAAAATATAAGAGGATGAGGACCTCCTCTCCATTGATCATGCTCTAAGGTTTGTATTTTAGGGGGGGTAGGGCCTCCCTCATCTTGTATTCATCCTAGGTACTTGAAAACTGTAGTAACTTCCATTTGTTATGCTGAAAACCTGGGGTGCAATTTGTAAGTATTGTTGAAGTTTGTTGAGCTCTTCCTTTTAAAGTATTGTGAAACAAGGGTAACGTTATTCAATGCATTAATGTTGAATAATTGGAGTGAGAATATCAATTACTAAAATTACAACCTAGTACAATATTTCACACCTATCACACAAGCTTGTGATATTCTATAGTCTATACTACTTTCAAATTCTATGCTGAAAATCAGGCATGCACTTAGCATATCATATGTTGTTTTAGTTTGTTGAATGACTTTTTAGCAGTATAACATAAGATTGTCCTTCGACCAATAGTCTATCCTAAGCTATATATGTTACTAGACTTTTACTTTGGCTCGAGTGTTCGTGTCAGTTACTCGACACTCCAATGTGGGTATGGCCAGTTTGACACTTCATTTGGGTCAAAATGGTGGGAAGTTCTCATTAAATTGCCTAATCAGATACTTGGACACATATTCATGTCCTATATAAGTACCTGAGTCCGAGTAACCTATATAGATCCTTTATTTGAATGTAATGAACCTATCCTCTCTTCTTGTTTATATTCGACAAAAAATGAAAACGGATCACTGATCAAGACTCGAGTATTCGGAGGACTCTTCTGACCCAAACAAAAATAGAAATATATAAGTAATTGCCAGCAAAGTTGTTTTTTTTTTTCTTCAAATCCAAATTTTTTTCTTACTTTATACATAGGTCATCGACTCAACTGTTGGCTTTTATATACTTAATTAATATTAATAAATAAAAAAAAGATAAAAAATTTTCCTTTTGTGATTCCAATTAATATGTTAGGGATATTGAAATGTGAATGCTTTTCGATTTTCAATAGTGAATATCTCTCTACATTCAGATATTTTGATGGGGGTTAATGTTTTTGTTTCATTTCTTGGAATATCTTAACAGTAAGCGCACTATATTTCTTGTATTCCCCTTGTTAACTTTTGTCTTCAAATTACTTGAAAGCGAGAGATCTTGTGAAGTTGTGATACGAATTTCTGGAAATTCAATGTACGAAAAGAAGTTCACTTTAAATTGCTTGAATAATCTTTGCAGGAGGAGGCGCATCTAGAAGCGGTGCTACTGCTAAGATTACAGGGGCTGCTCCAGCTGAATTAGTTTCTATCTTACTCGTATTTGGAGCATATACAATATTCTATTAGTTGCTTTTTGTTCATTTTATACTAGCTTATGTATTTTAGATTTTATTTGATGATCATCATATAATCATTATTAATATTATGTATATTGAGATTTGAGGCATATTTCAATTCTGATGAGGCATTTTTAGTCTTTGGATAATCTCCTGTGAATTTGGTTCGTTTAGTTGTTTCATTCAGCATAGTCCGCCTTTTCAAATTTAATCTATCTCCCATAAAAGTTATAGTGTTATGATAGTAGTACATTCTAATTGTTTTTTTGAAGGGAAACTAGTAGTGCTTTAATTAATCAATAGACAAAGTGTCCATGAGTACATAAAGTGAAATAATACTAGGACAATGATTTACCCAACATTGCTTATAACCAAACGGCACTACTTTCGCCAGGTGGTGGGTAACAAAATTCCCACCCATTCTAACATGAGAAAATGAAATAGAATGAAAACTAGAACACATAGAAATGATGTCTCCAAGGATAGCATCCAAGTCAGAGAAGTAGATTGTTGCTCGAGACAAACGTGAGACTAGAACTTGAGCATCAGACTCGGTGATTGTCTCCTTCAGCCCTTGTCTTTTCGCCCATCCTACAGCCATGTAGATGGCTTTTGCTTCCGCTATGTCAGGTGGCCACCAGGCTCGGGTTCTCCTCACCACCGAAAATAGGACTTTCCCCCTCTTTATCTCTCGCCACATCACTCAAACCCACCACACCTTCCTCACTCAAAGATGCGTCAGTGTTGATGATCTTGATCAACCCATCAGGCGGTGCGCACCATTTATTTGGTCGGGCTTGGAGTAATTGGCTTTGTTGAACCTGCATAGATTCGCTGAGTATACAAGTTGTGGTCTTCACATTGGCGGTAAACCCGTTGGGCTAGAACTTCAAGCGGAACGCTCTTGTTCTCAAAAACAAACTTGTTGCGCTCAAACCATATATTCCACGCAAGAAAACAACCTCGTTGTACCATCTTAATAAGTAATATGTCATCCCTAGGTTGTATATTCTAATTGTTAGTTTTAGGAAAATTTGATGAAAATCTTCAATAAGTAATATGTCATTTTTTTAAAAACAACTACTTAATGTAAGTTTAAAGAATAGAAAACCAACAATCTAGACAATATCTTTTCACACTTTATAGACCAAATGGAGGATAAAGAAAACTAATATCACTAGAGGAAAAAAACCCAAGGGCTGCGGTCAAAAAGGGTCCAAGGGCTGCGTTTTTTGACCGCAGCCATTAGGCTAGCAGCCCTTGGCATTTAAGAAGGGCTGCGGTTTTTAACCGCAGCCCTTAGCGCATTAAGGGCTGCGGTCAGGGGAAAAACCGCAGCCCTTGGTGGATTAAGGGATGCGGTTAAGGGTCAAAACCGCAGCCCTTGGTGAGTTAAAGGGCTGCGGTTTTGGCCCTTAGCCGCAGACCCTTAACCCACCAAGGGCTGCGGTTTTTGCCCGAACCGCAGCCCTTGTGACCCAAAAAATATAAAAAAAAAATAAATTTTTTTTTTTGCATTTTTTTGTCCTAAATGTTCCCAAACAATTATATATATATATAAGTATCATTTTTCATTACAAATTATGTTTTTTACACAAATATAGAGAAAATAATAACTGAATTACATTAGTTCTAGACTGAATTACAACTCCACTAAGACTAGCATCCGGATCCCTCAAAAGCAACTTCTTTGGAGATGATAGAACCTGGCAAATAAAACCAAAATCGCTATAATTTGGAGGTCAACCAGGGGGGTGTAGCGGTTGGGGGGGGGAGGGGGCAAGCAGGGGTCTGGGGTGGGGTGGGGGTCTTGGCAGGGGGGAGGGCGGCAGGGGGTGCTAGGTGGGGTGGGGGTGTTTGGCAGGGGGGGAGTGGGTGGGGGATGGGGTGGGGGTCTTTGGCGGGGTGCTGGGGGGGGCAGGGGGTGAGGGGGTGTAGGGGCGGGTGGGGTGGGGGGGTGTAGTGGGGGGGAGGGGGCAAGCAGGGGGTCTTTGGGGGCGGGGTGGGGTCTTGGCGGGGGAGGGGGACGGGGGGAGTCTTGGGGTGGGGGTGGGGGTCTTGGCAGGGGGGGGCAGCAGGGGGGGTCTTGGGCTAGGGTGGGGGGGTGGGGGGGGAGGGGGTTGGCCGGGTAGGGGGGGGGGTAGGGGTAGGGGCTTTGGGGGAGGGGGGAGGTCTTTGGTCAGGGTGAGGTCTTGTGGGGGGTCTTGGGCGGTTGGAATGGGGGCCGTAGGGGGTGTAGCAGGGGCGGGGCGGGGTGGGGGTGTAGCAAGGGGGGGGGGGGCAAAGGGGGGTGGCTGAGGGGTGGGGTTCTTGGCGGGGAGGGGGGCAGCGGGGGTGCTAGGCGGTTGGGGGGCTGCTGGGGGTGTAGCAAGGGGGGGCATCCAAGTCCCAACATACTAATCAAGTCCCAACATACTCCTTGAAGAAAACCTGTAGAAAATGGGTAAAATAAATCAAATTACACATAAATTTAGAAGCAAAAATTAGAAGATTAAATCCATATTAGCCCATCAAAGGAAGTTGACAACAAAATGATGGTGGTGGGCGGCTAATTCGGAAGGGTTAGGTTTTTATGGGTTTGCAAAGTTGAGACAGGGACAAATTTTGGTTCACTTCAGAAGGATAAACTATATTACCTTTTCAAATTCACAAAAATATATATCAAGATCTCAATTGGTTTAATTTACACAGTAACATCCATATCTTCAGGTAATGCTTAAAAAATTCAAATTGATACTCTTTTTTAACCAAATTTCATACAAACATATATATAGCAAGTCATGGAAAGGAACAACTTGAAGTTTAGAAATATGTAATATATTACAGAAGCTCCACAAATTGAATGAACACAAGTGGCACTGTCAAAGGCTCAAAGCCAAAACAAAGAGGAACAGGGAAGAGAGGTGAGAGAGGTGAGAGTAGTGAGAAGAGAAGAATAAAAAGGTTAACTTCTGAAAATAGAGTTCAAATACCTGAACAAGATTCTGAGCATGAGTGCAACAACTTAAATATGGAAATCGGAAAACATATGAAATCAAGGAGCTGTGAGTAGGTCTGTATAATTCATAGCACAACACAAGCATCTTTTCTGGAAATGGAGAAGTAGAAGCTCTAGCCAACATGAGGAGGAAAACTAGGAAAGGTATATCAATTCTTGTTCTTGAGAGATCTAAATAAGTCCATCTCATATCAACGCATTATGCATATATACTAAATAATTTCACATTAGAGGGAATCCTATCCATCTCCAACTAATTCCACCAGCACATAAACACACATAAACACACATAAAACCAAAGGCTCATTCATGGCCTCTCCGAAAACTTCACATGATAAGTCCAATTCTAAAAATCCTAAAACAAGGGTTTTAGTGCATTACCTGAACACAATCAATCAAACCTTCAAAGCTAATCCAATGTTCATAACGTCATACTCATCATTCACCAATTAGCTACTGCAACAAATTATATTGAATTAATAACAATAAATATAACAATAATAAGTCAATAATATAACAAAAAAATTTCAACAAAATCATAGACAGTAGTAGTAAGTTCTAGATTAATTTTAAACAAAACAATCACTTATCACTATGCAAATTCAGCACTTCCACAGTCCAAACAAAATTCATTGAACATACCAATTCCAAAAAAAAAAGTGCTTTCCTACCAAAATATAACATTTCATATTTCAACACAATCCAGTAACTAAAGGAGAAGAACGAGGGAAACTAGAATAATTCAATCTAGAACTTATCAATCCTCCCATAGCAAGCAGAATATACAAAACATCTATTCTCAAAATTGCATTCCAACAAAATGACCAATTTAAGTGACGTAGGAAGGTTAGCGAACAAGTTCGACGAAGAAGTTCGACAAAAGTCTTGAAATGATTTCCACTAATTAGACTTCCGGAGTCCGATTGCTTATTGTGATACCTTTCTGGAAGCGGAACGGGCCAACGAGTCAAACTCATAGCTATGCCATGATGTACAGGCTTTTTAAGCCATCCGAGGTCGTTTAGGGCCCGAAAACAGCATTTTAAGTATTTCCGGATTTTATTATTTCCTTATTTTCGTATTAGGGTTTTGTTTTGAGTATTTAAACAACTTTAGGTCATTATTTGGAGGCAGTTTTTGACTTTTAATAATATTTCAGAGTTTTACTCTTTGTCTGGTGGATTCCGGATTTTCTACAGATTTATCGCTTGTAAATCTGTCTGTTCTTGACTGAGATTAGCGCTCTCTTAGATTTTCCGACTGCGTCATTAAGTATCAACAATTCAAGCCTCACAATCACAATCCACAGCAAACACATCGTCGAGACTGCATATCAACATCTAAATATATGAATCCAGCAATTCTATTCTAAACCTGAAGACTGAAGTCTGGCGCATTGATTTCAAAGCATATTTAGCAAAATGGGCATTCATTATTGAAGATAATTGCAGTTTATTGACACCTAAAAATCAACTCAAACAATCATACTATATATCCCAAGAAGAACAAGAAAATTCAAGGAGGCCATAAAATCCAGAATCCAATCAACGAAATATGCCCATAAAATTCAATCAATGAAACATGCCCATATCATCAAAAATAGAAAACCTCCAAATAATATTCAGTAAAGTGTAAAATCAAATTAAAATGGGAGATCAGCCAAATCTATTTCAACAAAATTAACCTAATCGAATCAATTTCGGGTGAAAAATCAGTTAATCATAAAATCGAACAACAACAAATTAACAAAATCAACACAGATCTCATTCATACTTTAACAATGTGACATTTATGTACAGAATAATCTTTATCTTAATTCAAAACAAAAAAAAAAGTGAGAGAAACCTTGTTGGTGGCCATCTCGACAGAGAGCAGCACCGCACGAAGGGGAAAGAGAGAGAGCAGCAGCCCAAACACATCCCACCCACCTGCAGCCCCCCTCCAAATCCCACCCATCTGCACACACACATCCCACCCCTTCACACACCCACATCCCACCTGCAGCCCCCCTCCACATCCCACCTGCACACACACACCAACCTACACACACCCTTCACACACCTCCACTCATATCCAGCCTTCCCAACCCCCCCCGACCACCCCTTTACACCCCCGCCGGCCCCTCCCCGCACAAATGCCCCCCTCTACAGCCCACCTGCACACACAACCCCCTTCCCACATGAACATGCCACATTTACACTACTTGCATAAATATTCCAATAACAAAATGATGTTAGGTTTCCCTGTAATGTTCTTGCTAAAATGGAGGCCCTTTATCAATCAAAATCAAGCTATATTTCTCATTTTCCATCATTGATAACTTAAATGCAGTTATAACCTTAGTTAGTTTCTACTTTCTACTCCATAATCCAGCACAATTTCCGACAGATCAAATAATTGAAATCAAACCCAATTCCCATTTCGCAAGAATATCAACGAAAACATTCAACCCAGTTCCTCAAACAATCCAAATGACAAAAAATTAGTTAAATTCGCGAATGTTACCGAAGAAATTGCAGAATCTGAAGAAGACGAAGCACTATAATTTGAGTCGCTCCGAGTAGTGGACATAATTCCAGCACCCCGACACGACATAGAAGAGAGGAGGAGCGGCGGGCGTGAACGCGAGCAACGACAATAGAAAGGCTCCGGCGAGAGTACAGGGTGCGAAGAGAGGGAGTAACGGGGAGAGAGGGGGTTTGGGGGCTTCTGGGTTTTTGCTTTTGCAATTGATGAAGGCGAGCCGAGATTAGGAAGGCTCCGGCGAACCGAGGTTAGGAAGGCTCCTGCGAGCCGAGGTTAGGGAGGCTCGAAGAGAGAGGGGGAGGCGAGGGTGTGAGCGTGAGAGGAAGAGAGGAGAGAGAGAGGGGGGAGGCGAGGGTGTGCAAGTGAGGGCTTGAGGGGTTTCGTGGGTAAATCATACTACGCGGGTTATTAGGGCTGAAAGAAAAGGGCTGCGGTTAGCCCATAAACCGCAGCCCTTAACGAATGGGCTGCGATTAGCCCAAAAACCGCAGCCCTTTAAAGACAAAGGGCTGCGGTTTTTGGGCTAACCGCAGCCCTTCACTATTAAGGGCTGCGTTTTGTAATAAACCGCAGCCCTTGCACCGCAGCCCTTGCGTTTTTTTCCACTAGTGTATGTTTGGAAATTTTTTATGAAAACTACAAAAAAAATTCAGTGTTTAATTAAAGTATGACCTGTTTTGAGTTGAGAATACAACCTACATACAACTTCAAACAATTAAATCAATATCTGAAAACTGATAATAATTTCAGACGGGTCTTGAACTTACATGACTGATGCAGTGAATAAGTGATGCTCATGCCAAAAGTTGGTTATCCAACTTACCTCACAACCTCATGGGCTTAAGGTTCAATTTTCGTAAGAGCATTGCCAACCATTGTCCACATTCCATGGGCATTAGGAGATAGATAATATAAACCTAATAAAATAATTGAAGTGAGAGAAGAAAAACATGGAGAGAGAGAGAGAGATAGATTGGGCATGGTGGCGGACCAAACCAAAATCAAGAGGGCAAAGCTTCTAAATATTTTGACACATTGAAGGATCAAGCTAAGAAAAAAAAATTCTAAGGTATGGTGGGGGTATAGAAGAGAGAGAAAATAGGTTGTAGTTTCGGAGATTGTGTCCCAAATTAGTACATACACACGTTCGTAGGAAGAGAATCATACTCACGATGAACATGAAAAGAATAGATTATGTACACAGAGACCAATACCAATGAACATGTACCAACTATAGATGTACATATGTTCATTTGACTTGTTATCTATGTACATATATTCATTTGACTTATTATTTATGTACATTTGACTTGTTATCCATATACATTTACGCACCATGCTATATGTAGCATGTGCACCATCTAAGCTTTGAGATAGAATATAAAATCGACAAGTTGATGAGCAACTATTGGGAGGTGGAAAAAGTACGAGTGAATCATAGTAAATTATAAATTGAGCAAGAGGGGTAACTTAGTGGAGTACCACCCCGAATTACAGGGTATTGCCCAGGGTTCTAATCCTCATCCTAACAATATGTTGAGTAATTCACTTGTAGTGGCAATGGACCTTTAGACCTGCTGTCTTCTGGGCTGTTTAGCCTTGTACTCAGCCTATAAGCTAGCTTGCCCTACAGACGAGTAACCTAGCAGGGGTTGGTTTTCGGACCAATTATCTTTTCTAATTAAAAAAATAGTAAATTAGAAATTAGAAAAAAAAATTTAAATAATTGATGACTATCTATTTTAGAGAAACCATTATCTATGCTCTACTCTATTCACTCCAACAAATTTTGTTTGAAATTACATTATCTCATCTTTTGTTATCTAAAATAAATCAAAATAAGTTTTTTTTTTATTTTTTTGAAAGAGAAATTTCATTAATTGAAGGCCAAACGACATCTACAATAGGTATCAAAGAAAAACAAGATACAATTAAACAAGACTAAATCAAATTCGTCTTCGAAAAAACTAAAATGAACCAGATCGAGCAATACAAATACAAATCCTTTGTTATTTGCCGAATCAACCGCCTATTGATGAGGAAGTCTATCATTCTGATATAGTTTGGGAAGAACATTCTTGATCGAGTCAGGTTAACCGCATCTGAGATTCCAATACCTTCATGTTGAGTCTCGAACTTCAACCAATGAGAATAATTTCTCATACCTAAAAACAAAAGAACCATACTCACAACTCCCATAGGGGAGAAGGAGATTTCCAAAAGAGAAACTAAAAACCCCATAACAGAGTTTGAGAAAATTTCATAAAGAGAGACTAATTTATCAAACAAAATAAGAAAATGAACTAAAAACTGAAAATAAAAGGGAAAAAGGGGCTTACCATGGATGAAATCATCCACCTTAATTCCTAATCAGGGGTAGGGGATCTTGCAGGGTTTGAGAGAGAGAGAAAGAGAGAGGGGAGGTTAGGCCGAATGTTCGTTAGATTTTTTAATCAAAATAAGTTAATGTGAACAAACCCTAACGATATAAAAATGGGTGGGTCTTAGAGTGGGCTACTGCTTGCTAGTGATCTGGGCTGTACCTATAGCCGGTAAAATAGTCTCATACCCGTTGACCCGACCCGTACTCGGAGTAAAAGAAAAAACGAAACAAAAGAAATACTAAGGCTTTATCCAGCTAGCAAGAGAAGCTACTAGAAACAACCCGGGGTTTTGACAAGATACAAAGTGTGAAGTCTGAAGTCTGAAGTCTGAAGTCTGTGAAGTCTGATTTTTCATTTTGAGTTCCAGAGAAAATCCCCAGTTGTTTTTTCAGCAGATTTTCAAAGTCGAAGAAGAAGAAAAATGGATGAAGCCAAAGTTAATCAACTGAAGCAATTCGTAGATCTCTGCAAATCTAATCCTTCTCTTCTCTCCGATCCTTCTCTCTCTTTCTTCCGCGACTATCTCGAAACGTACAAATCTATTAATTTCAAAACTTGCATTTTCTCTCTCCTCTTCTTCGTCTTCTCTCGATTTCTGAACTTTTTCTTCTTTTCTGTTTTTATTTTTATTTTTATTTTTATTTTTTCAGTCTTGGTGCGAAGCTTCCTTCCGCCTCCGACAACTCGGTATGTTTTCTAGGGTTTATCATTCTTCGCTCATTTTTTCCAATTTTTTTTTTAATTTTTTTTTTAATTTTTTTGTATTTATTTATAATTTTATTGTTGAAATTTGTGAATTCAGAAACCTAGAGATGTCGATGAGAGTGACGAGGATGATGCGGCGGAAGCAAAGCCACATGTTGAAGAAGTAGTAGAAGAAGAAGAAGAAGAGGATGAAATTGTTGAATCTGATGTTGAGTTAGAAGGCGATATTGTTGAACCTGATAATGATCCTCCTCAGAAGGTCTTTTTTATCTTCTTCTTTTGTGTAATTTATATATTTGTTTCATCTAAGTATTAGAAATGTGTGATTTGATGTGTGCATTCAACTGTATGTCGAATATCTATTTTGTTTAGTTAGAATCGGATGATTTAGTGTTGTAGTTGGACTTTGTTCTCGAAATCATTTTGTGAATAGGTCATGGATAGTTAGAATAATGTGTAGTGAAGTAGTTGGACTTTGTTCTCGGAATCATTTTGTGAATAGGTCATGGATAGTTAGAATAATATTCAACTGTATGTCGAATATCTACTTTGTTTAGTTAGAATCGATGATTTAGTGTCGTAGTTGGACTTTGTTCTCGGAATCATTTTGTGAATAGGTCATGGATAGTTAGAATAATGTGTAGTGAAGTAGTTGGACTTCGTTCTTGGAATCATTTTGTGAATAGGTCATGGATAGTTAGAATAATGTGTCGTGAAGGAAGCTCGCGCTTGAGATCCTTGCCCTTACTTGGAGCGTTTAAGAAGCTCACGTGTTCGTTGAGGGATGAATAAAGATATCCTTGAGAGTTGATTGTATTTTGATATTTTGGTGAATTCACATGTTTAAAGCTGAATGTAGGATTAGTTTTTTATGTAAGTTGTTTTCGAAAGTGGATTGTCTGCTCATGTATGATGGTTTAGACAATCAGGGTTCCTCATAGCCCTATCCCTATAGTTGCGAAGAGGTGGTTTATGATGCATTTGTTTATGTTTAGCAAAATTTATTCGGGAAAACTTGTGGACCGTAGACTTTTTCAAGTTCATTGAAATTGGGTGGTGTTTCGAGTGTGTATATGAGGATAGTGCTTTTGTGTATTGGTTGATGTATTGGTGTTGGATTTTTTAAGATGGGTGACTCTTCAGTTGAGGTCACAGATGAAAACCGTGAGGCTGCTCAAGAAGCGAAAATACAGGCAATGGAAGCAAATGCTGAAGGTAATCTTGCTACTTTTGCTGTAAGTATAATTGGTGCATTCTCGGCCATCCCTGATTTATATGTTTGTTCTTTTGGGATATTAGGCAAGCTGGAAGAAGCAATTGAGCATTTGACATCAGCAATAACACTCAATCCCACATCGGCCATTATGTATGCTACTAGAGGTAACATTCATGCCTTCTTTCAGTTTATATGCTGATATTGTTGTTCTTATTGAACGTTCGTTGGTAGTTGAAGACTGTTGTTATATTGTTGTGTTGATGTACTTTTTCTGTTTCAAAGCTAGTGTATATGTCAAGATGAAGAAGCCAAATGCTGCTATCCGAGATGCCACTGCTGCTTTGGAGGTAAAATCTGCTTCAGTAGATTAACTAACACTTCTTGAATAGTGAGGAGTCGATAAAGTTTTCTGCTTGATTAGCTGATTAACTGTTTTGAATATTGCATTTGTACTAGAAGTCTGTAATATGTTCCTTTATAGCTGTAGTATTTGAAGAAGTAATTACCTACCTACTAGATATTGGTATTTTGAAATAGATAATTACCTACCTACTAGATGGTATGTTGAAATAAATAATTGCCTGCCTATTTTACTGTCTATGTTCCTTTTGCTCACAAGCTGTTGATGATGTAACAGCAAATTGAGCCACTTAATACTTGTTTATGGCACCTTGCGGGTTTCTCTAATTCTACATATTCCTGTTGGTAGATAAATCCCGATTCTGCTAAAGGGTACAAAACTCGTGGCATGGCAAGAGCAATGCTTGGACAATGGGAAGAGGCGGCAAAGGATCTACATGTAGCTTCGAAGCTTGACTATGATGAAGAAATAAAAGCAGTCCTGAAGCAGGTGCAGCAAATTTTGAATTCCGATACTGCAAGAAGTGCATATTACCTGAAATGCCTCTGTTATAAACTTATAATTATTTTGACATCCCAAAGCTTAGCATTCCCACATTTAGTATTTAGGGGTGTTTCTTTTCATTTAAGCAACTGAATATGCCTTATCAGCAGTGTTTATTCCTATCTTAATATGTTTTTTTGGGGGGTGGGGTTGATAATGCAACCTTCGGCTTGTCTGAGGATCTAATGCTAGGTGGACATTTGGGAATTAGCTGGTAATGCAGTTATTAAGGTGTTTTGTATGCTAGTCGCTTCTAGCGATTCACCCGATATGGAAAAAGCCATTTCTATCTAGGGACCAGAATGCTAATGCAAAATGATTAACATATGGAGTCCAAAATGCTATTTACTCAACCAGTAAACATTATGCGATCACTACCACCACGATTGCTTGATTTTTTTTTTGTCTAGAATCAGCATTACCTGCCACTGTGCTGCTGGTGTTAGGAGATGGTGAGGCCCCAGAAGGTCACTGTCGTCTTGCAGCAGAAATTATGATATTTTAAAGATCTGTGTAAAGGAATTATGCATTATGTAAGGGAAATAGAAGAGTTTATTGTGTGTGAGTGATCCGGGGTGAGGAGTATGCTAGATTACTCAATACAAGTAAATTGGTTTAAGCTTTCGTTCTCAAGGAACCAGGAAGTAAACTAGTGGCTGACTAATCTGCAAAGAACTCAAAAGGGTTTTTTTTTTTTTTTTTTATATTTTTATTGGATCATTTTTTGTCTTCCAATTCATATCCTCGATTTCTTACACCCTTGAATTATTGGTCCAGGTTGAGCCTAATGCACACAGGATTGAAGAGCATAGAAGGAAATATGATCGGTTGCGCAAGGAAAGAGAAGAAAGGAGGAGTCAGCGAGAAAGACAGCGCAGACGGGCCGAAGCACAGGTTTCTAGTCGGTTTATTTGTTTGTTTGTTTCGATGTTCTGTTGTTGTGCTTTCCAAGCAACTAACAAAGAGACGTTCTTTTATAGGCTGCATATGAGAAAGCCAAGGAGGAGGAAAAGTCATCTTCTAGTAGTAGACCTGGAGGAATGCCTGGTGGCTTCCCTGGTGGATTCCCTGGCGGTATGCCTGGGGGATTCCCTGGCGGTATGCCTTTTGGATTCCCTGGTATGCCTGGTGGTATGCCTGGCGGTATGCCTGGTGGTATGCCTGGCGGTATGCCTGGTGGTATGCCTGGTGGAATGCCTGACGGTATGCCTGGAGGGGCCCCAGGGGGTATGCCAGGAGGTATGCCCGGAGGGATGCCTGGAAATGTTGATTTCAGCAAAATATTAAATGTGAGTTGAAGTTTGCAATCATTCATTTCGGATCTTTTGTTAGCCAGAGCTGTGCATACTCAGATTGTTCTATTTATACCTTGCCTGTTCTAGTTGTTGAGGGATTCTATTTCTCTGTATTTAAAATTGGGCGATTCTTTTTGTTTCATGGTTCAGGATCCAGAGTTGATGGCGGCCTTTAAAGATCCAGAGGTCATGGCAGCTCTTCAAGATGGTTAGTACAAATGTCCTTTATCCCTAATTGTTGTTTTTCATATTGCATGAATTATGAATTTCCTACAATTAACCAACTTATTAATGCTTACCTCAACCTAGGACCTTAATTTTTATGAGGTCATAATTGAAGGAATGGTTATGAATTCTGTATACTTCCTCCGTTTTTTTTACTTGCAACACTTTCCTAAAAGGGAAATAATTAATTACTTGCAACACTTTCTATTTTTGCTTTTCCTTTCTCTCTCTCTCTCCAATCTCATGGGGCCCTCTCTTTTTTTCCTCTCTACCTCTCTCCTACCCAAATTTTGCATTGGAGTTGATGAAAAAAAGAAGTGTTGCAAGTAAAAGAAAACGGAGGAAGTATAAGGTTTCGTATGTGATTTCTTGTATGAATGTCGAAAGTAATACAACTCCATTAGCTGATATGCTCTCCTCGTCAATGCTCTGTGTTGAAGACAAACATGTACTTCGTATTTGTTTTTATTAAAGAAAACAGGAATTTTCTGTTGAAGTAGTATCTATCTTGGACATCCTCATGGGACATTCCATGTACAGTTACAGCCTTTACAGGCAAATTCCATTCTTTCCCATATTTGAAATTAGGCTCAAGTACCACTTGATCAGGGATTATTTAATAGGGTATTGAGCTCAAGTACCTTCAGCTATTTTTTGCCATATGAATTTTTTGCGTATGTCTTTTTTATATTATCAAGGGTAATATTGGAAATCTCAAACTTTGACTTACAAAGTATTTAGAAACTGCCTATTATTTTGGGACAATCCAAAATATATATATATTGTCTTTCTTTAGGGATGAAGGGATTTTGTATTTCAAGTAGGTTGTAGTGTAACTGCTGATTCCAAGTTCTTAGTCGCTTTTGTCTGCAAATGACAGTGGTAATACTCCGAGTCGATGAATTTTGCAATCATCCAACTTTGTAAAATTGATTTTGATCAAGAAAATAGTGTGGCTTGGTTATGAAAAAGGCTCTCTTTCTGGGAGGTGTGGGGATTGCAAATTCCTTATCGTAATAAACTATATATACCTGTTTGCTTTGTTTAGGGAGAAAAGGGTGGGTAGATTATGCTAGTGAAGATTGTTTCAATTTTGGAGTCAAATTCATTTTGTTCTTTTCTGCCTGTGTTATAATGGATGAGTTTTCCTGATGTGTCCTATGAGATAAAAATATTCTATTAACAAAGAAATGTTCGATTCATGTTTACGCATTCATTGCTGCTTAGTTTTGAGAATTATGGTCAGTTAGGATTGGGGTTATCTTACATCTTTTCTTAGTTAAATGCTCTAGTTTCCTTGGCATTTTTCGAACTGGGGTGAATCTATCTGTTGTCTGTCCATGCCACCAGTAGACCCAATCAGCATGTAGATTTGAGGTTCTGCGATTGGTCCACTTCATACTTCTGCAAGCTGAACTCGGATCAGGGTCTTTTTTCTGTGGCAGATATGTGAAACTGTTGTTTGGGAGTGACTCAATTGATTGTGTTCTGGAGCTGGACCGTGGATAGAAGGCTTTTGTTGCCACTGTTTACAGTTTGAACCATTTTTTATATATCCTACTCTTGTCATCTTTAAGGCACACTTTGACTCTAATGCTGATATATGGTGCGTTTTGTTTACCTGCATTGAACTTATATGACCTGGTTGGACATGAACACCTGATTGGTTTTGGTCAACCCTGATGATCAACTTTGGAAGTCTTTTATTTTAAGGTGAAAGGAATGCACCCATAATTTCTTAGCATATGTTTAGACCATTGAGAGCCTCTGAATCTCTACAACTTACAGTAGTGTTCTCCGTCTTTATCCCCCCCTCCCTGCTTCCTATCTGCCTTTTAGCTCATTAAACTGAAGACTTGCCCATAACTAGTTTTCTGAAAAATGTTGTTTGATTTGGTACTCCTTGCACTCTTGCAGTAATGAAAAACCCAGCAAATCTGGCCAAGCACCAAGCAAATCCCAAGGTGGCCCCCATAATAGCTAAGATGATGAACAAGTTTGGTGGCTAAATGTGAAGAAACCTTTGCAGGCAAGTGATATGTTGACAAAAAGTAGTGGTTTACTGGAGGTACAGAACTTTTGGCTTTGTGGCTCTTCCTAGTTCTTGTGCATTTACAACAACGTTGAGCTCAACTTTTATATTATGCTCAACAGCAGCTACTTGAATATCGTGCAGTATGTTAAATGAAACCTTAATTTTTGTTTCGAGCATATGTTTTCTGTCAGATTTGGAGATAAGTGCCGTTTTAGTTGCATATTCTCAACATTAGCTTCATGGAACTTCACAAAAGTTGTGCAGTTACAGTTGAGCATGAATAGTGGAGAATTGTATTGCATAGACAGTTTTTTCATGGTAGCAGCTAAAGGCGAAGTTTCAACTTTGTCTATCTACTGCTTTTGGCCTTTTGGGGTTGTGCTAATCTCATCCTCTTGGAGTTTTTCTAGCGTATCTTCTGTCGCATAAAAATTATTTTTTTTTTTGTAAGAAATCAATTGTTTATCGCGTTATTGATTTGACATTTCATGTTGGGCAAACATTTACCGATCTCTAATTGTGATGGTAAAATCAGAATTGATATTTGCTTCGACAAATAATATAATAATAAGACGGAGAAATAGTCGAGCACATTAGGACACAGATCTTGGAAAATTGTTGGGGTAATTTGAAGATTGGTCGTGATTCGCATTGGTACTTTGTCTAAATTAGGTATGTGAATGTGATAATGTTTTTGTGAAAGTTTGACTGGAAAATCTAATGCGAAGTAGCTGGTTCGAGTTCTAGATTCTCTAGAAAAATGTGTTGAACAAGAGCGGGTCGCTTAGTGGTAACATCGAACTTTTTAAGTTTACCATTGGTGGCCTTGAATTTTTTTAATTATTGAAATTTAATCCTAAGTTATTGTCCTAATATCAAATGTGATATTATGAAGTAAAAAACCGTTAGTTATTGTTAGAATTAACGGCTTACAAACCGAGGTGTTTTCTAACACACAAGACGAACCACAAATTTGACCCTTGAAGGACCAAAATGACCTCCAAAATATTAATTAAGCAATTTTTTTGACATCGAGAAAATTTGCATTAATTAAAACACGACATATAAACTAGAGCTAAAACACAAAAACATGAGAATACTAAATTGAGCTTTACTTGCTCTTACATACCATACTAAGTTAAGACAACTAGTAACACTATTAAAATTCTGCTTGATATAGAGGCTTGCTTTGTTCGGTAATTGAATCATAACTCTGTTGGATGTGGTTGACAATAGCTGGGCCGCAACAGCGAGAATTGAGGAGCCATTGTAGCTTCTTGGATAAAGGAACCCTGCAATGAAGGGGTATAACTTACCTGCTAGAAGTGGTGGCAGGAGCGGATTTCGTTCACAATTTGGATAGCAAACATTCAATGGTGAGATGAGCATGTCACCACATGAGCAATCCCAACGACCGGTTGTCACTTGGAATTCTTGGCTCATGAGTCTTTGAAGAATCACGTTCCGTGGTGACTCATTACTCTCCTGAGAGAGTATTTCAGGGTTCTCCATTTGGAATGAGAACCACATTTGAGTGGACGCGCTGAAAACCACCAGGTTTAACTGGGGTGCCGTCTTCAGATTTGATTTTTCAAAGGCAGAGGTCATCCAGACCAATGCCAATCTAAAAAGAGAACTAAACACTACTAGCTCTCCAACACACCTCCGATTTGAGAAATCGGAGAACAAGCATTCAAACCATGAAAATCTTTCCCCTCCTCTTCCACGCTCACATTCTTTAGAGAAAACAACCGGGGGATCCTTAACCTTTGGTTCCCCACTTTCAACTTCCACTTTACTGACCCCTAAGTTAGGAACATTTTGATCCCTCACCTTAGAACCCTTTTTCCTATTCACCCTCAATTTTGTGAATTCATGAAGCTCAAAATCAAGGTTGCCCACCCTAGTATCTTTGAAAGATCTACTCCTAGAGTTTAAGGCGGGAAAATGACTATACCCAATAGAAAAGGTTTAAGTCTTTGGATGCAACGTATCCTTCATCAAAGACTCTAGGAAACCTATAGATTCTATGTTTGCAGAATTGAACCACAATCCCTTACCTAAGTGACAATTATCTTTCAATTGCCATAAACAACCACAAATCACAACTTCAACTATGCAAGATGAACAACTTCCTCTAGTTATTTGCAAAATTACCACGCATATTAAGAAAGAAAACAACCTACTTATACCACAAACAACGCCTACATAGAAATGATAAACAAGGAAGTGAAGAACAATCTCAAAACCCTTCAGGTCTGAAAAGCTCCATTGATACATCAAAGCTATAACACCCATGAGATCCCCCACTGAAAACGACCTGTACAGCGGTCCGGTGGTGGAGGTAGGGTGTATTTGATCCTGTCGGGGCGAGAAAGATTTACTCCCCTGTTTGAGAGGCCGCCTCTGCCACACTCTACTGAGGATCCCGTTGCATGCTTGCAGCTCCGGTGAGACGATCACCACGTTCACCGACGGTCCGACGAAGTTGGTTACACCTGACTTTGTCGTGCGAACTGACACTAAACACTAACCTGAGAACTAAAGGGGAACTAAAAAGGAAAAAAAGGAAAATGGGGAGGGGCCCGACAGGCACCGCGCCCGAGGCGGCTCAGGCGGCTGTCGAGCCCCCTAGGGTTTGGTTAGGGAGGTGAGGTGTTTCGGGGGAGGGGTTTTGTTCGCTTAGGGTTTTCAATATGAAATTATGAAATTAAGCAATTTTTTCGGCGCACAAATCAAGGCACATATGTCGAGGCTTTTTTTGGCACTCAGACTGGGAAGTTTTAGGTCGTTTTTTTTTTTGCCAATTTTTTACTTTAAATTTGACCTTTAAGGACCAAAATGGCATTCTGAACCTTCACCGATCAAATTTCCGACACATAACGCAACTGAGACATTAAATCTAGCGGAAAGTCAAAGGATTAATGGTTTTTTGCTCCATAATGTTACATTTGACATTAGGACAATAACTCAGTGTTATTCTTGATTATTAAAAAAACTCAGCGTCATCGAAAACTTAAAAGGTTAGAGGTTATCATTGGAAATTTCCCATACTTATTATTGTTGGATATTTTATCTTCTTTAATGATGCTATAAAATAAAATCCTTATCCCCCTAAAAAAAATCTTTATCCTAATTAAGTAGGTCAGTGTCTCAGTGAAGTATAATCTGTCGGCAGTATAGCACTAAAAAATCAACAACATTGTAACACTGGTAGTTCCTATATCGCTTTTAAGCACTTAATTAATGGTCTAAAAGCTGTGATTATGCAAGTTGCTTTTTAAATCACCTGATAATCATAATAATCACTACCCAAAGACACGGAGCCATTTACGATTGACATAGGTCTGAAACGAGAGATCTAATTTTATTCTTCCCGCCTTTCTAATTTGGCATCATTTTTACGATTCGTATTAACCACTCAGTGTTTTCATACAAAAATGATAAACTTACCTCAGCTATTCAAGAACATATCTCACAAGATTGCTTATTCCGTTTCTTTATTGACCTTTGTCACTAATGTGACTTCACGTTTTACAATCCCTTCTCACTCTTTCTTCCTGTAAGGTGGGTGGGTGGTTAAATTACAAAAGCACTGAAGAAAAAAAAATACATACAGAATTGCTGAAATCGAAAGTGATGTTAATATCATCAGGCTATCATCTATTGCTCAATACATCAACAATATGTTATAGTCTTCTCATTTTAAAACAACTTATTTCGAGCTTAAGGGCATGTTCTCTTCGGCATAAAACAACTGAATTGAACTGAACTGAACTGAACTAAATTATAACTAATAGTAATGAATAAATTTAGGAATTAAACTGAACTGAACTGAAATGAAAATAAGTTGGGGGAGAACAGGCCCTAATTAAGTTGATAAGCTCTATAATAATAAGTACATAAGTCAAAGGCTAGAGCTTAACTAAGTTAAATTTAGTGCCAAACTATTTTAACTCTAATAAATAACGGGTTAATATATTTTGTTTAAAAGTTGTTCGAAGATTTCCAGGTAAGATCTAATGAACTAATATGGTCGACTAAATTCAAATAGTTCTTTTTGAAGGATTAAATTCAAATAGTTTACTTTATGTATAATAAGTTCATTAAAGTTAAAATTCTAAGTAATTCAGTTTAAGAGCAATAATCTGCAAGGCCACAGTGGTAAAATATAAAATCTGATATTGCAGATAAATCCTACTCCCTCTGTTTTTTATCCTTCTCATTTTCATGTGCGTGTCTCTTAATGCACATATTTGAATTTAAATATCTTTTATTATGTATTAGTTATAATGATTGAATATCAATAAAGTACTAATTGAGATGAATCCCCACATGATTATATTTTTTCTTATAAATTGAAAAAAATTGAGAAGATTATCTCTAAGTATGAATAGTGTCAAGATTCCAAGTGAGAAAGATTAAAAAAAAAAAACAGAGGGAGTATATTATTTGTTTGTTTTTAAGTAAAAATAGCGTGCAATTACTTTAAATTTTCTATTTTTTGATATTTATAATATAACAAGCGGCCAATAGTTTTATCTAAGTACATTTTTTTAATTTATTCTTTTTATCAATTGAGCTAGCTAGTAGAAGAACATTATAATGCAAACAAAGCTAGATTTAATTAACATTGTTAATTTGTTATAGCCTATCATTATGAGTCATTGATGATTGCAATTTGCCTAACTGTGACTGGCTTTTGGTTAGTACTTTTTACTGGCTTAAAGGCTTTTGATTTCTAATTACTTTTACGTGACTACACTCTAAAAGAAGGAAATTAAAAGGATTCTTTGGCAATTGGTTTATCAGCCAAAATGAAAATGTCGTTTGAGCATCTTTTGTTATAACTAACTTCTTTATTGTTTTGCAAACATCTATATACGATCCAATGCAAGTGAGCCAACAAATAACTGATCATCAAACAATGTCAATCTATAGACACCAAACAGACCCTTGTATGGTTCAAAAAAATCACTCTCTACTAAGGTTTATAAACGTGATGCATGCAATTCATATATTATATTTTTCATCATTTCATAGATTATTCTCCCAACATTGCTTCATAAGGATCATCAATGGAACTATCATAGGACCTAGAAATACTTAATTTAGGTAATCTTTAAGAGCATGCAATGTAAAATGTAACATATATGTAGACTACAAAAGTGGTATTCCTATGTACAAGCAACACCAAATATATGAACATATTCCAAGCTATCCCAGTTGTAAAGATTTTGAACTTGTAACTGAAATAGTAGTAAATTTAGCTGAAGTTTTACCAGACAAAATGCTCAATCTTACAAGCAATGCCACCATACTTTTCTTGTAATTGTGGATAAATTAGGACCACTTTCATGTTACAAGGAACCTCGCTCTCTTATATTATTCTATTATTATACACTACTCCATTACTAGATAATCGCTGTAATTATGACAAATCAAAATATCCACTAGATGTTATTTTAACAATCTATCTCAATGAACAGTATAATGTTCTAGCAAATTTTAAGTGCTTAACGTGGTTTATCATTAATCATTGCGATGTTGGGTTATCATAAGAACATGACAGGTGTGTTCTTATAGGTTTTAAGATAATGACCTGCTTTATATATTACATAAATTAATTAATCTCATTAATTAGCAAATTAAGCCGTATTTCTTTCCTTGAAAATAAAGCTTATGTACGTGCTATGACTCTTAGTTTCATCAGGTTACACTACGTATTCTGTGTCTTTTATCTTTGTTCTTAATTTTTTTTAGTGTTAAGCAATGAAATTTATATTTTGTCTACCCTTTGCTGATACTGTCGAGGTTTAGAACTATAAATATTACTTTGAACCAATAATTGTTTGATAACATATATTCATTACTATGTGATTAAGGAATGAAGGAATATGTCCTTAGACATCCTGGCAATTACTAAATATAAATAGGAATAATATTATGAAGATAATAAAGTTAATTATTTTAGTAATCTTATTTTCTTGCTAGAGAATAAATATGATTAATAGGACAATAATGATTGGGCCTATAACTAAAATATATTAATCCTATGAGGTCACACATTGTAGCACAAGTTGGACAAAGCAATCCAAATCCATTTAGGATTAGGGTTGGGCCGGTCTAAAGGGGAATAGGAGGAGAATTAGTTCTCCTAACTAACCTATGACTCTTCTATTATATATAGGATATAATATTAGAGTTTAGGTAATCAATTCATTTTTAGTCAGTTTCTTTTCACTAGAGAGAGAAAGAGAAACCCTAAATCTATTCTCCATAAACCGGCGCCTATACCATCAAAAGCAAGAGATTTTCTTCTCTTCCGTTCTAGCAAACGTTGGTGTTCAACTGGTGCTCGTGGACTGATTAGAGGAGCAACACTTGGGGCTCTCGGATCTTCAAAGCTTGCATACAACGGGGAAATCACACTACAAAGGTTTGATATTTAATCCCTATTGAATGATTCATATGTTTGATTATGTTTGCGATCCTATGATAGATGTTAGGAAATTGTTTCCTGAAATTCCGCTATATGCATCTATATATTCCTACAGTGGTATCAGTTTTGCCTAATTCATAATATTCATATGATCATGTAATTGTATGCAAAGTTATTATTTTTATTCAATTAAGGGAGGATTTATTTATGGCTTGAATTTGCATAATTGATATTTGATATTAATTGATTGGAAATTGTAAATAATTGATTTAATTGTGATTTATGCTCTAATAATTTTATAAAGTTCCGTTTTTTTTATATGAGGGACGAAATAAATTGGTTATTTCATTCTAAAATTTTCGGATTTTTATAAATACTTTTGCTAGATTTAAAATTATTTATGTTTAATTCGATTAATCATTGAAATAATTTGTTAACAATTAAAGATTTGATTTTTAATTTGTTAAATAAATCTAATGTTCATCACCCACATAGATCTAGAATAATATGATGGCTGAAAATAATTTGATTATTTTTCCCACTAATTTTAGAATTTTATCATATTATTTATGAATTTTGGTTAAATTTTGTGTTTAATTTGATTATTCATAGAATTTAAGGATAACAATTAAAATATTTGATTTTATTTGCTATGATAATTCAGTAGATCACCCTAAAAGTTATTTTCGAATTTTTCGGAATTTAATTGTTAATTTTCTGAATTTTTGGATATAATTTGATTTTTGCCCAAATTTTGAATTTTTTGTTAGATTTAATGTTTAATATAGATTAAGCATTGAAAACCTAATCTTAACAAATCTAAAATTTTGTTTGAGTTTGTTAAGTGATTCAAAATTTTTTGCCATAATTTTCGGATTATTAAAACCTAATTAAATCCTAAATCTTTAAATAAATTGTTTATTAAAGATTAATTGGAATTTTGGTAAATTGTTACAAAATTCAAAAGGGTTGCCCACCATGGCTGGGTGGCCCCACCTGCGACGGTGGAGCCACGGTGGAGGGCGTTATTGGGCCGGCGGCAAAGGGGCATCACAGGCGGCGCGAGTGGTGGAGACCACAACCAGCAGCGCACGTTTGACGTGCGTGGCTGCTGGCGCGCGCTTACGAGCTCCTGCCGGCGTGAGCTGGCGGCGGTAAACTGGCCGGCGGCTTCTGGCGTGATTGCCGGCGTCAGATGGTGGTGATACACGCTGCAGTTGTTGTTGAGGTGTGGTGATGGTGTTGGTTTCGTGAAACGTTCTTGGTGTGAAACAACGCTAAGTAGTTTTGGACTTTTGGGGGCTGTTGACTGGCAGCTTGCTGGTCAACAGTTTCCAGATTATTAATTTTTTTTTTTTTTTTTTTTTTTTTAATAAAAATTCTGATTTATTATTTTGGAGCATAATAAATCACTTCCAATATTTGCAAATTCATTAATAAAGATTATTGCCATATCTAAATAAGTAATTGAATGAAAATAATAAAGTTTCCTAAATAATTTCTAGCTTAAATTTGTTAAGTTTTATAATTATTATGGAAAAGTTGATTTGCTTATTAATTGTTAATAAGTAAATAGTTTGTGTTTATTTTATTTGATATTCTAAATGCGTGGATGTTTAATATAATATGTGTGATATTATATTTTGCATATTATGACTAGTATGGCCCAAATTAGGATAGTAATTACGATCTGCGAATCGTTATATTTGAATGTAAATTAAATACGATCTGCGAATCGTTTGTATTTTTTGTAACTTTAAATCTTAGTTATTTATATAATTCAAATTATGTAATCAAAGCATGAAGTTCTAAGGAGTTTCAAGGATGGTGATCCATGGAGATTCAAGGGAGGATTCATGAAGATTAGTTATTTTCCTAAGTATAGGGGCCATACTAGATCATTTAGTTATTGCTTATAGTAATTCTCTTGCATTTATTTTGTTTAAATGCTTGCTTCTAAGTTTGTTTTGTGGTTAATTGATTCATGTGTTCACTATTAATTGACCATATTAGTAAACTTAGGTCCCCAAAAGTAATATTGAGTTTAATCGCTTTCCCAAACAACACCTATAAAGCCTTAGATCATGAGTAATAGGTTCCGCCAAAGCAGGGTGTTGCTCATAGTTCCGGGGATAGTAGGGTAGGTTTTTGAAACTTACATGTTAATGTTTGGTTTAACTCAACAAAATCATCAAAAGACAAAGTTTTGGGTTTTGAAGCTAAGAGATAGGAGTAAACAAGGAGTTGTTAACCTGTCTACCAAGAATTATAATTAGTTATAATTAGTAAAGTGTTTACTTACCTCAACTACTATAAATTGAAGGCAGGGCCAAAGTCCGTTTGATTGTAGTGGGAGGGGATCTTGGTTATTTCTTTATTCAATAGGGGACTTTCATTTTGAATAAAGGGTAGTAGTAATTAAAATTTGTTTAATTATTGCTTTCTTGATAAACATTGATTGAATCTTGCTTTATTATTTGTTGTAGTAATTATGTCTAGTAACAACAATATCAACACCAACAATTCTACTTGTAATTTGCGCTCCGTCCTTTCAAAGGACAAATTGAATGCTAAACGTTTCATTGCAATTGAAAGGGATATGGGAATCGTTACACCAAAACCAAAAGTTGCCGATGAGCACTATTGTTACACCTGTAACAAGGTTGGTCATTGGAAAAGTAGTTGCCCCAAGTATGCGAAGGATCAAAAGAAAGGAGTTTCTAGTTCGGATATGTATGTTATAGAAGTTAACTTAGCAACTTCGCTTCTTGGGTATTTGATACCGCTTGTGGTTCGCACATTATTTGTAATATGCAAGGCCTCAAAAGAAGTAGAACATTGGGAAAGGGTGAAGTAGATCTTCGCGTTGGCAATGGAGCACGAGTTGCTACATTGGCAGTGGGGAGTATATAGTCTACTTTTACCTTCGGGATTAGTTTTAGAACTTAATAATTGTTATTATGTTCCCGCTATCACAAAGAACATTATTTCGATTCCTGTTTTGGATTTCGAAGGTTATTCATTTACAATAAAGAACAATTGTTATTCTCGCGTATTTGAATGATATGTTCTATGTCTCCGCTAAGTTATCAAATGGTTTATATGTGCTAGACTTAGAAACCCACATCTATAACATAGACAGAAGAAACATAAAGCAAATGATTCAAACCCTACATACCTATGGCATTGTCGATTAGGCCACATAAGCTCAAAGCGCATTGAGAAACTTCATAAAGATGGAATTCTCAAATCATTTGATTTCGAATCATTTGATACTTGTGAGTTTTGCTTGATGGGGAAAATGACAAAGTCTCCTTTCACAGGTTCAAGTGAAAGGGCCAATGACCTTTTAGCCCTCATACATACGGATGTGTGTGGACCTATGAGTACGTTGGCTAGGGAGGGTACGATTACTTCATTACTTTTACCGATGATGTGAGCAGATTTGGATATGTTTACCTCATGCGGCATAAGTCGGAATCCTTTAAAAAAATTTAAGGAATTCCAGAATGAAGTACAAAACCAACTTGGGAAGAAAATTAAGGCATTACGATCCGATCGTGGTGGTGAATATTTATCTCAAGAATTTGGTGATCATTTGAAGGATTGTGGAATACTTTCACAATGGACTCCGCCAGGAACACCACAGTTAAATGGCGTCTCTGAAAGAAGGAATCGAACTCTACTTGATATGGTTCGATCCATGATGAGTCTTGCTGATCTTCCTATTTCATTCTGGGGATTTGCACTTGAAACAGCGGCATTCACACTTAACAGAGCACCATCCAAAGTAGTGGAAAAGACACCATAGGAAATGTGGACAGGAAACGTTCCAAAATTGTCTTTTCTAAGGATATGGGGTTGTGAAGCTTATGTAAAACGTTTAATTTCTGATAAGCTTTCACCCAAATCCGATAAATGTTTTTTTTGTGGGTTACCCAAAAGAGACTAAGGGATACTACTTCTACAACCAAAGCGAAAACAAAGTGTTTGTTACTCGTAATGGTGTCTTTCTGGAAAAGGAGTTTATTTCCAGAAAAACAAGTGGGAGAAATGTATATCTCGAAGAAGTTCGAGATGAGCAACAAATGGATGAGGTTAACACCTCATCAGAGGCGGCCCGGCATGAAAATGCTCAGGAGGTAGTGCATTCAATTCACGTACCTCCTACCGTCCCACTTGGAGATACTCCATGCGAAGTCACTCAACCTAGTGAGGTAGAAACTTCTTTCGTTGTTCCCCAACGTAGGTCTAGTAAGACCATCATTCCGTCAAAGAGATATATTGATTTCCTTTTGACTGAAAGTTCGAAATAACGATTTTAGAATCGAAGAGCCTACTAGCTACAAAGATGCTTTGGATAGTCAAGACTCGGAAAGATGGCTTGAGGCCATGAAATCGAAATGGATTCCATGTCCGAAAATCCAAGTATGGGACTTGGTTGATTTGCACGATGGGGTAAAACCCATTGGATGCAAATGGATTATCAAGTTGAAAGCAGACAAGGATGGGAACATTAGTGTTTTCAAAGCAAGGTTGGTGGCAAAAGGTTTCAAACAAATTCATGGTATTGACTATGATGAAACCTTCTCACCGGTAGCCATCTTTGAAGTCCATTAGGATAATCCTTGCGATTGCTGCCTTTCATGACTATGAAATATGGCAGATGGATGTCAAAACCGCTTTCTTGAATGGGTTCTTGAAAGAGGATGTGTACATGACACAACCTCAAGGTTTTGAAGATCTAGAAAATCCAGGGAGGGTATGCAAGCTTAAGAAGTCCATGTATGGACTAAAGCAAGCATCAAGGAGTTGGAACCTCAGATTTGATGAGGCGAGTCAAGAAAATTGGCTTTCTCGAAATGAAGAGGAATCTTGTGTATACAAGAAGTTAAGTGGGAGTAGTATTACTTTTACGGTCTTGTATGTGGATGACATACTTCATAGGAAACGATAAGACCATGCTTGAGTCGATCAAGAAATGGCTTAAAAATTGTTTCTCAATGAAAGACCTAGGAGAAGTTGAGTACATATTGGGAATAAAGATCTATAGAGATAGGTCGAAGAGGTCGATTAGACTTAGTCAAGAGACTTATATTGATAAGGTTCTTGCAAGGTTCAAGCTGGAAAACTCCAAGAGAGGTTTCATTCCCATGCAACATGGCATAACACTTGGCAAGACTCAGTGTCCTTCGAGTCCTGATGAGGTCAAGCGTATGAGTAATGTTCCCTATGCTTCTGCAGTAGGATCCATTATGTATGCCATGATATGCACTCGATAGGATGTTGCATATGCTTTGAGTATATGCGGGAGATGCGCTTTGGATTGCGGCGAAAAACATCCTTAAGTACTTGCGAAGGACTAAGGATAATTTTTGGTATATGGTGGAGATGAGGAGTTAGTTGTTCTTGGATACACATATGTAAGCAAGGTTCATACCGAGGATAATATAGCATATCCTCCGACTAAACCGCTTGCTCAACCTAAGCATGAGTGTCATACTAGGTCTATGGGGCTTAAGCATATGGGAGAATGGCTTTAGGTTGTTTACTTCATGTTTACAATTGTAAAGACATTTATTATGCTTTGAAATGTTTATCAATAAAATTTCGTTCTTATTTAATTATTTGGTTTAGTATTAAATAAAATGTCCAAATAATTTGTGTTTTCAAATAGGATTATCGAAAACGTTTTGATAATGGAACCCTATAAAGTGGACGGAAATCACAATTTATTTAAAGTCCCTAGTCTAAATCACTAAATTGGACATAAGTGATTTATGTAAAAGGCTAGTATATAATTAATTGATAGCGCAGTTCCATGGGCTATGGAGACATAGAGATGTCTAATTGATTATATGGATGTATAGTTGATACATTGAGACTTGACCTAATTAGATTCTAAAAGTAGAATCGAACTACTATATTTAGTGGATTCCTTAGACATGAGTATGTCTTAATAACCACAATATAATTAGTTTAACTTTGACACTTGTTAAATGCCGCGCCGTAAAAGGAGGTTATAAAGGCGGTGATCGGGTGGGCTAGGAATTGAGTGGGAGTTATGGTCATACAAGAGTGGATAAGTCCTCCTATTAAATAGGAATGGTGTCTGGGCCTCTTGATGAGCGAGAATCGGAAAATTGCATGGCCATGCGGAATAGGGTTAAAGAGTTAATCCTTATTTGAGCGATTCGAACTCGGAGATCAAGGAACATAAATTTGAGAATAACATTGTGTTATCAAATTTGACATTAAGTGACTTAAGGAATTTAACATTGCGCTCTTGTCTTCGGACAAGTGGGAGATTGAAGGAATATGTCCTTAGACATCCTGGCAATTACTAAATATAAATAGGAATAATATTATGAAGATAATAAAGTTAATTATTTTAGTAATCTTATTTTCTTGCTAGAGAATAAATATGATTAATAGGACAATAATGATTGGGCCTATAACTAAAATATATTAATCCTATGAGGTCACACATTGTAGCACAAGTTGGACAAAGCAATCCAAATCCATTTAGGATTAGGGTTGGGCCGGTCTAAAGGGGAATAGGAGGAGAATTAGTTCTCCTAACTAACCTATGACTCTTCTATTATATATAGGATATAATATTAGAGTTTAGGTAATCAATTCATTTTTAGTCAGTTTCTTTTCACTAGAGAGAGAAAGAGAAACCCTAAATCTATTCTCCATAAACCGGCGCCTATACCATCAAAAGCAAGAGATTTTCTTCTCTTCCGTTCTAGCAAACGTTGGTGTTCAACTGGTGCTCGTGGACTGATTAGAGGAGCAACACTTGGGGCTCTCGGATCTTCAAAGCTTGCATACAACGGGGAAATCACACTACAAAGGTTTGATATTTAATCCCTATTGAATGATTCATATGTTTGATTATGTTTGCGATCCTATGATAGATGTTAGGAAATTGTTTCCTGAAATTCCGCTATATGCATCTATATATTCCTACAAGGAATCCATACCTAAGAAAGTATGTATATTGAAGTCCAAATACCATTCGGTTTTTATTAGTTTTCTCACTTCTTTGGGCACAGAGTTTTAGGAGAAATAGATATGTGGGTCAAAGAGAACATATTAATTTATTGGCATATTGTATTGTAGTTAATGTTGTGGACTAAGAAAAGTAGAGTGAGAAGGTAAAGATAATAATAAACAATTGGTGGGACCATTCTAAAAACAGAAAAAATAGTGGGTAAACTAATAAGGGAAGATCCAAAAAAGAAAGTGAGTAAACTAATAAAAATCAGATGGAGTAATATATATGCTCCCAGATATGATGACACCGCGACCAAATTATATTTAAATTAACCAAAAATCTACAAGCTAATAATAAACATCATCATCCTTTTCATTATGGAAAATTAAAATAATGTATCAAATAAGTATTTTCAATAAGTTGTATACAATTTGTACACAGTAAAATCTAAAACTATCTATTAGGTGTAAATGTGTAATGTCTTGGCTTGCAAGTAATATGCTGATAGCCATTGTTGTAAACACATCCATCTATCACTAATTCAATCCACTAGTTTTCCCATTTAATTTAAATATTAATGACTGTTATTACGGGTTTGTATATTTAGTAAGTTAAGATGTATTAGCAAAAGCAATGAAGAAAATTACAGAATTTGATCTTAATGTCAAACATGCGTGCAATCAATTATCAAGCAGTCATTAGTTGATCTTGTTTTGAATAGTCTGCTAATAGTTAATTAACATGCAGCACGATTATTGGAAAAACAACAAGTTAATTAATTACTTTGAAAAGAATCCTAGGATAGTAGATTTACTAAGGACAGCATGTTAAGTCTAGCAAGTTCGGCATTGAAACTTGAGGGAGAGGGCTCCACGTTGAATATATCATTCAAATCTAGTTAACTAAAGTCAAAAACTGCAAATTGGGGTTTTTAACTGCTCCCAGTTTTGTCTGTTGTATGAAATAATCAAGATAATCAAATTCTCCAAGCATGCAATTTGGCTCATCTGCTGCAGATTTTTATGCCATTCTGTCCAACATCTCTTTCCTATTGATTTGGTGTTACCTGGAGTAGTACATAGGGTGAATTCATATATTGATTTATCTTATTAGAATTTATTAAAGCTTATCTGAATTTGGTTTGATCGACATGAACTAGCTAGGTCGGGGTTAGATTTTGTCTGTTCAACTTATTTTAACTTGTTACATAAAAACAAGAATTACAAATTGGTTAAGATAAGTTCGATTAGCTCCCTTACAATAAGTTTTAATAATTTATAACAAAAACCTGAATAAGTTCTAATAAGTTGAGGCTGCTCTCCTCAACTTATTAAAATAAGTTTCAAAGCAAAACTAAATTAAATTCAGCAAAAACAACTGATGTTCAACAAAAACAAGTTAAATTCAGCAAAAATAAGTTAAGTTCAGAAAAAATGAGCTAAGGAGAACAAAGCCTTAGTATAAGTTAAGATAAATTAAGATAAGTTCTAATAAGTTCAAATGAGTAAAACTAAGTTCATATAAGTTTAAATACTTCCTTTTGACCGTCCTTTATGAATTTACATTAAAAAAAAAAAGATATGCGAGATCTTGTTAGGGATATTACACTAAGTACCCCTATGGTTTTGAAAAATTTATGAGACACCCTCTCACAACTTTTAAACGCACTAGATTCCGATGAGTTCATTTGGAGTGCTTCCAAAACAGGGGCTGTTAGAATTAAGGAAGTTTACGCCTCCCTCTAGAAGCAAGCGGGCAAAATGGGGGGTCCTGATGAGGATGTAAAGTTTTTGAACAAGCTTTGGGGTTTTGAGATCCGGCCAAAATGGAAATTTTTTGTCTGGAGATTGTTGAGTTCAGCGATCGCTGTGAATCTTAATTTGTGGAAAAGGAACTTCCATGTTAATCCTCTATGTAATTTGTGTGGTGTCAGTGAGGAGTCGGAGCAACATCTCTTCAGGGATTCTCAAGTTCCTTCAAGAGTGTGGAGTGGGTCTTCACTTGGTATTAGAGTTCAGCAAAGCTGCCAGGTTCCATTCAGAGATTGGGTTAGGAATTTTCTTAAATATTTTTTGAAGGAGGAGGGTCGTGACTCTGTTCGAGGTAGGGAATTCATTGTTGTCCTTTGGTCAATTTGGCTTCATAGGAATTGCGTTGTCTTCAGGAGTGTTGCTCCAAACCCACTTGAAGTTTTAAGTATAAAGCAACAGCTTATGGTAGATGAAGATTATAGAATTCAGAAAAAGAGTTTGTCGTTGGGCGCCGGAACGGGCTACCTTAGTGCATCATCTTCCTTGTGTTACAAATCTGGTACTTGTCAAGGGTTGTTGTGTCATATTTTTGTGGATAGTTCTTGGAAAAGTAAAGGTAAGGGTGTCAGAAAGGTTGTTCACTCAGCGGGGATAGAGTGGATCGGATTCGTAAAGGGCATTAAGGTTCTAGAAGGAGGAAACGCTATTTTTGCGGTGTCGGCTTTGCAAGCGGAAGCTTATGCTCTTTTAAGAGGAATATCTGAAGCTTGTGCATGTGGTTTCGGTTCCGTAAGGATTGCTACGGACTCGTCGGAGCTTCTCCAGTCTATCTTGCGAGGGTCAGGGTCTTTCGTCATATCTAGTATTATTCAAGACATCATTTCGAAATGTAGGACTTTTCATTATATTGAAATAACTAAGGTATGTAGGAACGAAGTGAATCAAACTCACATCCTAGCCAATAGGGCAAGAAGGGGTGACTTGATTCCTGTGTGTTTCTGTGTTTGTGTTTTATTTGTTCTTGTCGCCAAAAAAAAAAACTTTTAAACGCACAAGTATTATCAAAGTTTTCAATTGAGACACATACTAACACTGTTATTGGAGTTATATGACTGTCCAAATGTGTAAACTAAATTTGGTATTTCACAAGGTACACCATTTTGACCAATTTACACGATACCCTTTAAAAAGTTGAAAACAACACTAACCAATTTAAACACATAAACAAGGGAGACAAAGCTAAGCACCTTTCACCGATCAATAATTCAGCATAAACAAACCCCAAAACTAAAATCTAAACTAAAACACATTATTACAAAACATCTAAAATAGAAAAAGTATAATGGAAATATCATTATAGGATTTTCAAAGCAAAAAATATGATAGGAACGAATTAGACAAGTAGCAGTAGTTTAGCAAAGGTGAGATATAGTCCAAAGAGCAAAAGAGATAGAGCAAACTGGAAATTAATTTTTCACCAATAATAACCAAACACACTCATATCATTAACCTAAAGATTCAATCTTTCGAGTAATATTCTTCAAATTTTACAACACATTGAAATAAATTCTAATTAATTATGCAATAACAATTGCAACATATAAAAAGTGAGGGAACTTGCAGAAGGTTGGCATAGGGTAAATTTTTTGTAAGAATATATATATATATATATATATATATATATATATATATATATATATATATATATATATATATATATATATATATATATATATTAGAAAATATCCACACACACAAAAACTCACTAATTTCCAAAAGGTGCCTACTGAAATGCATAACAATAGATTTCAAATGACTTAGATTGATGACTAAAATAACTCACTCATATTGGCACCATAAGCATAGCCTTTAAATTTGCAAGTAATTGATTCCAATTTCCAAACAAAATAAACTTATACCATACGAAAAAACCTACCTTCATTTAAGATATTGAGCAGATATACTCCCAAGAACGTTTTTGGAGGTGATATAGTCAATGTCAAAGGACCAACTCAACCAAAAGTTTAAGTTGATGGTTGGAGCTCTAGGAATAGTTTTATACTCTATCACGCCCCTCACGCGAGAGCCCATCGGGTTTGAAGTGTGGATGCAGCTAGGGGTGTTCATCAGTCCAGGACCGGACTGTGGACCGGAATCCGAAATTTTTTTGGACCGGGACCGGTCCGGTTTTAGACCTGTTGGACTAGAATCTGCATTTTTAAAAAAAAACTTTTTTTATTTAGATTTATACATATTTATAAATTAGATACATTAAAATTTAATAATTCTAACAACAATAATCTTAAAGTTAATAAAGAGTAGGTTTTTAGCTTTCTAACTTCATAACTTTGTGAATTTTTTTTTAACCTTTAAACTATTTTTTTTACTAAAAATACAGAAATTCCGGTCCACCGGTCAGGACCGGATTTTTTAGGGTTTGGACCGGACCGGTGGACCGAAATCTTGATTTTCGACGGACCAGGGACCGGACCGGAATCTTCGGTCCGGTCCGACCCTACCCTGTGCACACCCCTAGATGCAACATATGCATCCCTCATACATGGCGCTAAATATTCCACTTAGAAAGGAGGGGTGGATGAGATTTGAACCTGTAACCTTTATGTTACGCTGGCTCTAATACCATGTAAGAAGATAATCCCTTGATTATTTTCATTATCATAGTTAGTTTATATACATCGTAACTATGAGCAATCTTTGGCTACAAGCTGATAATTAGTTTATTTTCATTATCATAATTAGTTTATAATTAGTTTATCAAAGGACCAACTCAACCAAAAGTTTAAGCTGAGTGTTGGAGCCCCAAAATTAGTTTTATATTCTATCAGTCAAGAATAATTAAAATGGAACTTCAAGAATAATGAAGATTTTAAAGGAGAGTAATTGAATGGATTTTCCACAATTTCCTTCTCCACTTGGCGTGACACCATATTTAAGGGGTAAAATAGTATTCAACATTTGGATGGTAAATTAACATTGTTATGTATTTGTCTCACTTTGGAGTTCCGATAATACGATAAGGGTATCTTGTGCATTTAGAAGTTGTGAAGGGTATCTTATGTATTTTTCACCACACGGATACCTGGTGAAATATCTCTTAAAGTTAAGTATTTATAGATGTATTTAAACAAGTGTGTCAAATATTTTGAAATAAAAGAAATATAAAATAAATTAAAGCATGTAAGATGATGTTGATTTATGTTTGTGTACTTTTACAAAATAATGGGCACAAATTTATTATACATTATGCTGTTATGCGCAAGCTGATGTGTACAAATTTTGCAAAAGTGGAGAAATTATGTTTGTAGTAAGATCAACCATTAAAGAACAACCTAGAATTGTCAACAAGTGGCAGAATTTGGTAGCTCGAGTGGGCCTATTTTCCAACATTGATCTATACATTAATAAAGAATATGTGGCCAACGCATAAAAGGGTAAATATTATCTAATCGATTTCATTGGTTGTTTATTTTTTCAAGATGTACACGCATGCGTGCTTTTGCGTCTGGCCGTGTGGGGAAGGTTGTTACAATCCTGAAAGTTATAGATCATAGTAGCCAATGGCCTTCAGCTCCAACTTTATATGTACCGCTTAATTTTGGATTAAATTATATAATTAGACCATGAAATTGAGAATAAGATGGTACTTGCAGAAGGATTCCTTCTAATTACAGAAAATTGTTTGTACTATTAACCTAATTTTAAAACAACTTATAAAGAAATATCGGCATATATACTACGGAGTATATAGCAATGACCACACAAGCTTCCCCTAACAATAGTACATAAGCATTGCTTTTGATTATCGTAACAAGGTGTTCTGCCACATATTTGAATAAATTCTCCATTCTCTTTTATTCTTTCTATTTGAAATATTTTTTAGAGATATAAAAAGTGAAAGTAGGACGAATAAAAGAAAATGAAAGGAGCAATATATTGTCAGGGTTGGAAGGACGAGCACTTTGACTAATAAATAAATAATAGTAGGGCGAACACGTACTTTGACTTTGAAAAAGCAAAGGAATAAACTAATGAAAAATGGAGGGAGCAAATTAAAGTGCTCAATCCCATTCTTAACTGTTAGAAAAACTTGCTGATTTTGACCTAATTAAGTTCAAAGCTAAAATTGAGAAAGGAAGGAGAAATTAAAAAAGCAACAAAAATTTCTATGGATTAGTCTTTATGTGAGATCATTAGGCAATGTTTGTGTAAGAGAGGTTTCTAATACTCCAGAATCCAGTACATGGGCAACATTGTAAAACACATTAGATTGAAGATATGATATATGTCAAATTGATTATACCGTGCAACAACTTCGCTCACTAAAATCTTATCACTAGTTACTAAAATTTTTATGTCACTTATTAATTTACTTTTTACTGCCATATAACAATTTAGCATATGCTCACATCACCTATGTACAAGTTTTTGTTCATCTTTATTGAAGTAATAATACTCGATCCGTATTTAATTACGTGAAAACATATTTAATTTGTAGAGTCGCTCATTAAAATTTAACATTTAATTCTTAAACTTTTGTGTCATTTAGTAAAATATTACATCATAATGAATTTCTAATAAGATAGTTCTTGCTAACTGGACGATTTTATTACTTAATAACATGATCTGTTCTATAGATTTGCACTTCGGTATCAAAGTTTCTCTAAGTCATGTATGTAATGTCAAATTATGTACGTAGAGCATTTTTTACTTTATGCATATGAGATTCATTGACAAAAACACCAATGTAATGCTAAAAGTAATAATGAAACCTTAGAAGGTAACATAACACAACTCATAGAGCAGTTTAATATATACAATACATCAATGTATATGCACAAACCCTGATAGAACTACTCATATTCAAAAGAAATACTCGAAATCACTAACATGTTGATCACTACGACCATCAAATTTACAAAAAGTTAATATATTCCATTCTTTTTTTTAAGTGTATCTACTTCGACTATTATGGTCAAAGTTTGAAATGTTGATCGTTAAGTTATCATGTGATATTTTGTTAGATAAATCTCACTATGTATTTTCAAGTTTTCAATTTTTAAATAATGCATACTCACATATAATTAAATTTATTTATAATCAAATGTGTGTATTGAAGACTATGAAGGTCAAAATCAGTAGATTAGTAAACAAAGATATAATAATGGATGAAATATAAGTAAAAGCGTGATATATCGAGTATGAACTCATCTAAAAATATAGTGTCAACTGTTTAACATATTAGTCATTTAAGCGCACTTAAATAAAGATCTAAAGGAAGGAACTAGGCTATGAGTTCTTAACATTGCGCACAACTTCTAATGGATTTCACTCTGGAACAGACAAGTTGCAATGTTTTTAGTAGTTTTCATATTAATTTTACGGAGGGCATAATAACTTGCTTAAAAGAAGTATGGTCTTGGAGCAATCAATTACCAAAACAGACTCAAAGAAGATAAGGTGCTATCATGAAAGTGATAGTTGATTATCTTCCAAAGATTATGATGACCATGGCCTTTGGTCTAGGTGCAAACCATGGTTAGCTAGCACCACTCTATTACATTCTACTCTTTAGCGAAGTAAGAAAAAAAAGACAATGAAATCGTGGGGATGACGAAATAAGTGATGGCATGTTTGAGTAAGCTTCAAAAACGGAGAGGATGTGATTGTACAAGGAAACATAGAGGGCAACAAGAAATTTTTTTTTACATGTTTTTTGCATATAGAAGTGTATTGCATCACTTTCTATAAGATATAAAGTAATGTATCTAAATAATACTTTATTTTTTATTTATTAGTCTACGCTGTTTGATTTTCAAATGCGACCTGAAATATGTAATTAAGTAACAATATACTTCCTCCCATTGTTGTTAAAATCCCGATCCGGATCTTACGATCCTACGATTCAACGATCCGGAAGGACCTCACCGATCCCGATCCTACGTAGGATCTTAATTTTGTAGGATCTTTCGATCCTACTCAACCACAAAAAATCACCTGGTAGGATCTTAATACGATTTTACGATCCTACGACTCTACGATCCGATCCTATCGTAAAAGAATCATAAAGTAATTTCACATATTATATTTCTCCTATTAGATTTTGGTTGCATGTTACTTCAAATCTTATAGTATTGAAAAACTATCACCATTTGCTAATGAAATAAGTCATTATTAATATGTTAAAACTTTTAACATGAGGTTCTCACCATATTCTAGCATAATTATCTCTATTTTGCCGAATTGTAGGATCTTACGATCCTACGGTCCGATTCCACTTATTCGATCCTACCAACCCCTACGATCCAAAGTAGGATCCCGATTCTGATAACATTGCAGTTCCTCCATTCTAAAATAAGAGAAAGGTTTCTCTTAAAAACTCCCACATAAAAGAGAGAAGAGTTTCACTTATTTTAGAACGGCAGAAGTATATTAATAATAATATTTCATATTTAAAATTACACGTTGAAAAGAATTTCATTAGATCTCAATGAACAGTATCGAAAAAATAAGAGTGTAATAACTAAGGTACAACTGAGAAACTACTAAATAAGAAAAAAAAGTATAAGTACTAAAATTATAACATATTAATTGCAAATTATTTTATGCTTCTATAATTTATTGTTGATATTGTAACTTGTACATTCAAAGTTTTATGTTCAATAATTATTAATTAAAAAACTTTATGCTAAAATTGCATATTATCATTACTTTATAAATAACTCTCTAAAAGCTTAATTTTACTTGATAACAATGTTTTGTAACAATCATGATCGATTAATAATATAATACGGCACAAAAGGTTCCCATAAAACTTTTAAAAAAAGGAAAAAAAAAGGTTTCTTTTCTAAATGGACATGCTTATATGTAGCTCCTTAGTTGGGTCACCCCATTTCGCACTATTATGTGGGTCCAAGAGCTTGAAACACCAGAAGAAGTCATATTGTTGTTCCCAAGCACCTTTCATGAAAACCTTGGTGGGGTCTTATCTTTTTCCCTTTCAAACACTCCCATAAAAATATATATATATGTAGGTAGAACTTTGGTAGGGGGAAGAAACAAAGCTAAAGGTGAGGAGTTGAGGACCTAAGTCTTCCTCTATATAAGGGTTGGTGTGACACTCATTTATTAGTCATTTTGCATTTTTGCTCTTGTACAAGTTTATTGAGCTAAAAGAGTTGTTTATAAGAGACTTTTTATTTGTCTTAGCCGTGGTGGTACTCGGTATGGGAAGACAACCTTGTTGTGACAAATTGGGGGTGAAGAAAGGCCCTTGGACCGCTGAGGAAGATAAGAAGCTTATCAACTTCATCCTCACTAATGGCCAATGTTGTTGGAGGGCTGTTCCGAAGCTCGCCGGTCTCAGACGGTGTGGAAAAAGTTGTCGTCTTCGATGGACAAATTATCTTCGACCTGACTTGAAACGAGGTCTTCTTAGTGATTCTGAAGAGCAATTGGTTATTGACCTTCATGCTCGACTTGGAAATAGGTAACTTCTTTGATATTTCTTGAAGCTCAAGGATTTACACTAAAACTTTTTCTGACACATATATTTTTAAATTATGAAGTGTTCTATTTGGACTAATTATATTTGCATTAAATAGACCATTATTAAGAGAAAAATGTAATTATTATTAAATTAAGTACTTAGTCCTTTCTTAAAATAGTGAACTGAATAATGCATAATTACATTGTATACTTAACAAAAGAATTCTGGCAAAAGTAATATCATGACAGATCGTAATCGAGTACTTATGAAAACACCAAATCATTTATGTTCTAAAAGAAAGGTAGTATATATTGAAATAATGTCCCCACAAAAAAAAAGTTATTGAAATAATGATAAATGCAAAATGGTATAAGAACGTCATCATAACTTGGAAGTACTATGATAGTAACTATTTAAACTTATTGTGGTTCATGCATCTACAATAATGGTATGGTTTTGTTTTGTTGCTAAATATTACGATGTTCATTTAATTAGTATCATTAGTGAAATAATGTATATCATTTCTATGTTGATTTCTAAGAATTGTACAAGATAAGGACCACTCTGTTGAAGTAACTTTTAAGTAACTAAATCACCTAACTTTTGCATGACCACGACAAACTAGCTAGTACACATTTTCTAGTAAATAAAACCAACACTTGTTGACTCAATGATACTAGATTACTAGTTATGTCTATAAATAATAACAATGCTTTTTTGAACTCTCCTTTCAAATATCTTAGGTTTTTATTGGAGGTTTTTTTTTCCAATTCAGAGCCCTTTGCAATCTAGCTTTTACTTTACCTTCTCTATTCATTTCTACCTTTTGCCTCCTACGTAAAACTTATAAAAGTTGTATAGTATGTATGAATTATGATAATGACGCATTTTGCTACTTGTATAACTGATTCAGGGTAGTTTTAATCAATTATCAGGTGGTCCAAAATTGCTGCAAGGTTGCCAGGAAGAACCGATAATGAGATCAAGAATCATTGGAACACCCACATTAAGAAGAAACTTATTAAGATGGGTATTGACCCTGTTACCCATGAACCCTTAAACAAAGATCAATCTCCAAATAACCAAATTATTCGAAACCAATCATCTTCATCCTCTAATAACAACAACAATTCCGATATTAGCACAGCCGAATCCTTAAATCAAGCACAATCATCGTCATTAGAAACAGGTAATAGTGGTCCAGCCAATAGCACGACGACTATTTATTCAATATCGGAGGACATTGCCCATAACAGCCCACCAACAGAGAATAGCTCAAGTATTAATAATCAATCTAGTATGAGCTTAACCGAGAGCATTAGCATTGATGACGCGCTAATGAGCTACTTATGGGATGATAATGATGTTACACCATTGGAATTTCCCTACTCATACAAGGTTGATCAACCTTGTTTGTCAAGCAATAATACCTCTAATACCATTACTTTGCCAACATGGGATGATAATTGTTCATGGTTATTTGATTGTCAAGATTTTGGTATCCAAGATTTCGGGCTTGATTGCTTCAGTGACATTGAAGTTATGAACACATTGAATGGGCTAGACATGGGTAACAAGTAATCATAATTAATTAGTGCAATGGATCATTAAGACTTCGGGAGTAAATTAAGCAGACGACGGTCGAGTATGCGATCACGGAGAAACGTTACGTATATGTACATGTATGACATACGTGCTACAAAAGTAGCATGTTTCCACTTTAGGTTAATTTGATTTTTTCTGTGTTTGAATCAGAAAATTCTCGAGTGGTTGTTTTTAGCCAACCATATTTGAGAATCATACCATATACCAAAGCCATACTCTTTCATAGTGAGAAAATAGTGCCTTTGTTTTAAAATTGTGTCTGTAAATTATTGTTCAAAAAGTTTATGAGGTGCCCCATCAGCGTGGTCTTCCTGTGCAAAGAAAAGGCTTTGTACATAAATTATGTACCTACCATGATGAATAATGATATCTAATGTTCTTGGTTTATTTTTTAGAATAATCTCTCTGTTTTATACTACAGCTTTATTATTAATTACATTGACACAAGATATTACGATTTACGAAGAGAAGAGTTATTAAGTTTGAGGTGAAGAAAGAAAAAGAGACAAATTTATGAGAAAAAGTGGATTCATGTGATTAAAAAAAAAAAGAGAATAAATCATATATAAACAGTTGTATGTTCAACTTATTTTGAACCTGTCTATTCTTAATAAGTATAATATTGATAAACAAATATATATATGGAGTAGTACAACATTTGTTCACTTAAAAGTAAGTGTTATGTTATAGAGTAGTTTTATGATGAAGTCATATCAATTCGCATAATTTTTTTTGTATATTATAAATACAACATTTTTTCAATACATCAACTTTAGTTAGTCATTGGTTCATATCTTGGTGACTAGTTCTATGGACTTTGCATCATTGTTGTTTTTCTTTCTTGACTACTAGTGTAGAGAATTTGATGATGCATGGCCTCCTCTCCCTATGCTAAATGTAATTTATTATTATAAATTTTAGTTACTCAATTATGAATATTCAATTTGTATTATTCAATGTAAGAAGTACGTTATCCAGAACTATTTTCGGTTCTCATTCGCCCGGTTCGGTTCCTAAATTATTATCATTACTATTAATTAGTTTTAATTTAATTCGATTCGGTTCGGTCAATTGATTCGGCCTAATTTAGTTCGATTCGGTTCGGTTGTTTTATCTTTGAAGAAAACGCACTCCTAAGACGTACAATTCACTAGACTTTTCATTAATTAGATCTTAACGTGTTCTTCCCTATTTAGCCTTTTCTATTATTGACAACTTATTTTCTCTCTTTTGTCCTCCCTTGCCCAATTACATGGCCCTACCTAGTTAATTCATTAACATAAACATGCTCTTAAATAATAATAATGTCTACGATTTAAAAAGTTAAAACACTCGGCAAACTTTTAGTAAAGCCCCCATTTTCCTTGGTTTCTACAGTAAAAGAGAAGACTAAATAATGAAAAGATACATCAACTAAAATAATGAATATCCAGTATTAAATTATACATTTTATTATACTAAGTTTTTTCTCTCCAGCTACTTTATGTTATTAGAACTTACACCTTTAATTTTAGAGAATGAATTAATTATGAGACAGATTGAATTATGATTTAGCTTCCTTTGGGCTCTGAGAAAGATTTTGTCCATTTTTTAGCTTCTTATAGTATATTCATATACTCCACATGTACTACTATATAAGTATTATTTTTCAGAATCCACATATGACATACTCCATATGAGAGATGACTGAGTCCCCTTCATCTTACCTTAAAAAAAAGAGGTTGAGGTGGTGGAGTAGTGACATCGCTTCCCACCTCATATCCCTAAGGTCTAGGGATCAAACCTCATGGGATTCATTTATGGATTTTTCCCTTATCCCCTCAAGTGATTCTCCTTCATCTTACCTTAAAAAAAAAATATGAGAAATGACTAGGATCATGAAGGACAATTGTCTCATCAATCATGGGAATCAATGTGTGTTCACATGAAACATGAAATATTATAGTAAAGCAAAAACTAATGGTTCTTGTCTACACTATAAAGCTTGAAAAAAAATAAAGAAAGAAATAATAGATCAACATCACACGAAAAAGGGAATCAAATCAATCTAATTGGTGCTTCTCTAAACTAGTTTATCTTCATAATTAACTTTCAAACTGCCTGTCTTACCACTTATGCTGAAACTTTTTTGAGTGAATAATAATTTGTAGCTTTCCGACTATCTAAGTTCGCCACTAGCAAAACACACCCCAACTTAGATACAAGCTATCACTATCTAGAAATGGATCATATTACCATATTTTTTTGGGTAGCACTACCTAATTAGCTCTTGAGAGTATACACCACTAGGGAGTATAAGATTGAATTTGCTCCATTATATATTCCTTGCAATTTCATTGGCTAAATCCTCCTTTTGTAATGCTTACGTTTTTTTAGTTGCTCCGTGTTTACGTTATCCAATGGAGGAACATATATTGATTACTAGGCGCTTGGATCACCATGTGTTACATGTGTCAGCTGCCCATGAAACATGTAGGATTTTGTTATCGATAAATTGAGGATAGATATATGAGCTTTCGGTTGTATAACGAGCAATAAAAAGTAGTGAATAAGATATAATTTAATTTCAGGTTTTGAGTATCATTACTAATATTCAATCAACTAAGTTTATGTTTGATAACACATTTCTTTCTTAAATTTAATCAACTCTTTTCAATATTGTAATACTTAGTTGATTAAATATTAGTATTGATGAATTTTGGAAATTTGGCAAACTTCCCCGAGGCAGTAACAACGCATTTATCGCTCTCATCCCAAAATGTGACATTCCTCTTGGCTTTTCGGATTATCGACCCATAAGCATGGTTGGATGCTTATATAAGATCATAGCAAAAATCCTTGCTAGAAGACTCCAAGATGTGATGCACTCCTTAATCGGCCCTCATCAATCAGCTTTCATAAAAGGTCGCCAAATTCTTGATGGCGCCCTTATTGCAGGGGAGATCGTGGAATCTTGCAAAAGAAACAAAACAAAAGCTGTCATTTTGAGACTAGATTTCCATAAAGCTTTTGACAGTATCTCTTGGGGATACTTGGATTGGATCCTAATGCAAATGAACTTCCCTCTCCAATGGATTGATTGGATTCGATCATGTGTGATGTCGGCATCTGCTTCAATTCTCTTAAATGGTTCTCCATCTCAACCGTTCAAACTGCAACGCGGGCTTCGACAAGGTGACCCACTCTCACCTTTTTTATTTGATCTTGTTGTTGAATCCTTGAACCTTCTCATCTTCACAGCTACCTCTCTTAATCTATAGGAAGGAATTGATGTGTCACGAAATGGCCCTAGAATTTCCCACTTACAATATGCGGATGACACAATTCTTTTTTGTCTCCCCTCACATGATGCTCTTATGAACATTAAAAAATCCTTGATTTTGTTTGAACTCTCATCTGGACTCCAAGTAAACTTTCATAAAAGCATGATATTTGGATTGAATGTGGATTTGGGAGTTATGCAGCAATATGCCGAGTTACTTTGGTGTAAAAAGGGAGATCTTCCCTTCACTTATTTGGGGTTGCCAATAGGTGGAAGCTCATCTCGTTTGAGTTTATGGGAGCCTATCATTGAGAGAATGGAAAAGAAGTTAGCCTCTTGGAAAGGAAATCTTCTTTTGCTTCGGGGGAGGGTAACATTAATCAAAGCATCCCTTTCAAGCCTTCCCCTTTATTTCATGTCCTTGTTTCCCATCCCGGTGGGTATTGTGGAAAAATTCCTCAAGATTCAAAGACAATTTCTATGGTGTGGCACCACCGAAAATAAGAAGTTCTTATCTCCCATTGCATGGAACCGTATCGAGCTCCCTAAATCTTGTGGGGGCTTGAGAATTGGTAATCTTCTCCACAGGAATATGGGTTTGCTATTTAAATGGGTATGGTGGTGATATCTCACCGAGCCGAACTCTCTTTGGAGGATCATTGTTCAAGCAAAGTATGGGTATGATGCAATATTCACAGCCCGTGACTTAAGTGTACCAAGGCATGGGGGCCCGTGGAAGGCCATCTGCTCAACCATTTTGAAACATCCTCAAGGCAACGCTTTCACCTCATCAATGGTAAGAAAAAAGATTGGGAATGGCATGGGCACCACCTTTTGGCATGAACTTTGGATTGGAAACTCACCACTAAAGTTTTCCTGCCCAAGATTATTTAGGCTTTGCCCTACTCCAAATGCAATGATAAGTTCATTCGGATTTTGGGACGATTTGGAATGGAAATGGAGCTTTGAATGGTCCCGTTCTCTCCGGCAGCAAGACCATCAAGAATTGCAACTCCTCCTCCACTCTCTTGAACATGTCTCCCTCTCTCAGTATGACAATGACACTCACATATGGGCTCCGAGTAAATCCGACAAATTTTCAGTAAAGTCGGCTTCAATAGAGCTTGCCAAAAGCTGCGCTCATTTCTCCTCCAGCAGTGTTCGTGGACTATGGAGGGGCCTTGTACCCCTCCGAATCGAAATCTTCACTTGGTTAGTGATTCTTGAGAAAATAAATACCAAAAGCAAACTCGCGCACATTGGTATTTTACCCATCTCCAAATCTCTTTGTGTCTTGTAAAGAAGTTCTTAGAACTTCAGCAACATTTTCTCTTAGTTAGAGAGAGAAATGACAGAAGAAAATATATTGTATTATTATTGATTTTATTACAACAATGATTGTCTTATATATAGGACAAAGCAATGATGTGTCCTAACCAATCAAAAGAAAGCTTACAATATTACAACCAATCACTAATAAGCTGAGCTGTACAATCCTATAACAAACTACAACAAACTTTAACTGCTTCTTAACAGAAAGGAAACAAACTATCTTGTTAGCACGTGAATTGCAGCTGCTCCTGCTGAGTCATAACTATCTTGGTCAAGGTATCTTGTTGAAAGCTACTGCTCACCTGATCTTACAAGCATATTCTGACTCAGACTGGGCTTCTTGCCCTGACACCAGAAAGTCTGTAACTGGATATGTGCTACTACTTGGTAACTCTCCAATATCATGGAAGTCTAAGAAGCAATCCACCATCTCTAGATCTTCCAGTGAAGCTGAGTACAGGGCAATGGCTGCAACTGCAGCTGAAATCACCTGGACAGTCAGGCTTTTACAAGAATTTAATGTGCTTCATTTACAGCCAGTCACTTTAAATTGTGACAACCAGAGTGCAATTCACATAGGAAGAAATCCTGTCTTCCATGAACGCACTAAGCACATTGAATTAGACTGTCATTTTACAAGGGAGAAGGTACTTGAAGGATTACTTGAACTAACCTACATGCCTACATCAGAACAGATAGCTGATGTTCTTACTAAACCTCTTCCTTCTTCTCAGCATGAGAAACTTCTTTCCAAGCTTGGTATGACATCCAGTCCTCCTACAGCTTGAGGGGGGGTAATGAAGTTATGACTCAGCAGGAGCAGCTGCAATTCACGTGCTAACAAGATAGTTTGTTTCCTTTCTGTTAAGAAGCAGTTAAAGTTTGTTGTAGTTTGTTATAGGATTGTACAGCTCAGCTTATTAGTGATTGGTTGTAATATTGTAAGCTTTCTTTTGATTGGTTAGGACACATCATTGCTTTGTCCTATATATAAGACAATCATTGTTGTAATAAAATCAATAATAATACAATATATTTTCTTCAGTCATTTCTCTCTCTAACTAAGAGAAAATGTTGCTGAAGTTCTAAGAACTTCTTTATGGTATCAGAGCAGGATCACTTCAAGATCCTGAAATTAAACAAAAAAATTGAAGAATCTGTAGGTAAAACAAACTACAGAAAATCAGAAACGTGCAAACCTCAGGTTTTATATCTCAAATCTTAGCTTAGTTCATTGCTTTGATAGTTTAATTGTTAGATTTCTCTTTTCATTGAGATTTCTAGATTCTTGAGAAATTAATTGCACGAATTCTAGTAAATCGAGGTTAAAATTCCTTGATAAATTTCCTGATCAGTTCAATTTCTTGATCATTTCAAATCCTTTCAAAATCTGAAAGAAAATTCTTCAACAAATTTGTTGATAAAATGACTACATCTTCTGCTACATCAACATATACTTCTTCTATTCAAGATCCTTTGAGTCCTTACTTTATTCATCCTAGTGAGAACACTTCACTTCCATTAATTTCTGAAAAATTCAATGGTGAGTGTTATGGAGAATGGAAAAGAAGTATGATGATTGCATTATCTGTGAAGAACAAATTAAGTTTCATCAATGGAAGTTTGCCTAAGCCAGCAACTACTGATAAAGATTGCAAGGCCTGGGAACGTTGCAATGATATCATCATTTCTTATATACTAAGGTCTTTAGAACCTAGTATTGCTAAAAGTGTGATCTACTTAAGCACTGCTGCTGAAATCTGGAAGGATCTTGAGGAAAGGTTTTCACAAACCTCAGGACCTCAATTCTATTCTCTTCAACAGAATTTAAGTGAAATTTCACAAGGTTCATCTTCCATGACTGACTATTTCACTCAAATCAAAAGAATATGGGATGAATTGAGTGCAATTAGGCCCTTGCCTGCCTGTAATTGTGGTGGCTGTGAATGCAACCTCACACAGAAATTCATGGAGCAACAAGATGAAGATAGGCTTATACAACTGTTGATGAAATTGGATCCTAAGTATGCAAATGCTAGAACCAATATTTTAATGATGCAGCCTTTACCAAAGTTGTCCTTGGCATATAGGCTACTGGTGCAAGATGAAAAGCAGAGGCAAAGTTCAATTAATGCCACAACTGGACAGGTTTATGATAATACAGCAGCAGAAAGTGTTGCAGGCAAGACTTACAGCAAACCTAGACATGTCTTTCAGCACTCAGGAAAGAAGATTGTAGTTGGAAGTGCAGGCAAGAAGTCATGTGTTTTTTGCAAAAGAATTGGACATACCATGGATAATTGCTGGAAAATCCATGGTTATCCTTCACAAAACAAAGGCAAGACTAAGAGTGTTGCAACTATGGCTCAAGGTGATGATCTTGATGCAGGAACAAGTGTTACACACATATCTGAGGAGCAGTTTAGCAATTTATTGCAGCTGATTTCTTCTACAAACAAACTATCTTATTAGCACATGCAGCTGCTCCTGCTGAGTCATAACTTCATTATCTTGTGCTCTCAAGTTCAAGAGGATGTAAACCATTTATTCCTTCACTGCCCGTTTTCTCATCAAATATGGAAATGGTGGCTGAATCTTTGGGGCATTAACTGGGCTTTCCCAAGCTCTATATGTCACGCCTTTGAACAATGAATTTCACCGAATTATGGCCCTTTCTTCAAGAAGGTATGGAGAGCGATCTTCTGCATCATCTTATGGTTTCTTTGGAAAGAGAGAAATGCAAGAAGCTTCAATCAAATCACAAGCAGCATTGATCAGGTCCATGATCTTATCCTTCTCCGGTTGAGTTGGTGGATCGTCGGGTGGGGGGATCAATTTCCATACAGCCCCAATGATATAGTCTGTAATCCACGATGCTTACAATGGTCCTCCCCTCGTGCTGCTAAGCTTGTCCCTTCTATCCAAGCCCCTCCAATCTGGGCTCCCCCACCAGTAAACACTCTTAAATGGAATATGGACGCCTCCTTGCATGTCTCAAGCCTCAAAGCAGCAATTGGTGGCATCCTTCGAGATCATGAAGGTCATTTCAAATGCCTATTCTCGAGCCCCATCCCCTTCATGGAAATTAACCATGATGAGGTTCTTGCTATTCACCGTGCTCTCAAGATTTTTCTCTCATCACGCCATATTGGTTATACTGCCCTTATAGTGGAGTCGGACTCGGCCAACGTCGTTGCCTAGTGTACAAGTGAAAATAATGTCCATGGAATCTTAACTTCCATACGAACTTCATCTGTGGTCTTCTAAATGCGGGAGTCGACATTTCATTAGTCTACAAAGGGAGGGAATCGAACTTGGTTGCTGATTCGCTTGCTAAGCATGTTGGAATATTGCTTCAAAGTTGAGTTAGTTAGTTGTTCCAAATTATGTGGTCAACTCAAGTCTTGTTATTATGGAATGTTAGTAGATTATGTTAGTTGAAATGGTCAAATAAATTAGCATGTGTTAGTGTTGGAAATAGTGGTCAGTTACGCAAGATAAGATCATGGGACATGTTCCTCCTATTTATTTGCTTTAAGTTGTTATTTGTTTGGCATATATATAGATTTCTTCTTGTAGTTCGTGAGTTATATGTAACATAATGAAATCAGTGAGTTTGGTTATGTTCACCATTTTCTTCTCTTATTATCTCCTATTTTAAGTTTCTACATGGTATCAAGAGCATCAGGTTAGATCTAAAAAAAAAAAAGTAGAGAGAAATGAAGAAGAAGAAAAAAAGGAGAGAGAAACAGAGTATTAAAAAACAAAAAAAATTGAGTAAAAAGAAACAAGCAATGCAGCTTGATTTCATTGTTTGTAAGCATTTTTTTTTTGTTTATTCGAGTGAAAGTTTTTGTGTTTAACCATGGAAGTAGGTTGGGTGTGATGTGTTGATGGGTTCCCTTTTAGCCCATGAACATGGATTTTAATCTTGTGGAAAAGAGGGCAAAATTGTTTGAGGTAAAGATCAAGTAATCTTTACGAATGTGGAAGTCAGATAAGCAGCAGTCTGATAGTGTGGAAGTCGTACTCAATGCAGAGACGGTTTTCGAAGTTCTAGTAGTGGATGTGGTCATATTTGCAAGACTACGTCGAAGAGAGTTTATGGAGAGAAGTGCTCCATTCATTGAAGGTTGATGAGAAGTGCATCAACAAATTTGAAGATTGTAATGAGAAGTGCATTACATTAGGAAGAGAAGTGCTTCCATGTTAATGGGGAGAAGTACTCCATGAATTGAAGATAAGATTAAAGAACAAAAAAAAAAAAAATTTGATGATGAGAAGTGCATCACATATGAAGGGAAGTACTTCATAAAATTGGCAAATGTTCAAGACCAACTTTGAAGCAAGGGGGTGTGTTGGAATATTGCTTCAAAGTTGAGTTAGTTAGGGCCTGTTCTCCCCAGCATATTTTCAGTTCAGTTCAGTTCCTAAATGATAATCATTACTATTAATTAGTTATAATTTATTTCAGTTCAGTTCAGTTCAGTTCAATTCAGTTCAGTTCAGTTGTTTTATGCCGAAGAGAACAGGCCCGTAGTTGTTCCAAATTATGTGGTCAACTCAAGTCCTGTTATTATGGAATGTAAGTAGATTATGTTAGTTGAAATGGTCAAATAAATTAGCATGTGTTAGTGTTGGAAATATTGGTCAGTTACGCAAGATAAGATCATGGGACATGTTCCTCCTATTTATTTGCTTTAAGTTGTTATTTGTTTGGCATGTATATAGATTTCTTCTTGTAGTTCGTGAGTTATATGTAACATAATGAAATCAGTGAGTTTGGTTATGTTCACCATTTTCTTCTCTTATTATCTCCTATTTTAAGTTTCTACAAAGCAAGGGCTCTTGAGGCATGACGAGTTTGTAGCTTGGCTTTAACCAAGCCTCCATCATCTGCTGCTGTGTTTTTAAATGCACCTCCTGAGCTTAGTTTCGTTTGCGTTTCTTTTCTGAGTGTAACTCACCTTCTTCGGGTGACTTAATGTTTGAAACACTGTAAGTGTAAGCGCCCTTTTGAGGCACAATTAATACAAGAAACACGACTTTTCAAAAAAAAAAACTAAGCTTATGTTTGATAGATCTTGAGTATCATTATTATTATTTAATCAACTAAGCATTTCATTGTCATTAAGTCAAACTCTGTTCAATATTTTGAGGTGCTTAAATCATGTTTGGTAAACAGTTGAAATAATTTTGAAAAGAGTTTACATAAATGAAAATGAAATGCTTAGATTGCTAACATCTACTGTAGATGTAAGACGACTGATTTATTTGAAGCAAAATCTTCTAAAAGACTCTTTCATAGGTAGCCAGTAGCCACCTATCAGACCGACTAGATAAACATAAAAAAGCATAACTGTTCCTAAAAATCTTAAAACTGGAAAACCATAACTATTAACTCAGACTTCATAGCTATTAACCTATATACCATAATTACAGGGCCGTCTATACTATATAGAGGCCCTGTGCGAATTATCAAAATGAGGCCCTTTACAAAAAGTTCAAAAATAAAATAAAAAATATCAACGTTAATTTCTAGATAACTTGTAAACATTCGGGCGTCGGGAACTTCATTTTCACGAATTATGATAAGTGATTCATTTAGAGTGAAGTTATTTTACTTGTGGATCACGCGATAAGAACTAGCGATCGGCGAATCGCTATTTTATGTATTTTTTGTAGAGCGTAATTGGAGTTCTTTATAATGATTTCACTCAAGAGTATAGTCTTAAATTAAAGAAAAGCGAAATTACTTTATGCGTTAAAAAAGTAAAAGAATTAAAGTAAGACTACTAAAGTTCTCCATATTGAGTATCTTACTTTTTAAAAAATTTTAGGGAATAATACCAATAAATAGGTAAAAAAAAGGTCAAAGTAAAAAGTTAGTTAAATGATCTATACTAGAGAATATCAACATTATAAAATCCCTTAAATCCACAGTACAAATTATACTGCGAAATTCCAAAAACACTAGCAAATGACAAAAGAACGACAAAAAGGAATGTAAAAGTATCTCATATTTGAAGAATTCAATGATGTAATAGGCTCATCGGTTCATGATTCTTCACTTCATATAATCAGATTATGAAAAGAGAGTAGCCCAAATAATTAGAGTATTTGAGTACCATTTTTTTATGATTAAGAGATAAATGTAAGTGGAAACGGGTTGCAAATAAATAGGTAATAAAAAAATTTCCTAGTTTAAACCATATTTTTCGGTGTTTCATTTGAGGTTAATTGGAAATATAGATTAAAAAATTATGTTGAAGTGATAATTAGAGGCTTGAATTAAGAGTAATCAATATAAGGTGAATGCGTTTCCCAAAAAAATAGAAGGTGAATGGTTTTGGGAATTAAGGCTTGAAAAACGTTAGAAGATACGCATTATTGTATTGTGGGAAGTGGAAATTGGAAAGTCAATAAACTTTCTTTTCTTTTACTACTTTCTCCATTTTTTGGGCCTCGATTAAGGGCGCATTGCCATGAACATGTTGAACATGGTAAAAGCCGGCCCTGCATAATTATTAAACCCAAAAACATACTATTAACTAGAATCCCATAACTATTTACCCAAAACCAATAACTATTGACCTAAAATAATTACTATTACCATATGACCGTCGCGGACCTACATCATGACTGGTCACTCCATGTCTCCACCTAATAAGGTCTCATTAGTTCTTATAGCACAAATTGATATACGGGATATAATAAAACTATTGGAGCTCTTCTTTCCCTTTAAATTTGCCCACATAATTTTGGGTTTATAGTTAATGTATTCTAGTTAATTATAGATTTTTGGTTAACAATTATAACTTTTTTGAAAGTTATGATTTTTTTGGGTTAATAGTTATGATTATGTTAGCATGTTGTTTGGCTGTTTGCCATCTGACAACTTCACTCGTATTAGATGGTCTGACAGAAGAACAATTGTATTTTGAAATTCACCTTTATAATCAATTTTCAACCCAAAAAGTACTATATATGCATTAATTATTTTTCTCGTCATTTTTCTATGTGTTTTTATTTTCCTTATCCACATAAATCTGCTTAAGGAAGGATTACTTTTAGCATTGTATGTGTTACTATTCCTAGCTCTGGCCTTTTGGCTTTACTTCCTTACAAAAATAAATACCCTCATCTTTCTAGATATTTAGTAGGAAGAAATGCCTAATAATAAAATATCTACCCATGTTCTAGGTACTCTTTTACGTATAGAAAGTTTACAATGTGGAATTATATAGGATATCAACTGCTTAATCAAAATTGAAATATAGGATATCCAAAATTTAAACATACAACTAGTTTTATCAAATAATACATACAATCAATTGATCACTTTCAAGCTTTCAGTCCCTTATTAGTTTCAACTAACTTGTCGATTCAGCTCCTTATTAGTAACTTGTCTATTCAGCTCCATGTTAACTAGTATTGTCAAACTATCCTAATAGTTTATCCCGATTTTGGATTAGAACTGCTTAATCAAATGTGAAAATAGAGAAGAAAAAAAACAACCAGGAAAAGGAGAGTATCAAGATAGATAAAGTTTCAGTTTGATTGTTTTTTATTTTTTTCTAGCTTACGTTAAAGAGAATTAGGTAATATATTTAAAAAATCAATAATGGGCCAGTATGATCATTTGCTTGGACATAATGATATATTTACAATGTACATAAACACGCAGATATTGTTGAATGAGAGTCTGACCACATTTAACTATAGTGCGTTTCTATTCAGCACCAATTAACAGTAATTCACTAGTCTTAAATTATAGAAGCATCAATTTTTCTTTTCTTTTTGTTAATGTGAGACAATTAGTCACAACACATATATGTAAACTTTATCCTACAAACCTTTTGTTAGGGAAAAGGATTGCGTAAATTCAAAATTTTCAATAGAGTGTCTCAGAATTATTTTACTACTAGTTGTACCACTCTTTTTTAAAGGATGAGGACTTTTCATACTTTGTCTTTGATTAAAAAAATTACTATATCCATAAATTGCGCTTTAAGCAAGAAACTATATATTACACCAAAGTCATCTTTTCTGATGTAAAAAAAAAAGGTCATCTTCTCTACAACTTCATTTCCCATTGGCTTTGCGTTGTACTTAGTGATCTTAATGATAGCGAAATAAAGTACTCTAACAAGACAAAAAGGAAAGTTGTACCCTCAATTGATTTAATAAATTTTGTCACACATAAATATTGGTTAATTGGTCCATGTTCATAACTTCATATCAAGCCACCCCAACATTTGGTAGGTACATCAACAATTACACACCCAAGAATTTGTGAAGATTTTTAGTTTCTTTTTTTATTTAACGCAATTGAGTATGAGTGTTTGCTTTCCACGAATTGCAGATGTTAATTTCCACTCCCTGATTCTCAAACTGTCACAATGTCACATAGTATATGAAAAGATGTACTATATACTTACTCTGTTCCATAATAAGTGAAACACTTACTATTTTAGAACGTTTCAAAATAAGTGAAACATACCTTAAATGGAAAAAAGAAAGTGACAAAATGACAAGAGTACCCATCACAAACTTGTGTGGTTTGTTTTTCTCTCTCATCCTTTTAATAATGTAAAGGGTATTTATGACTTTTTGGCTTTTGAAAGTGATGTTTATTAAATCTTGTCCCCAATTCCCATGTTTCACTTATTATGGAACGGATGAAGTATTAGTTTTTGGTACCTAATATTGTTCGATTACTGGCTTATTCATGAGTGAAAATAATTAGTGTCATGTTTAACTAGTTAACTGTCTCTCGTTCGCTTTCAATTATTTCGCATAAAAGTTTTTTTTAAAAGTAATAAAATTAACAAACAAGAACTCGTCTTTGCTAAACATTTATGTAAAGAGTTCTTATTATTAACTGTTTCAAACAACTAATACTACTGATGAGTTAAACAAGTCAAGTGAATGAACAAACAACCAGCATTATTGATTGTTGATAAAGCCCAAAGCTATGTTAATTAGTTTTTTCTAAGAAAAACTCATTCTACTACATTGAGGGTTAGGTTTATTTTTTGTAGCCAAAAACATACCTTACTTTAACAATAATTTCTAATAGCTAAGTGCTCGCTAACAGCTGACAGCTACCATCCTTAAATAAAAGTTAAAAACTATCCTAGCTAGTAAATAATAGGTGAAGATAAGTAACTTTTTTTTATTGACCTCAACCGACATCACAGATGATCCCTTACAAAGATTGATACTCGTCCTCAACTGTAATAAACGAATTTATGAACATAGATAATCAATTATTCAATTCCACTCAATTTACCAAGACTACATGGTGCAAGAACGATATGTTTCTGTTTTTTTTTTCTTTTCTGTTTTGTTTCCCTGATGATCCTATACTCTGAAAAAGGTAAGGATTTTATCTTTTGGGTATTTTTTAACTACCTATTTCCGCACTTGGTTGCATTTGCATAAATATATGTCATCATGACCACATAAGTATGGTTTCTTGGGAGCGAGTACAATTATTCACGGACGAAACTATTCAAAACAGAAGCTTAACTCATACAGCACTAAATGGAGATTGTTAGCTTACCTAAGCATGATAAAAGGCTGATGATATTCTAAGAAGAAATTGTACAAGAAATTATATCAAGTTTTTAACTATTACAATGACGTTGAATTTGTTTTAGGATCTCAACATGCTCAAATTTTAGGTATGTCTTCGAGTATTGGAATATTACGTTAATAAGGAGTTTAGTTCAGTTAGTTCAGTAGTTCAATAGGTATTCCTATCTGCAACGTTGTTAGGACTTCTAGTTCAGTATGGTTTCTGATATTAGGTTGTATATATATTCCTCTAAAGTTTAATGAGAAGATGGATTAGGTTTGTCATTGGGATGCTGCTCTTCGTGTTTTGCGTTATCTAAAAGGAAGTCATGGTCAGGGTATTGTGGTGCGTCCTTTAGGTAATATGCAACTTACTGGTTTTTGTGATAGTGATTGGGCTGCTTGTCCTTTGACTCAACGCTCTGTTACTGGTTATTTTGTGTTCTTGGGTCGTTCTCTTGTCTCCTGGAAGACTAAGAAACAACCTAATGTGGCTCGTTCATCTGCAGAGGCTGAGTATAGGCCTGTGGCTGTTATTACTTGTGAGTTGAAGTGGTTGAAGTATTTGTTGGCTTCTCTTGGTGTTTTGCATCCTAAGCATATGCGTTTGTATTCAGATAGTCAGTCTGCTATTCATATTTCAAAGAATCTAGTTTTTCATGATTGTACGAAGCATATTGAGGTAGATTGTCATTTTGTTAGTGATGAATTTACTTCTGGTAATTTGTCTACTTCCTATGTTCCTGCGGGTCATTAGTTAGCAGATATTTTGACAAAAGCATTAGGCAGGCGTCAGTTTGGTTTTCTACTCCGTAAGTTAGGCATTTGTGATATTCATGCTCCAACTTGAGGGAGAAGTATTGAAATATTATGTTAATAAGGAGTTTAGTTCAGTTAGTTCAGTTGTTCAGTAGGTATTCCTATCTGCAACGTTGTTAGGACTTCTAGTTCAGTATGGTTTCTGATATGAGGTTGTATATATATTCCTCTAAAGTTTAATGAGAAGATGGATTAGTTTTTTCCAATTCACAAAACCTTAACATCGGGAACATAATCAACAATTCCTTCTAGTATGGGAGCGGAAATATAATTAAATTACCTATGCACACATAATAAACTAGAAAATGTGATTAGTAACAAGGTACTTGTTAATCCTTTGTAAATATGTTATATTTACTAAACACATATAGGAGTAATAGTTAATAATCCAGATGCTTATATTTTGATTTTAATCTAATATTCGGTACTTTCATGTTATGAACCCGCTTCACCATTCTCACCACTGTCAATAAGTAGTTAAGAATTAAGCAAGGAATATCAGTAACCTAAGGTACGAAAGCTTGCAAAATAAACCTTGTACTAACATTCATCTGAAAATCGATTAGCAATAGATTTGGTAGAGTAACACATGACTAATGTTCTATAATTTATTAGAAACATATTGTAACTGTTATGTTTTGAAAAGATGGATTACTTTGTTTAATAAACTTGGGCCCTATATCATATGGATTGGAGGTGGGAGCTATATGCCACTAAAGCTCCACATCTCATCCTCAACGGTACTTGCATTATTATTAACATTAAAAAATGCATAGTCATGCTGCAAGACAAACTAGTACTCATATAGTCATATCACTGGCGAAGCTATGAAGGGGCAAGGGAATTGGCCTCCCTCATAGAAGTCAGAAACTAAAAAATACAGATCAAATTAAAAGAAACTTAATTCTAATCTGATAAAACCACGATCGTTGAGCATAATTAACCTTTCTAAATACCCTCTTTCACATTGCTGTTTGATGCAGCCTTCTACGAGGGGGTCTAACGATCTGATGTAGTTTTGATGTAGAACTAGTTCCAATTCATCCGATTGTACGCGAAGTACTGAACGCCGTTGCAATCCCGCACATAATCCTATTAACAAATCAACCTTCAAGTGGATCCAGGGTGCAAAGCCCACTAACAAACAAAGAAACCAAACTAATACACTCACCGTGAAGGGAACGACTACAAGATCCCTAAAGGGGACTAATGCCATCACACAGATGGAACTTATTGAAAGCAGCGAAAAAGCGAAAAAAGTAAGAAAATAAACTAGAAACTGCAAAAAGGAGAGAAAGAGGGGCTTACCATGGACGAAAACATCTATGGCAGCCCCTCTAGAGGGTTTTCTGTGAAAAGATGAGAGAGAGAGGAGAAGAGGGGATGACGACTAAGTTTTTTTTTTTTCTACACAGATTGTCAATGTTAAATATGGTTTTTCTGTAACGACAACTTTTGGTATTTATATTATATAATACAATAATATTATTTTACAATGTATATGAAATATTGGCCCTTCTAAGAAAATTGTTTGGCTTCGCCTCTAACTCGAGGAAATTGCAACTAGGGCTGCTTATCAGTCGAGCCAAGCCTAAACTGTGGTCTGTTCGGCTTGTGTTCGTTTAAGTTTATTCGAGCTCGAGCCGAGCTCGAAGCTTAACGAGCCGAACTTTGTTCGAGCCGAGCTTTGACCAAATGTTAAACGAGCCGAGCTCGAACTGTTCACGAACATGCTTGGCTCTTTATCACCCCTAGTTTTTACATGTTTTCTTTGTTTTTCCTTTTTTAATATTTGAGATTTATAGGTTTTCTTTTAGACAATAAAACTATTAACTTATTATTGTTTGATATCTAGGTTAATATATTTATGTATATATATAAATATATTATTTTTCTATATAATAGTATAATCGAGCTTGTTCACGAGCTTTCGAGCCGGGCTTTGCCTAGCTCAACTCGGATTGTTAAAGTCTCGAGTCAAGTTCGAATCCGAGCCGAACGTCGACCAAGCTTTAACCGATCTCGAACTGTTTGCGAATATGTCAGGCTCATTATTACCCCTAATTGCAACTGAGGTCTGAGAATATGAAGCTAAGGTCAAAGCATGCAAGCATGCCCAGCAAAAAGGACAGTGAATGGTCCTACACAATACATAAGGAAACGTTCAAGGGTTTATGGAGTCATGACCTGGCCTTCCTACAAAAGAAGAAGATACTGTTTGGTGAGTGGAATGTTGAATCATATGATCCTCATCAAAATTTGAAATCTATTATTTTCTATTCTTTGTTGCAAGAACAACATATGTCAGTCGAATTGAGGATGCTGGACCATGTAACCTCCAAAAAGCTCATCACTTTAAAGGGAAAATAAATAATAAAATCATATACGTTGATGATAAAAGATAAAGTGTCTCCGACCTCAAACCATCACCGGCACCGCCCCACCCTTTTTTCCAATGGGCGAAAAGAGTCTAGACTAAATTCTAAAAAGCTATGTTTGGTAAATTTTCTAATTGTATTGGGTCATCAATTAGAAAATTAAATTATCTATTTAGTTATCTCTATTAGATAAGTGAAGGGGGAAGATAGTATTCCCCTTAAAAAAGTCTGATATACTCTTAATGAATTTAAATTGCTACATATATTAAATAAAGTTTTTCTTCTTCCTACTTGCCAAATATATTGAACAAAACAAAGAAATTGAATTTGAAATTTCAATTAAATATTAAATTAAGGAGAATGATTTTCTCTTCTACATAAGTGTGAAAAACTCTTATCAAAAATTAAATTGACAATATAACTTGATTGACACAATCAGAAGAAAAAAATTAAAACTTGAATTTCATATTAATAATTCACTGATAATATTTTAAAACCTAAATGTTGATTATTATTCGGTAATCTCTATTATATAAATTCAACTCTTCCACTTTATTAATATTCAACAATTGAACCTGATACACAAATTTTTCCACTTTATTTGAGTATAAGCTTTCTTGTGCTTTATATTTCCTTCTCTCAATACTATATTTGAATAATGATGAACAGATAACTAACAAACCAACGAAACATTGATTTAAGAAAACATATTTAAAAAATTTAAAATAATTATAAATGTCTATTTGAATCAATTTTTTTGTAACGGTAATGAATAACTAATTGAGAATATGACACGCACGCATAGCGTGCAAAAAATGCTAGGTTGTTAATTTTTACCGCTTATACCAAATTGTGTTTAGCGTGCACAATTTAGCCACTAATATCTTGAAAATATCTATTGAGAAAAGTTCAATAAATCATTACTACATATGTCAAATTTTTCAAAATATTAACTTTTTATAATTATTGCCAATAGGTAATTTAAGAAATTGAAGGTCAAAATTGTGCATTGACATGTGTGAAAGTCAAATTGTATCGATTAATATAAGACGGAGGGGAGTACATAATAGCACATATGTTTACATACTATTTGTAAACAATATTGTTAAACGTATAGTACGTACATGAGTGCAGAATTAAAGTGGAAGTGGTGTATTTTTTTTTTTGAGGGGAAAGAGATAGTGCTTTAATTCAGGGACAACGTGCATTAATGCTAGTGCTGTCTCTCCTTATGTACTTATGGAAGTGGTGTAATTAAGAAAGAACGAAGAGAGTTGATTTTTTTTCAACTAGATTATAGTCATTATACTCCCTCCGTCAACATTATATAATGCTTGTATTCCTTTTTTCAGTGTCCCAAACAATCATTCCTATTTTAAAACCATATTATAGTTTGTACATCGATAATGGTTTTTGCATCTTACAATTATATCCATATTATATTTTGTATATTCATTATTTCTTTTGTACATCCAAAAACTACATTTTCACATCCATAATGGTTTTCGCATCTTACATGCTAATGCTTCTCTCTGTATATGCAAAAAATATGTTTGCATATCCATAATATTGTTGTTGAACATCAAAAAATATATGTTTGTACATGCATCTAGAGATGCTAAAAACTAATTAAGGAAACTTTCTTTAAAAAAAACAGTTACTCAGTTGGGGGTCATGTGGTTACCAAAAACAATGTTCACTGACGAACTGTTTGCTATTAAGTGTTTCTCTTATTTTTACTAAAAGATTTCCTAAAATGGGAAAACTTTGTCCACTGGCAAGATTATGTGTGGGATTAGGGATGGGCAAGGGTCGGGTCTGGGTCGGGTCCAACCGGACCCTAGACCCGAACCCTAATTTTTTCAGACACAGACCCGGACCCGGACCCTAAGGGTCTGGGAAAATTGGACCCAGACCCAGACCCTAAGGGTCTGGGGTCCGGATCAAGGGTCCAGGCCTATTTTTTTTAGTTTTGCCAAATTTTCAGTATTATTTTTGCCAAAATATCATTTCATCAACATAAATTACACATTTCAATTTTTAAACCCATAGAAATAAATTGTCAGTACTTATTATTATTGTAAACCACAAAGAACCCAGAAGCTAAAAACACAAAGTTATATAATCTTTTAAAACTTGAGTTATAATGGCTGACTGCAATTGAATGAAGCAGGAAAAACTCGAATTAAGCAAAAAAAGAAGAAGAGTTGCTAATTAAAAATAACGCCTTTTCACATTTGCAAAATCAAAGATAGGCTTCAAACCCAGTAAGCTGAAATTATCAAAAATTGCTGAAATAAGGCTTTTTGAAGTCCAGAATTTGGAAGTTGAGAACTCTCGAAGACAGTGGAAGATATTTTTGAGTCGACTGCTGTAGTGATGTGGCTACTGGCTAGGGTAGGAAATAGGTTTTCAAAGTTAATGGATTGATGTTTTAGTTTAGGAAATCATTTTTTTTTAAAAATAAAAAGTTAAAATTTATATATTAAATATTTTTAGGGTCTAAGGGTCGGGTCTGGGTCTAAAATATCAAGACCCGGACCCTAAAAAATTTACTTGGACCCAGACCCGGACCTGGATCCTTTGGGTCTGAAAAAGTTGGACCCACACTCTTAAATTAGGGTTGGGTCCAATAGAGTCCGAGTAGGGTCCTCGACCCATGCACATCCCTATGTGGGATGAACTACGAAGGGTCCACAGAATGAGGTTTGGTAGATCAATGATTACTCAATCCCCACTTTGTAAATAAGACAACTAGACGAGTTTGGTGCCAAAGTAACACCAATGATCGACAAAGGGCGTATTAAATTATATCATCATATGTTATGGAGAGAGAAACACGTAAATAACCTACACAAACACAACAAACCAAAATAATGGTAAGGTTGCAAAGTGCCAGAGTGCTATTGTGCCAGGAAGGAAAATATAGCAAAGTGCTTAAAAAAGTGTCATTATTACTACTATTACTTAGTTGCTATAGTTTTATTTCACATAATATATATATGATCATCTCCCACTGTTATAATTCTGCTATCTGTATCCCATTCCATACAGCTCTACGTGTTTGGACAACAAAGTATTGACAATAAAATGCTACTGTGTTAACTATAGTTCTTAAGTTTAAGTCAAAGACCATAAAAAAAGGACATTTTCCGCGTCTTGCCCAAAAATAATGGATGTCAATTATCATGTTGTAAGCAAGAAAATATAGTACAGTTACTCCGTATCAAAATTTTGACCACCAATAAGTAAAATCTGATGGTGCTAAATCCACTCTTTTGAAATGATATTTTTCTAAGGCTGACCTATCCAAACGTTTAAAATTAACATAAAAATGTTTTTGAGATTTGATAATACCTTTAATACTCACTCTATTAGGTTGTAACCTATTTTCCTTTCCTTTTAAAAAAAAAAAAAATTACCTTCAATACTCACTATTAGATCCTTTAGAAAATTTGTTACCCACTAACTAACTATATACTTTCCCCTCAAAAAAAAAAAAACTAACTATATACTTATTCCTTCGTTTTTTTAATAGTTGCAATATTTGTCTTTCACGCTTAATTAACATTAATATCTCTAATTATCTATTCGTGAAAATTATAAAATATCAATATCTTGTACATATATATCGAAATAAATCCAAGAAGTATGACATGCACCGATCTCCATAATGCGAAAAGAATTCGAATAAGTGAAAGAATGTGTACTTTAGAATATAATGAAAGAACTAACATATCATCGTTAAGATGTAAAAGAACATATGATTCCTAATACAAGAATACTAAGGGCCCGTTCGGTATTACTGTGGTTTTCTGTTTTTTGGTTTTTTGATTTTCAAAGTCATATGATATATGTCCTATAATGAATAAAAAATTAGTCAAATTTATTGGGAACATGATGATTTTGAAAACTGACAACTAAAAAGTGAAAACCACTTTTTCTGGTTTCCTGTTTTTGGTTTTTAGTTTTCAAAAAAACTGAAAACAAAAAACGATAACGAACGGGCCCTAAACTAGTCAAAATAAATAGTAGAATGATAAAAGAGCATTCTTGTATAATGAAAAAACATTAAGTTCCTATTCTCTTTGGCATAAAACAACCGAACTGAACTGAACTGAATTGAACTGAACTGAACTGAACTGAATTGAAATGAACTGAATTGAACTGAACTAAATTATAACTAATTAATAGTAATGATTATCATTTAGGAACTGAACTGAATTGAACTGAACTGAATTGAACTAAATTGAACTGATCTGAACTGAATTGAACTGAACTGAAATGAAATGAACTGAACTGAAAATAAGCTGGGGAGAACATGCCCTAAGTGGGAGAATATTGCACATCATACTTCTGATCTTCCTCATATTTATCTTAGATGTATTGTTCATATAGTTTTTTTGTGCATGCATTTAAACGTATTATGTTTACATACTCTCTACGCTCCATGAAAAAGTACCTATTATCGATGTTGGCGCATGAAGAAGTACCCGCTATGTTTAATGACTTTATCCCTCAAATATTTTATAGCAAAAGATATTTAATAATATTTTAATTATTATTGACCCATACTATCTTGCTTCTATGTTTCCCAACTCTCTTAGGGCCTGTTCTCCCCAACTTATTTTCAGTTCAGTTCAATTCAGTTCCTAAATTATTATCACTACTATTAATTAGTTATAATTTAATTCAGTTCAGTTCAGTTCAGTTACGTTCAGTTCAGTTCAGTCCAATTCAGCTCAGTTGTTTTATGCCGAAGAAAACATGTCTTAATATATGAATCTCTCTTTTCATTAAAAATAAAGAAACTAATTGGACAAAATCTTATACACTTTCTCTTCAATTGATTTTAAAAGGGAAAAATTGTCAGAAACTACCTATTAAAGACATTGTTTTTTAAAAAAAAATTACCTTATATTATGTTTATTTTACAAAACTACCTTATAAGTGGAAAAAATTTAAAAAGCACTACCAAATTCAGAATTACTAACCATGGTTAACTATTCCCTCTAATTATCCCTCTAATATAAGATTTTAAAAATAACCCCCTTAAATTACCCCAAGTCCCCAACCACCCTCTTGTTTAATTCCCTCACAACAGCCATATATTTTCCTTCTTAAATCATTAACATTTAGTGTATGCACCCACAGACAAAGCTTCACATACACTTCACCACCAACATATTCACAATTCCCTTTCACAAAATCAAATTTCCCCCAATCCAAATATTTGCGTCAGCATAGCTTGGCAATTTCCTATAGATACAATACGTATTTCAATCAAACATCAATTTCCACCGAATTGCACACTAACAATCATAATTAAGTGTTTTTTTTAGAAAAAATAAATGTCCATGTGAAATCAGTTTGAGTCCAATTCAAAATTAGGATTTTTAATTGCAAAAAAGAGAAAAAGAATAGTACTTTACCTTGGTTGAATACTGTGCGGTTAGGGATTTTGAGACACCTATTTACCCTTGTTTATTGTGTCCTTCGTGGACCACAATTCCACTATTAAAAAAAAAATCAGGAGACAGAGGGATGACGAGAGTTTAACGCAGTGAGAAAGTGAAAAAAAAATCACCGAGTATCAAACTTTGATCAAAACAGAGGGGAAGCTGCTGTGAGGATTTCACTTGGTTGAAGGGAGAGTTTAACGTTGCTGTGAGGGAAATTAACAAAGAGGGGTTGGGCCGTTGGGGTAATTTACGGGGAGTATTTTCGTAATCTTATATTAGATTAGAGGGATAATTAGAGGGAATAGTTAACCATGGTTAGTGTAAATTCTGAATTTGATAGTGCTTTTAAAGTTTTTCCACTTATAAGGTATTTGTAAAATAAACATAATATAAGGTAGTTTATTTTTTAAAAAAGTGTCTTTAATAGGTAGTTTCTGACCACTTTTCCTTTTAAAAGTGTATATTTACACTTGGAATATTTTTTTTTTTTTTTTAAATTTGGTAAGATAAATTACATTAACGCCCTCTCACAGGGCACCTAAATACAACCTACCCCAAAGCCCCCCAAACCCCCCGATGAACTTGGGATATACTTTTCTATGAAACAGGGAGTATAAACTTAGAATCATTTTCTTTCAAAAAAAAAAACTTAGAATCATTATGTTCCTTTAAATGAATCCTCTTAGCAACTTTATTATTAGAGGGAAATATAGTCATATATAATCACTTTTGATGGATAGTTTCTTTTGTCGTTTCTTCGCAACTCTGATTTTATCATTCTTAAAATCGATGTATTTTTAATTCAGAATTTATTTTATCATATGACATGTTTATGTAATTATGTAGCATTTCATGTTTAAGGGAATGCTTATGTAGCACTATCTACACTCTTTAAGCACAAAATCTTATATGAATCGGACTTATATATTCTATTGCAAAACACATAAGGTAACTATTCTATGTTAAGAGTGACTCTTTTCTGTTTTTGGAGATTTTTTTTTTGAGATATTGTTTTTATATATAGATACTTTTGATACCCTAATATCGCCAATGACTTCATGATGTCCAATATGGAAGTACTTTAAACAGTTTGGGCCTTTGGAGTCGGTTAACCTTACCACCCACGGGCCTTTCCGTTGCATATATTGGTTTAAATTCTTAATGGGCCCAAAATTCCCTACCTGTTTGTGACGTGGGAATTCTATCAGTACTAGGTTTTTACTTACTAGGAGTATCTAACTTTCTAATAAACAACTTCGAAGAAACGCACAAATTTATAATACTTCCAAGTGTTTTCTAATTAAAAAAAACCAATTTTCAAAACTTAATTTTAGTGAGCTAGTTTCCTAAAATCTTTTTGAAGGAATATTACTAAGTGCGTTAATTGAAGAACAAAAAATCCAAAACTACACATGGGGAGCTCTCTATAGGACATTTGATTATCTGACATTAATCAGTTTCACATTCACTAAATGGGAGAGATGATCAACTACAAAATTCTCATCCCTTTTGACATGAGACCAACTAACAAAATTAAAATTAGTGCTCAAGGATAGAATGGAGTCTAAAATCAAATCCAAGTAAGTGAGATAGGTAGAAGCTTTCGTCAACTTAAAAGTCACCACTTCATAACCATAGTCACATAGCGCCACGAAAGGTGGCCAATAACATCGTTCTACTTGTTATCCTTCTCCACCAAACTTAACCCGACCTAACCATTGTCACATAACGCTGCATGCGTCTAGATATATTTTCTAACTTCTTATTTTGAGTGAGAAAGAGAAGTGCACAATTACAACAAGATTTGGGAGCATGACACAAACACCAATCTAGTACAAGGTACTTCTTTTGTTGTCAAATACTTGATCACAATTTTGTGCATGCTTGCCAATGCATAACCTTAACTAATTATATCCCTAATTTCTATAAGTTACAGCAAGAGAAATTTGATTTTTTGATATTGTACATCGAGAAGAATCTAACAAAATTCCTCATGACGATATTTTTCCTTAACTAGGAAGCACAAAAGACAATCAAATAAGAACATGTGGATACGAGATAGCGTAAAACTCAAACTGCGTCAAGTTTTTAAAAATTGAAGACGTATATGATAAAATCTGAAAATTGAATCACCAATGATGCATCTTTACCTTCCAACCCCATCGTGAAAGGTTTGATTGTCACCCATCAGGCCATCACCATGGGTGGGGAGGGTTTATGGAGTATGCAAGAAATTTTTGGGCCTTTGCTTGAGATAGCTACCCTTGAAGGCCCAACAAGGTAACCAAGTACAGATCCACTAATACATACTTGAGGTGAGAAGGATTCTAAACCCTTTGATCTAGGATCATAGAGTCCACATTCAATCTTATGATAAGTACTGATATGACAGAAAAAGACACAACAAAAGCCCGAAGATCACGGCAGCCATTATGACGAAGTTACACCCAGAAGTCCATGCTTAAAGTGTGAAAAATAAAAAAAATATTGGGGTGAGAGAGGCTCGAACTCTCGACCTCAGGATCACTCAACATTAGCTATGAGACCTACGCGCTAGCCAACTGCGCCACCACCCCATCTGATAATCATGATTTAGCAAATTAACTAGTGTTCATACAGGTCATATTATAACATGTAACTGTCTAATTTAACTTGTACCCCTATCTATGTAACAAAAATTAATGCTACCAAGTTTTTTGACACGCATTTTTGGAAGGATTTTAGACAAAGAAAACATATGATTTTTAAAACAAATATCAATACTGTATAGAGGAGTGACAGGATTATCAGTTGTTAAATACTTTTTGCGAAATGTATCATTTACCTTATCTATGATCCTTCTAAAACTGCATGTTAAAAGCAGAGGAAGTATATAACACGGACATATATCAAAATAGATATCAAAGGTCCTTATCTTTTCAAAAATCAATTTGGTCCTGTAAAATCAAATCCAAAATTTGTTGAGATATGATGCTCATTTCTTATGTTTAGCTAGGACTCAGATAAATTTTATAATATCTCATGTTTTGATAGAATAAGTGTTCGGCATCAAATCATCATTAATTTTTGACGAGTCGATTTGCAACCAATTGAATTTGACTACAATTGCCCTCATTATTTGGTGCAGAAATTTGCTGATACACATTAAATATTGAACTACTATTAGAGAAGATGGTATGATTGAGATTGACAAAGAATAATGGAAAGCTGAACATTGTTTAATTTGCAGACATCCATCATGCATCATTAAACAACACAACCATAGAACTACAATACCTAAGGTATATAATATAGTCTTGTAGCTATCATATATGCATCTGACTATGAATTACTATAGACTGGTCAATTTATATACTTCCTCTACTTTGAAATAAACGAAACACTTCTTTCTCCCATGTGACAGCTTTTTGAGAGAAGTGTTTTCTTATTTGGAACCACAGTAAGATATCTCTTTTAGAAATCGATTAGTTTTGCTATACTTGACAATATTATCCATGATTAAGAGGCTTTGTTCTTAACCAATAGCTTCCATATCAAACAACAAGGATTGAAAAACAAAAAAAACAAATTGGTAGGAGAATCAACCAGTATCAGAACCAGAAGCACCTTCTTCATCCTCCCTCAACATCCGAATAAGCATTCGAATTTCGGTGCGCATATGACCCTCCACATAGAACCTTGAAACCTTCTCCGAGACTTCATCAAACCAAAGTTCCCCTAATTCCTCATCATCTCTCCAAATCAAGTACCACTCCAAGATAACTTCCGCAATCTTCATAACATAAAGGCCACAATCGTAGTAATTAGATTGCTTAGGAGTCCTAATTGCAAGCTCTATAAATATTGGAGGCCTTAAATTATTTGCATTATCATCCAAAACCTCCTTAAGTACCGAATAAAGCAACTCGGCGTGGAGCTTATTAAGCCCTCTTACACTATCTTGGTGCACAAATAAGTTCTTGGCTCGGTAATACACTAGTAGACTCCAATGTGTTCCTCCATCCGCGGCATTATTCATTGTAGAATCGGAACTCGAATTTATTACATTGTTGTTGATAGTGAAAAATATGATTTGTTTTTGGTTTAGCTTGAGTGAGTCTTTAGTCTCTTCTAGGTTCTCATGGCTATCAGAGTTTGCTAGCCAAAACGACACCGAAGGCGCCACGAATAACACGTCCTCTTCTCCATAGATGGATGTTAAGTAACGAAAGTAGAATTCTATTATCGTGTCATTCAAGAAGTATGGCCCTTTTAGAATTTTTTCATCAAATTTTGTCAAGACTATACCCTTGTAACTTAATATTGTATCACCATCATCGTCGTCGTCGTCGTCATCATCATCATCCTCATCCTCATCTGTATCTTCCTCTGTCTTCGGCTTATCATCATCATCATCATCCATCTTCGCTTCGTCTTCATCCCTCTTCCGCTTGTTTAGAAACTTAAGGAGCAAAGTTGCATCGTTAATCAATAGTAAAAACAACTTATCTCTATCCATGATTTGCAGTAACTTTTAGTATCTGCAAAACAACCGTACCAAAGTCAAATCTTTTGTCCACAAAATATCTTTCCTAACAGAAAGAACGCAACATTGGGTATTATTATTTTTGAGGTATAAAATATCCGATTGTTGCATTAATTACATTACGGGGGAAGTATAATAGTTGTGTACCACTCTAGTTTAGTTAATAAGAAAGGAAAAGGAATAGAAGTTAATAGTGAATAATCTACATAGTCAAATATTAGTCTTCCATGATTCTATTTGATTCAAATCAATACTACATGCAGATATAAGAAATAACATCTCATGTGAGCATTATTAAATACCTTGTTAGTAAAATATTTTCGGTTGATTTCCTGGCTGTTTATGTCTAGCGTAGATTTTGACATGTAAAACCCTGAGAATATATAGATGTTTCAAATTAAATCAGCCAAAACTAACATCATAACCCAACATATACTAATTACTTTTGCTATAACATTACCATATAATAATAATCCACACTATTAACTTATATTAATAATCATCATCAAACCAAAGCAACTGCCAAATACTAAACAAACAAGTGTTTCTCAATGCAAATTAAAGGAAGTAGCTTTAATTCAACCAAAAAAAAAAAAAGGATTACCTTGTAAGAAATTTCTGACTTCTGCAACTTTTTCGTTGAATAAGTTAATTTTGTGTTAATTTTTGAATAAGTAAATTTCTCTTGTTGAACTGAGGAGCAAAAAAAATCCTGCAAATTTTTTGATGATAATTAGACGGATAAGTTTAGAGATGCGACGGGAGGAAAGTTTGGCCCAAGGGTAAGAAACCCTGACTAGGGAAAGTTGGGTGAAACTCGGCGGCCAAGTAATATCAAGAATTATTGTCATTAGAATTAGTATTTAAATAAATAAATGAAATAGAAGTAATTATCTTACTAAGATATGTAGTATTATAAAGTCAATAATAAAAGGTAGATGATTTTCATAATTAATTAATCACAACGTTATTACCCCCTCTCCTCTCTGTCTTTTTCTCTCTCAAACCCTAGCCTCCCCTACCCCCTTTTCATTAATTTGGGGCTGCCATGGATGATTTCATCCATGGTAAGCCCCTTTTCCCATTTTATTTTCAGTCTTTAGTTCATTTTCTTGTTTTGTTTAATAAATTAGTCTCTCTTTATGAGATTTTTTCAAACCCTATTATGGGGTTTTTAGTCTTTGTTTTGGAGATCTCCTTCCCCATGGGAGTTGTGAGTATGGGCTTTTTTTTGTTTTTAGGTATGAGAAATTGTTCTCATTGGTTGAAGTTCGAGACTCAATATTGGAATCTCGGATGCCGTCAACACGCTCGATCAAGAATCTCTTCACAAACTATATCGTAATGATAGACTTCCTCATCAATATTTGCTTGATTCGGCAGAATACAAGGGGTCGCGCGGTATTGCTCGATCCTGGTTCATTGTAGTTTCTTTGAAGACGAATTTGATTTAGCCTTGTTTAATTGTATCTTGTTTTTCTTTAATACCTATTGTAGACGCCGTTTGGCCTTCAATTAATGAAATTTCTATTTCAAAAAAAAAAAAAAGGTAGATGATTTTCATTAGATAAAAATATCCACATAAAAAGATAAAACTTATTAATTACCTCATTATAAAAAAGACTTAACGTTCTATTTTAGGCTGTTTTAATGAATTTAGGAAAGCGTTGAGCTCCAATATCCTATTTTAACTGAAATTCTAATACATATAGGAATGATAATAAACGAATCTTTGTGATACATCAAAAGTACAGTCAACATACGTCTATAACTCTATACCCTAAGCATAGGAGTCTTAGGAAAACCTCTTCTGATATCTTCTATTTAACTATGTCTTTCTTTACGAGTATTTAGCTACTTTCTCCCTTTTGAAATAAAACAAACACTTATCTCGAAAAACTTTCATATAAAGAAGAGAAGTGTTTTTCATTCATTTCAGATCAAAGGAAGTATGTATTTTAACGCTTTTCATTGTAGTCATGTGAGAAGAGCACATTCTACAGTTGCACATCTTGTAGCATGTTGGGATTAGGGATGGCAACGGGTCGGACTTGGACCGGATTATGCATAATCCGACTCCGACCCTACAAGAAATCGGATTTTAAATATGACTCCGACTCCGAAAATCCGAGTCCGATCCGACGTAAAATCCTAACACCCGAATCCGACTCCGATCCTATCCGACTTTTTTTCGCCCCATTTTTTGTAATAGAAAAATTTTCTATAATACAAATAATCTAATTAATTAGTAATATTTTTCAGAGTCATATTATATATACATAATACATTAATATATATAAAAAAAAGAGTATGAATTGCCTTAAAGTCGGAGTCGGGTTAATTCGGATGTCAGATTTTGTTATGGGATCCGACTCCGACCCTGACCCTCCTTCGACTCGGAGTCGGAATTTTTAAACGGAGTCGGATTCGGATTTTTTTTTTTTATCGGAGTCGCTTGGATTTATTCCTTCGAATCAAGCGGCTAAGGGTCGGATCCATCTTGGATTGCCATCCCTAGTTGGGATGTTAACATTCTCACGAAACTTGTACACTTTGATATGGGTTTGTGTATAGACCTTAATTTAGTTTAATAAATGTACTTGCCATTTCCCGTTCAAAAACTACAAGTCCAATTTCTAAACCAAAGTCTTGCATGCAACCAGTCGACATATGAGGTTAGTTATATTAAGAATTACATATAATTGTTAGAGTTATTTATTGATATAATAGGGGTTACTTATAATTGTGGAGATTATTTAATCTACCTGACCGACCAACTCTATTTAGTCTCATATTGCGATTTTTAGATTTAGACTATTTCATCCTTCAATATCTTGAAAGTAAGAAATTTTAAAAAAAGAATTATACTATATTTACATCATAGTGTACTAGTCGATAACTTTTGATTCTTGTTTTCTAGTTTGATTTTTGAGGTCCTTTACAATTTGCATGACGTTTTCACAAAGGCTCAACTCAGACCACAAATTTGCACCATGAAGTATCTTATAATTTGTTCACACTATACTTTGATAGTAATCGAGTATGATTGTATCTGCAATAAAAAAAAAAAGTTCCACAATGATATTTGAAACCTGGGTAGTTCCACTCTTAACTCTCCTTACCATACTATGGGCCATCTTCCTCCTCACCAAAAACCGACCACCATTACCACCAGGCCCATTGGGCCTTCCCATACTAGGAAACCTCCTCTCACTAGACCCAGAACTCCACACCTACTTCACCACTTTGGCCCAAACCCACGGCCCAATCTTCTCTCTCCGACTAGGAATGAAACTTGGCGTGATCATCTCCTCAGCAAGTCACGCCAAAGAGGTGCTAAAACAACATGACGTCATCTTCGCCAACCGTGACGTACCCGTGGCAGGAAAAGCCGCCACGTATGGCGGCGCTAACATAGTGTGGTCCCCGTACGGTCCGACATTACGGATGCTTAGGAAGGTTTGTGTCAGAGAGATGCTTGGAACTGCCACGTTAGACTCTATGTACGGTCTCCGTAGGCGAGAAGTACGGAACATGGTACGGAGATTGTCGGAGAAAGAGGGGACAAAGACGGTTAATGTCGGGGAAGAAGTGTTCATGGTGGTTATGAGGGTGGTGACAGAGATGTTGTGGGGAGGAACAATGGTGGTAGAGGAGGAGAGAGAAAGTATCGGGCTTGAGTTTCGGGCCGTGATCAAGGAGTTTACCGGGTTGTTGGGTATGCCGAATGTATCGGACTTTTTTCCGGGTTTGGAGCGGATCGATTTGCAGGGTGTAGAGAAGAGGATGAGGAGGTGTGCTAAGTTGTTGGATGATATTTTTGAGAAGGTGATTCATCAACGTTTGAGATATGGTAATGAAGGGAGGAGGAGAGAGAAGGATTTTTTGGAGGTATTGTTGCAAATGAAGGAGGATTATGAGGGTGAAAGTGAACGTAGTGATGATAAGGTGTCATTCTCTACAGCCCATCTTAAAGCTTTGCTCTCGGTACGTATGCTTCTTTCTTGTTCTATACTCCTATGTTTTTGTTAAGGCAATATTGGCTTCAACACCATAAACTATGGCGTGGGTGTATTCAACACCACCAACTTTGATTAGTAGCCAAAACACCACACACTATTGATTTGGGTGCAGAAAATGTCATAAATGATCTCAGGGCTAGGAATTTATTGACTGCGGCGGGAATCTGTACTAATTTTTTTATTCATTTCCCCTTTTTCTTTCATTTATCATAGTTTTTTATTAATTAGAAGTCTAAGTCGCTTCGAGCATGTGTAGTGAAAAGTTAGCTTCTCGGTCAATAGTTTGTGGTAGTTTGGCTAATAGTAAAAGTTGATAGACTGAGTCTTTCGCTATAATTTGTGGTGTTAGAGACTATTTTGGCCTTTTGTTAATTGTGTTGCAACTTGCATTAGTTTTCTTGTTTTTGAAACGTTTCCATTTCTGAACTTGATTTGACAAAGTCAGTTGATGAATATATTTCTCTGGTATTTTGGATGGAGTCAGGCTAAATGGCGCAAATGTTCACTTGTGAACATTGCTGCCACGTACTTCTAAATTTTTTTTAAAAAAAAAATACCTCTAATATAATTATTCTTGACATCTTTGGATGTTCAACAAATTTATGGATGTGCAATTCTATTTTTTGGATGTACAAAAAATTAATGGATGTAAGATGCAAAAACCATTACTGGATGTGCAATCATAGTTTTTAGATGTACAAAAGTTATTATGGATGTGCACGTACATATAGTTGTTGGATGTACAAAATAAATCATAAATATTAAAAAATAAATTTTGAATGTACAAAATATAATAAGGATGTACTAACTAATGCATGTAAGATACAAAAACCATTACGGATGTGCAAATATAGTTTCGGATGTAAAAAACAAATCATATGAATTTTCGAAAAAAATATATGTACTACAATCTTAACCAATGAACATAACGGAAATTAGGGAAAAAAAAGAAATAGACTAAAAAGCAGATGTTCACATTTCGCCATTTAGTTTTTTTCTTTTGGGTGTGGCTCACTACAAGAAATTTGATTTTTGGTAACAAAGTTTTTGCAACAACTGAAATTGTCGTCGTTAAAACTATGATTTCATAACAAATAAGTTTAGGTCGTGACTAAAAACTGTTGCTGTAAATATGAATTTCATTTTCCCCCCATCAACTCGCTCTGAATTTAGTGATAAGGTATCATTACCAGTGGCGGAGCCAGTATAGGGCACGGGGGGTCACGTGACCCCGCGAATTAAAAAAATATTTTTAAGGATTTTCGTTAAAAAAAAATTACTGCGTTAGACAATATAGGTTCTTGAAGATGCTGTTGCTTCCCCTGCTGAGCTTGCTAAAACATACATGGGTAGCATGCCTACAAGAGCATCCCCGTCAGTATTAGGACTGCAAAATCAAATGCCGAGGGAAGATGACAAAGTGATAAGAGGCACCAAAACAACTGCTAGGTTTTCTCATTGATCAGTGGGAATATATGTTACAAGAGTCCTCAAAGAGGAGGCAATAAAAAAGAATCATATCTTGCCTAAGAAGATAAGGAAACAAATAGACAAGAATATCTTAGTAACCGAGAATATCGTAACACCCCCCCCTCAAGTTGGAGCATGGGGAGCACAAATGCCCAACTTGGACATGAGAGTATCAAACTGAGATTTCCCAAGAGCCTTGGTGAAAATATCAGCCAACTGAGCTGTAGTAGAGACATAGGAAGGAGCAATCAATCCATCCTTGATAGCATCACGAACAAAGTGACAATCAACCTCAATGTGCTTTGTGCGCTCATGAAACACAGGATTGTGAGCAATATGAAGAGCAGACTGACTGTCACAAAAGAGAGGGATAGCCTGAGGATGATGAATCCCAAGACTTAACAATAAACCCTTGAGCCACTTAAGCTCACAAGTAACAGCTGTCATCGAACGATATTCAGCCTCAGCTGAAGACAAAGAAACGGTATGTTGCTTCTTGGTCTTCCATGAAATGGGAGAATGACCCAAGAAGACAAGCCAACCAGATAAAGAGCGACGAGTGATAGGACAGGCGGCCCAATCGGAGTCACACCAACCCTGAAGAGTAAGATCACTGTCTGCGGTAAGTAAGATGCCATGGCCCGGAGTACCCTTCAAGTACCGAACAACCCGAACAGCAGCATCCCAGTGAGCCACACGAGGCGCCTGAAGAAACTGGGAAAGAATATGGACCAAATATGCCAGGTCCGGACGAGTAACTGCAAGATAGATAAGCCGTCCAACAAGTCGACGATAGCGCTCCGGATCGTCAAACAAATCACTAGTATCATGACTAAGGCGATGATTTTGCTCCATAGGAAAACCACACGGCTTTGCGCCCAACAGTCCTGTCTCAGAAATAATATCAAGAGTGTACTTCCGTTGACACAAAAACAAACCAGAAGTACTACGAGCAACTTCAATGCCCAAGAAATACTTAAGAGGACCTAATTCCTTCATTTTGAAACAGTCACTGAGATAGGACTTGAACAATGATATAGCAGCAGAGTTGTTGCCAGAGAGGATAAGATCATCCACATACACTAATACATTGAGCTGAATAGTGCCATGAGTGAAGGTGAACAAAGAATAATCAGAGTAGGATTGAGAGAAGCCATACCCTTTCAAAGCTGTAACAAGCTTTGCAAACCAACACCGAGGAGCCTGTTTAAGCCCATATAAGGATTTCCGTAACCGACAAACAAGATTAGGGTCGGAACGAGCAAAACCCGGAGGAAGTTTCATATAAACTTCTTCCTCAAGATCACCATGTAAGAATGCATTGTGAACATCCATCTGATGAAGCTCCCAATGTTTTGAAGCGGCAATGGCAAGAAAAGCACGAACAGTGGTCATTTTGGCAACGGGAGCAAAAGTCTCATTATAGTCAAGCCCCGCCTGCTGATGATTACCAAAGACAACTAAGCGGGATTTAAGACGCTCAATACGACCATCAGAATGATACTTGATACGATACACCCATTGACTCCCTAGAGCCTGTTTTCCCGGAGGAAGGGGTTCAAGAGTCCAAGTACCATTATCCTCAAGAGCTTGAATTTCAGTTTACATGGAAGCTCTCCATCCTGCATCCTTCATAGCCTCCTTAAAAGAACGGGGTTCCTGTTGAGAAATAAGAGCTGCAAGAAACTTTCGATAATGTGCAGAAAAATTGTCACAATTTATATAGTGTGCCAAGGGATAAGGAGTACCTGAAGAAGCAGCAGAACGAGAGGAAGGAGAGGACGAAGAACTACCTGGAGTAATTATTGTATGAGTAACATAGTCCCGTAAACGAGTGGAGGGGACCTTGGTGCGGTGACCACGGCCCAAAGAGGAATCAGAGGAGGTGTTTGGGTCGGAAAAAACAGAAGAAGAAGACGGAGATGGGCCAGAACTAGAACTAGGAGTAGAAGAAACTGGATCAGTGGTGATATTTTGCGGAGACGGGCCTGGAGAGAAGGAAACCGGACCAGGCGAGCTAGGGGAAAGAAATGGGCCCGGAACTGGGCCGGAAGAAGAAGAGAGAGGGCTGGAACGCGTGCGAGGAGAGGATGAAGAGAGATGTGGGCTGGGCGCTGCGGCTGGCCCAGTCGAAGTAGAAGAGAGAGAGAGATTTGGGCTGGAGACGAGAGACGGCCCAGACGGAGGAAGAGAAGAAACCGGGTCTGGAGCAGTTTGTAGGGAAGAACTGGGCTGATTTTGGGCGGAAGAAGTGGCAGGTAGCGGGGGGATTATTTGTGGGCCATTTTGTGGAGGATGAAGAGAAGTATGTTGTGGATTAGGATCAGGAGGTAAGGAGGTAGAGTCAAAAGCATCATACTCATCAAAATCATGATGAATAGTAGCAGAGGGTAAGAATAAAGGATCAGAAGTGAGTATAGGGTCAGTAGGATGAATAAATGGAAAATTATGTTCATCAAACTTGACATCACGAGATACGAAAAATTCCTTAGTCTCAAGATCATATAACTTCCATCCCTTTTGGCCAAACGGATACCCAACAAATAGACATTTGCGACTACGACTAGCAAACTTATCACCTTTGGTTTTTTGATTATGAGCAAAGGCAAGACATCCAAGAACACGAATAGCATCATAGGAAGGAATACGACCAAATAAACATTCAAAAGGAGTTTGGCCATGTAGTAATAAAGAGGGAGTTCGATTAATCAAATGAGCGGCAGCTAGAACACATTCCCCCCAAAAATAAATAGGCAAATGAGCTTGAAATCGAAGGGCACGGGCTACATTGAGAATGTGACGGTGTTTACGTTCTACCCTCCCATTTTGTTCTGGAGTACCCACACAAGAGGTTTGAAACAAGATGCCAGTAGATGAAAAATAATCAAGCAAGCATCGAAATTCAGTGCCATTATCACTTTGAACAATTTGAATAGTTTGAGAAAATTGGCGTTGAACCATAGCCACAAAGGTCATGAACATAGAAAAAACTTCCATTTTATCAACCAACAAATAGGTCCACACAGCTCTAGAAAAATCATCCACAATAGTTAAGAAATATCGGGCACCACAAGAAGAAACATGACGATATGGGCCCCACAAATCACAATGAATTTTCTCAAAAATTCTAGAAGCTTTATTATCACTAGAAGGAAATTGAGTTCTAGAATGTTTAGAACGAAAACAAATCTCACAGTTAGGATGCAGACGACCCTTATGATTACAGAGAGGAGGAAGAAGTTTTACAATATTCTCAGAAGGATGACCAAGACGTTGATGCCATAAGTCAAACAAGGAAGAAGGTGAAGAGATGGAGACATGTTGAATAGAATCAGTGCCCACAAAGTAGTAAAGTCCGTCTTTCCTACTCCCCGTTCCAATCTGCGCCTTCATGGGGTCCTGAATGACACACATTGAATCATTAAATTGGACAACACATTGCAAATCATCACAAAGTTGAGAAACAGAAAGTAAATTGCAGCTCAAATTAGGAACAAAAAGAACATTCTTAAGAGTAACCGTGGATGATAAACAAACCGAACCAACCATGGTAGATAAAACCGTGGCACCATTGGGAAGACCAACGGGACAATCAAAAGGCTTGGTATCAAATAACCAAGACTGAACTCCCGTAACATGATGAGATGCACCTGTGTCAATAATCCATAATTTATCATCAAACTCACCATTCAAGCGGTTGGCCGCAACAGCATCATTACCAAACATGCCCGCTAAGGCTTTCCATTGGTCAGGAGTGAAGAGAGAATTGTTGGAGGAGCTGCTGCCCGGAACCACGTAAGAGGAGTCCGAGCCACTGACGCTACTGGTGGCAGCATGGGCGCGGGCTGAAACACGGCTACCACTGACCCCCTCTTTAGCCTTGTCGGGATACCCATGGAGATCATAACAATGAGCCACACCGTGACCCTTTTTCTTGCAGTGGCTGCAAGTGAGGTGAGCCCAACAAGAAGTGGATTCATGCCCAACTTTGTGGCACTTACCACAGACTGGCCGAGAAGACCCACGACCAGCCGAAGAGGAGGCTCGAACCGAGAAACCAACGACTTCAGGTACAGCAGATTTGTCAAGGGAGGGAACCTGAGAATTTCGAACCCGTTCATCTTAAATAGCAAGATGATAGGCTCGAGTTAAAGGGGGCAGCGGGTCTGTAGACAGAATATTACTACGTAATGGCGCATAGTAATCCGGATAAAGACCCATTAAGAATTCATGGAGTTTAGCGGTTTCTCTGCGTTGTAAATAAAGATCGAAAACAGTACATGAAGTAGAACAAGGACACACAATAGGAGGTTCAAGAATTGAAAGTTCTTCCCACAAAGAATTTATTTTGCCATAATATGTGGCAATGGACATGGTCTTAGTTTGTTCACAACGTGCAATGGAGGACTTAATTTGTTGAATTCTAGGACCATTAACAATAGAAAATCGTTGTTTAAGATGATCCCAAAGCCTACTAGCATCACTATATTTGGTTAAAGTACTCTTTACCTCGTAGGTGATCGTATTAGTAAGCCGAGAAACAAGCATGGCATGAATAGTGAGCCAATCCGAGGCGGTGCACGGGGTTCCGATTTGAGGATTGAACCATCAAGGAATCCAAATTTGCGGCGAGCAATCAAAGCGAGCCGAATATCCGCAGCCCAATCTGCATAATTATCGTGTGTGAGACGAGTTGGGGTGATGAAATCTCCGGGACGATCTTGAGGTCCAAGGAAAAACGGAGAAGAAGGTTCGATTTTTGTGGAAGAATTAGGAGGAGGCGTCTGATCGCCGGCCATGCTCGAAGGAGAAAAAAAACGAGATTTGTGTGGAAAATTTTTAACTCTCGCTCTTGATACCATGACAAAGTGATAAGAGGCACCAAAACAATCGCTAGGTTTTCTCATTGATCAGTGGGAATATATGTTACAAGAGTCCTCAAAGAGGAGGCAATCAAAAAGAATCATATCTTGCCTAAGAAGATAAGGAAACAAATAGACAAGAATATCTTAGTAACCGAGAATATCGTAACATAAGATCTATCTGCTACTTATAATAATCCATTTTTTAAACCAAAATCTCCAGCCATGTCTTCGCTTCTATTCATAAGCCTCGCTAGTGAGATTGGAGCGCCCACCAATGGTTTTATGACCCCTAGATTTCGCGGACGATCTCGCAATATACGGCATGGCTCGTACTCCATATTCCGAGCCTCATCCAAACGATGATATTAAGGTTTGCTCGGGCGAGTCCGTTATGTACATAAATTTATTTAGATGCATTTGTGCTTGCTTATAGTACGTTTTATATTTTAGATGTAGTCTGAAGTTTATATTGGGTAGTGTTTCCTCTTATAGGAATGATTCTTTACTCTTAAAGTCTTAACAAGCTACAATAGATCTAGTCAGCTGGTGGCGGTTTGATTGAGTCTAGATTATACCCAGTTATACCGAACTTCTATTTCCTTGGCTTTGATTGCTCAACGTGTTATATTAGCTTTTTTATGTACTTGTATGATGGCAATTTGTTGATTGATTTTAATATAGTTAGTTTATATGTGTTAATTTGTATTAAATAATGAATATAGGAAACGATGAGTGATACACCCAGATCAAAAAAATCAAAGGCAATGGGAAAACAACCCGATATTAGACAATGTTTCTTTGCGTTGTAAATTTTTTAATATTGAATATCTTTTGTCTTTTTTTGTGACCCCTCGATTTTGAAATCCTGGCTCCGCCACTGATCATTACAAGGTATTTTTATGGACAGGATATGGTGGTTGGCGGAACAGAGACTAGCTCAAACACAGTTGAACTTACAATGATCGAAATAATGAACCACCCCGAGGTGCTAAAAAGATCCAACAAGAGCTCGACACAGTAATTGGCTCGGACAACATAGTAGAGGAGCATCACATCTATAAACTCCCTTACTTACAAGTCGTCATGAAAGAAGCACTCCGCTTACACCCCGTATTACCCCTGCTAGTCCCTCATTGTCCGAGTGAGTCCCGTGTTGTAGGAGGCTACACCATCCCCGAAGGTGCTCGTGTGTTCATCAACGTATGGGCTATCCATCGAGACCCTTCCGTGTGGACCGACCCATCGAAGTTTGATCCGGAAAGGTTCCTGGATGCTAAGTTTGATTTTAACGGGAACAACTTCAACTATATCCCCTTTGGTTCAGGTAGAAGGATTTGCGCTGGAATTGGATTGGCTGAGAGGATGGTGTTGTTTATAATGGCTTCATTGTTACATTCCTTTAATTGGAAGTTGCCTGAGGGAGAAGAATTAAATCTTGAGGAGAAATTTGGCATTGTGTTGAGCAAGAGGACTCCCCTTGTGTTAATTCCTGAGTGCAGGCTATCTAATTCTAGTTTGTTTATATAACTTACTTCTTGGTTGTTCTTCCGCTATTTTCCTGAGATAAGTGCAGGTTATCTTACTTATCTACAATACTTTGTATGAACTTGGTCTTTTTATGCACATACATTACCATCATGCCTGGTACAAGACTAAGATCTCATGAAGCAAGAATGTACCAGATGGTCTATGCATTAATGCATATAGGCTTACTAGTGTGAGGAATCAGGAAGTGTTCTGGCCAGTGATACAAGGGACGCGGGACCGATCTGCGATCTGAATCGCTCGTCCCCAATCACGGAACAAACGAGACTCAGGTCGCTTCCGTTCGCGAATCATATCGCCTGAGGCGACGTCCCTGATTTCAGCGCAAGAAAGTGGGGAAAAGAGAGTGGACGCAACATACATGTAAACCCTAGATTTGAAAATTGACCTAGAAATAGACGATTTTATTTCTTGAGATATTGGGGCTTTTACTCGGGAGGGTGAGTCGTTTACAATGGTCGAAATTTCGTCATCATTCGTCATCTTACCGGCCACTTCTCCGGTGACGGTAGAGGAGAAAGTGGATGGAGGTTGCTGCGTGCTCTGCTCTGGAAAGATGGTGAAGATCTTTTTTTTATCTAATAATTTAATGTGGGGGACTGGGGGTGGGAAACGTGAAAGGAGGGGGGGGGGGAGAGTTTAAAGAACTACGTGAGTTCTAATATTTACACCTTTTTCTTTTTTCCTTTTTTTTACACCACATGCTGCCTTTTTCTTCTTTTTTTTTAGGGGATTTACACCTTTTTTTTAGTCAAACACATTAGTACTATGGACTATGGTAGTATGGTGAACCTTTTTAATAAATATTTATATTATTATTATTTTAATTATATTTTGATAGGATTACTAAGAGTTCTAATATTTTAAATTTTATTGAAAATAATCAGTAAAAAAATGACCCAACCTTCCCGATTCACCCAAGGTAGCGTTTCTAGCCTGTCAATCAGGTCGGGTTGGGTCGGGTTCGTGTTCGGGTCAAGTAAAATCGGGTTGAATACCCCTAACCTGAACCTGATCTGTTTTAATTTTCGGGTCAAGATCATCAACCCTAACCTGATCTGAAAATTATCGGGTCAACCTGACCTGATCTGTTTAACCTGATTTTTTTACGGGTCAACTTAAACCCGTTTGACCTCGCTTTTTGAGTTGACCCGAATCCATTAACCCATATAACCTGATTTTTTTGCACCATTTCTTTGAATATTGCTGATCTTTTAAGTTTTAATATACATCATACCAAAGATAAACAAGTATCTCTTGGAAAAAATATACATAAAACTTGAAAAAAATTCATAATATTGATACAAGCAAACATAGAAATAATAGAAAAGATTACAGAATTTTAAATACAAAAAAATAAAAGCATAAGTTAAAAAAATATAGAAATTAAGACTTCTTGCAAAATACAGAAAATTACAATATAAAATCAAAAGAAAGTAAAGAAGTAGCATAAAAGAATGAATACACAAGAAAACTAGATCTAAAACAAAGCCAATCTAAACATCCTTAAAAGTACGAAGTAAAGAGGAGATAACTATGGTTGATTGAAGTAAATGAAACACGAGAAGCTTCTTGAAGAGCAATATGAAATGCAGCAAGCTTGTTGATGTAATCTGAAGACCAGCGAAAATGATAGAGCAGACTAATAAGAAGAAGCGAAAAAGAGGGAGTGAGAGAAGAGGACATATGAAGAAGAAGAGTATCCACCGATGAAACAGAGAACGACTGAGAAGAAGAGGACCAAAGAGGAGAGAGAAAATTTGAGAGAGTGACTGCGTGAGATTGAAATGAGAAGAATTAGGGTTTTGATGTTAGGTTAGTTTACTTATATCATATAAGTGAGAAGATTTGGGCCGGTGTTGTTGTAGCATAAAATCTACGGTTCCGCTTACGGCACTTGGGCTCATCTGAGCCGTACATGTGTCCCCCCTGATGAATAGAGGAAGAAGATCTACCCTTTGGGCTAGGCTCAGTTTGGTTAAAAGGTTACTTTTCTGGCCCAAAAGGAAGTCAGAGGCCAGCCCTGTGAGGTGGCTGCATGAGAGTGGTTGATAAACCCTCCCAAATCATGGCCTGCCACGTGTCATGATCTGATTCTTCAGCCAATCAGAAGCCACTATTCTAGGTCAGATTTTAAGATTAGCTGTCATCTTGCTATCACTATAAATACCCCTGAAATCAGGAGAAAGATCATTCAATTCAAACAGTGCAAAGTTACTCTGAAAAACTACTCTCTCACTTTCTCTCTCTAGAATTACTTTTCTCTTACAAACACCTGATATCTGACTTAAGCTTCGGAGGGGGAACCACCACCCAAACCTCCAGGGTGGGTCCCTTTTTGCAGGTTCGGGAACGAAGCTCAGGCTTGGACTTGGTTGATTCAGACATTGTTGCACAAGTCTCCAAAGAAGAACATCTAAGGGATACTAGTTTACTTGCTCGACAAGAAAGCACCATCTGTAGCTTACTTGTTGGACAAGTAGACGAAACATTTGGCGCCGTCTGTGGGGAGACGCAACGATGACTGATTGTCAGTCGTCCAACATTGCTAGGAATCGAAGCCTTCAAGTTAATGTCGAGGATACGGTGGAGCACGAAAGACCACCTCGAGGAAGAGATAGACCTCCATCCATCGTCAATGTTCCTGGACCAAGCCAGCAACCGGTCATCCAGGTGAATCTAGATCGTCCAGTGGACGCGCGCCCACTCGGAGAATGTTCGAATGACTTTCAGACTAAGATGGCAGCGGTCGTCCAGGAACAGATTAAAAGCAATATGCTGTTTTTTCATCACAACTCGGAGCCAGCTGCTAACAATCCACTTCCTCCTAGGGGACGTTCGCAAGTAGATCGACCAGGCCCTAGTCGACTTGTTCGTCAGGAACTCTCTAGGAGGACATCAAGAGGAAAGCAGCCAGAGGATAATGATCAGAGAAGAAAGATGGACTGGAACCTGGTGGTGAGGACCCAGGACCATGTTCGTCCAAGCGGGCACCGAATGGAAACAGATGCCAGAGAATATCTAGAGGCAAAGAAAGCTGCTGCATTACAACGATCAGCGACAGGATCTACACCATACCTGAGAGACCCTCCTTTGAGGTTGTCGTCCAGAGGGGAGGGACGAAGTTTAAGTCACTCTCTTGTTCATCCACGACAGGAGAAGACGATGGCTCAGCCCATGGTCTATACGCGTCCAGTGCCTGCAAACACGTCGTCTGATCCGGTGTTAAGGGAATATCGTAAGGAGTACATACCCATTGAGGGACAGATGGGAGCCCTCCGGATTAATTGGCCTACCCCATTCTCGGCCAGGATCATGGAGGCGCCCCCCTTCCCAAAGGTAAAACTCCCAACCATTGAGCCTTTTGATGGAACAACTGATCCTGATGATCATCTGTCTGCGTACAAGCATCAGATGTACGTCCAAGGAGTGGACGATGCTACTTGGTGTAAGAATTTCCCGGCTACCTTGAAGGGAGTAGCTCAGAAGTGGTTCAATAATCTCCCCCCCAATTCAGTCAACAATTTTACCGAACTCAGTTTCCTATTTACTAGTCACTTTGTTGCCAACAAGCAAGAACAAAAAACAAGCATGCACCTAGGCAAGGTCGTCCAGGGACCGAAGGAGGCTCTTAGAAGTTTCGTTAAGAGATTCAACCTAGAAGCCCTTCAGATCCAAGATCTTAATGCTGGAGTGGCCTTTGACGCCTTCATTAGGGGTCTAAGGCCAGGAAGCTTTAAGTTTGATCTTGTTAAAAAGAAAATCTCCACTCTTGCCGAAGCCTTAAGGGAAGCTGAAGCGTTTATTCACGCTACCGAAGTGTGTGCTGAGGCAAAGCATCCCGAGTCTAAGAAGCCTGAAGAGGTTGCTCAGCCAAGGAAGAGCAACCCCAAGAAGGCCGAGACTTGGGCTATAACCTCCACCACCACTTCGTCCAGAAGGAGCAAGAGAAAAGAGGCTGAGCCATCCTCATGCAATCCTATTGAATTTAACAAGGACCAATACTCCATTCTCATGGAGATTAAGGATCAATATGAGTTGAAGGCCCCAGCTGAGATGAAAACCCCTTATAGAAATAGGGATAAGAGCAAGTATTGCCACTTCCACAAGGATTGCGGTCACGAAACCAATGAATGTAAGCACCTTAAGAAGGCTTTGGAGGAGTTAGCTCGAAAAGAAAAGATGAAATCCTATTTGTCCCAAGGGGGAAGGAAGTTTCAGAGGAAAGATGATAGGCAGGCTAAAAAGAAAGATAGTGAAAGCACCGACGAAGATGTTGTTCTGGTAATATCAGGAGGATTTGCAGCAGGAGGACCAACAAATAGGGGTCACAAAAACTACCTTAGGGAACTCGGCCAAGTCTTGCTAGCTGATCAGACGAAGGCCGAGCCTTTCCCGAAAGTGGAAGTTAGTGAGCAAGATCGGGGCAAAGTGAGGACCCCCCATGATGATCCTTTGGTTGTGGAAATGAAGATAGCAAACTTGAGAGTCAGAAGAATATTGATTGACACCGGAAGCTCGACGGACATCATTAGTGCTGATTGTTTGTCCAGGTTGAGGTTTGACGAAAGGAACTTGGTTCCCGTCCACCATCCCATCATAGGGTTTGGGGGAGGAGTCATCCATCCCATGGGAACGGTCACGTTGCCCGTCCGAGTTGGTGAGAAGGAAGCCTCAAGAACTCTGTTTATCAAGTTCTTGGTGGTCCGAGATTTGACAGCCTACAATGTCATTCTTGGACGACCAACTCTGAATCATGTCAAAGCGGTAATAGTAACTCACCTGATGTTGATGAAGTATGAGTGTGATGACGGCAAGATTGGCTCCTTGTATGGAGACCAGCAGGCGGCTAGGGAATGTTACCTAACTACTCTGAAACCATCATCATGGAAGGCAGATAAGCAAGACCAGACGAAGGTCGCTGGCGAAAGGAAAACGTCCGAGATTGTGAAGGACCCCGTTTCGATAGTCCGAGAAGTGCGAAGCGGAACTTTTCGTCTCCAAGGCATGGATGGACGACCAATATAGCGCACCTGGAACTCAGACACATTGAAAAAAGTACAACGTCTGACTCAGTCAATCGGCAAGAAATCTACAGTAAGTCTGTAATGCCAAACAAGTGCCACGGCACAAAAAAGAGAAAAGAATTGTATACATGTATCTTGACACTTAGTCAAGCAAAATTCATATAATACAATTCCTACTTTCTCCCTATATTGTTCCTTTATTTTTTACTAAGTTGTTCACTTTAGGGCATCTTGACCACCCGGTTGGTCTAGTGGCCTAAAAGTGACATTAACTTAGACAAAATTACAAAGAACATCAAAACGTTCAAAGTAAAGGATAAACAATGGACATCATAACGGAAAATAACCATTTCTCTGACACACATTGCTTCCTCAAAGAGACCGGCCAAGGTGTAATAAACCTAAAAGGTATATCGCACATATGGTTAATTAAATAATGGCAGTCTCTAGTAAGAGAAACGTCATGGTCCCTAAAAGGAAGCCGACTTGAAATAAGCAAGCCTTAGTAAGGGAATCTTACTTTCAAATGCAAGGTCAGCTAAGTAGAAAAGGCTCTAGTAAGGGTTCACTACTTCGAGACGAGTGTGGTTTCCTCAAGGAAGCCGGCCAAAACATGGTTCATCCATAAAAAGCAATATATAAATTGCCTACAAGTATTTAAGCTCGTCCTAAACGAAAGAGTTTATGTTGGCTCGGCCAATGTTGGCCTCTCTCCTTCTTGGTGCAAAGCTCGTCCAGAACACAAGGATGAACTAAGCCCAAGAAGGGGGGATACAACTAAAACCTTCGAACTTTTAGGACTAGTCAAGTTTGAGGGACGAACCACAATTATACTTAGCTTCTTTGAGAGTCTGAAGATCGTCCAAAGGCAAGGATGAGACTCACCCTTTCCTTAACTAAGCAAGGTGGTCGTCCAAATCATGGACGCTTTCCTTCTTCGAGCTCTCCTCGTCCAGGGAAAGGTACTCGTCCAAAGACTCTAGAAGACTCCCAGACGAGAATGGTCCCAAGAAGGTAGCCGTCCAAATCATGGACGCTTTCCTTCTTCGAGCCATCCTCGTCCTGGGAAAGGTACTCGTCCAAAGACTCTAGAAGACTCCCAGACGAGAATGGTCCCAAGAAGGTGGCCGTCCAAATCATGGACGCTTTCCTTCTTCGAGCCATCCTCGTCCAGGGAAAGGTACTCGTCCAAAGACTACAAAAGACTCCCAGACGAGAATAGTCCTAAGAAGGTGGCCGTCCAAATCATGGACGCTTTCCTTCTTCGAGCCATCCTCGTCCGGGGAAAGGTACTCGTCCAAAGGATACTCGGCCCGGAGGCATAAGAAGGTGCCCGTCCAAGCATGGATGTTTTCCTTCTTCATGTTACCCTCGTCCAAGAAAAGTGGTAACCACTTAGACGAGTACAAAGGATACTCGTCCAGAGGCATAAGAAGGTGCCCGTCCAAGCATGGATGTTTTCCTTCTTCATGTTACCCTCGTCCAAGAAAAGTGGTAACCACTTAGACGAGTACAAAGGATACTCGTCCAGAGGCATAAGAAGGTGTCCGTCCAAGCAAGGATGTTCTCCTTCTTCAAGTTACTCTCGTCCAAGAAAAGGGGCAACCACTTGGACTAGTCAAAAGGATACTCGTCCAGAGGCATTAAAAACCCTCAGACGAGAATAACCCAAAGAAGGTGCCCGTCCAAGCAAGAACTTTTAGGACTAGTCAAGTTTGAGGGACGAGCCACAATTATACTTAGCTTCTTTGAGAGTCTGAAGATCGTCCAAAGGCAAGGATGAGACTCACCCTTTCCTTCACTAAGCAAGGTGGCCGTCCAAATCATGGACGCTTTCCTTCTTCGAGCTCTCCTCGTCCAGGGAAAGGTACTCGTCCAAAGACTCTAGAAGACTCCCAGACGAGAATGGTCCCAAGAAGGTAGCCGTCCAAATCATGGACGCTTTCCTTCTTCGAGCTCTCCTCGTCCAGGGAAAGGTACTCGTCCAAAGACTCTAGAAGACTTCCAGACGAGAATGGTCCCATGAAGGTGGCCGTCCAAATCATGGACGCTTTCCTTCTTCGAGCCATCCTCGTCCAGGGAAAGGTACTCGTCCAAAGACTCTAGAAGACTCCCAGACGAGAATAGTCCCAAGAAGGTGGTCGTCCAAATCATGGACGCTTTCCTTCTTCGAGCCATCCTCGTCCGGTGGAAAGGTACTCGTCCAAAGACTACAGAAGACTCCCAGACGAGAATAGTCCCAAGAAGGTGGCCGTCCAAATCATGGACGCTTTCCTTCTTCGAGCCATCCTCGTCCAGGGAAAGGTACTCGTCCAAAGACTCTAGAAGACTCCCAGACGAGAATGGTCCCAAGAAGGTGGCCGTCCAAATCATGGACGCTTTCCTTCTTCGAGCCATCCTCGTCCAGGGAAAGGTACTCGTCCAAAGACTACAGAAGATTCCCAGACGAGAATAGTCCCAAGAAGGTGGCCGTCCAAATCATGGACGCTTTCCTTCTTCGAGCCATCCTCGTCCAGGGAAAGGTACTCGTCCAAAGTCTCTAGAAGACTCCCAGACGAGAATGGTCCCACGAAGGTGGCCGTCCAAATCATGGACGCTTTCCTTCTTCGAGCCATCCTCGTCCAGGGAAAGGTACTAGTCCAAAGGATACTCGTCCAGAGGCATAAGAAGGTGCCCGTCCAAGCAAGGACGTTCTCCTTCTTCAAGTTACCCTCGTCCAAGAAAAGTGGTAACCACTTAAGACAAGTCCAAAGGATACTCGTCCAGAGGCATAAGAAGGTGCCCGTCCAAGCAAGGACGTTCTCCTTCTTCAAGTTACCCTCGTCCAAGAAAAGGGGCAACCACTTGGACTAGTAAAAAAGATACACGTCCAGAGGCATTAAAAACCCTCAGACGAGAATAACCCAAAGAAGGTGCCCGTCCAAGCCAGGACGTTTTCCTTCTTCAAGTTACCCTCGTCCAAGAAAATTGGGCAACGACTTGGACGAGTCTCAAGGTACTCATCGAAAAGCATTCGGCTTCTCAGACGAGAATGGCCCAAAGAAAGTGACCGTCCAGGAATGACGCCTTCCTTCTTCCGGTGATTCTCGTCCAAAGAAAGTGTTTCATTATCTTAGACGAGAATATCCCTAAGGTGGACATCCATACTTGGACGTTTTCCTTCTTCGGGTGATTCTCGCCCAAGGGATATATGCAAAAAAAAAAAAAAAAAAAAAAAAAAAAAATATAAATAAAAAAAAAAATCCTGCTCAGAAATGACCGAAGAAAAGAAGGTAACGGTCGGTTATGACCGGTAAAATCCTGAAAAAGGTGCGTCCTTTCATTCATTTCAACTAAAGCTACCTTGGGTTAAAAAGTCTTAACCGTCAGATGGGCCTAATGAAGCTACCTTGGGTAAAAGGGCCTTAACCGTCGATGGGCCAACAAGAAAAACCCTTTTAGGGGCAAATGTTGTAGCATAAAATCTACGGTTCCGCTACGGCACTTGGGCTCATCTCGAGCCGTACATGTGTCCCCCCGATGAATAGAGGGAAGAAGATCTACCCTTTGGGCTAGGCTCGGCTTGGTTAAAAGGTTACTTTTCCGGCCCAAAAGGAAGTCGAGGCCGCCCCGCGAGGTGGCCGCTGATGAGAGTGGTTGATAAACCCTCCCAAATCATGGCTCGCCACGTGTCATGATCTCGATTCTTCACCAATCGAAGCCACTATTCTAGGTCGATTTTAAGATTAGTTGTCATCTTGCTATCACTATAAATACCCGAAATCGGGAGAAAGATCATTCAATTCAAACAAAGGCAAAGTTACTCTGAAAAACTACTCTCTCACTTTCTCTCTCTAGAATTACTTTTCTCTTACAAACACCTGATATCTGACTTAAGCTTCGGAGGGGGAACCACCACCCAAACCTCCAGGGTGGGTCCCTTTTTGCAGGTTCGGGAACGAAGCTCAGGCTTGGACTTGGTTGATTCAGACATTGTTGCACAAGTCTCCAAAGAAGAACATCTAAGGGATACTAGTTTACTTGCTCGACAAGAAAGCACCATCTGTAGCTTACTTGTTGGACAAGGGACAAAACAGGTGTGGTTAAGCCCAACTTATAGCATCTCCCATTTGAAAAAATGTGGTTAACCCATTTTAAAAAATCAGGTTAAGTGGGTCATTTTCAGGTTGAAAATTTCAACCTTAACCTAACCCATTTATCTTTCAGGTCGGGTTCGTGTCAACCCATTTAACTAATCAGGTTGAAAAGCTCAACCCAAACCCGCTATTTTCAGGTCGGGTTCGGGTTGGGTTATCAGGTTGGGTCAGGTTTTGCCAGGCCTAAGCGTTTCCCGTACCCGTTTCCGTACCACGTTTCGCATCGACTCTCGTTCCTTGTATCATTTGTTCTGGCATTAGTTTCTAAATCTGTTGTTATATGGTTACATCTAGATATAAAATATGGAATTATTATGCATGTTTATTAGTGTATGATGTTGTCCATAGAATAATTTTTTTTTTGACGGGGTCCATAGAATAATAATATTCATATTATTACGTGTATATGCTAAATTAAACTATAACTTATGGAATGTATAATACACGTTTCCCTATTCAAATCAACCAACAATATCCCTGATAAAATATACGTTTCTCAAATATGCTTTGTTGATTTTTGCTGCTCTTGTTCAATGCATTATATATTAAGCGTCCATTTTTCTCAATGTAATGCGGTTTAAGGTTTTGATGTAATTAATCAAGTCGATTAACCCTGGTAACAAGTTAAACTTATGATATTATTAATTCGGGGTTCACTTTTGTTGAATTTGAATTAACAAGTACTTATTTCAATTGACTGTTTCTATACAATAGCCGATAATCATTTTTATTAAGATAAGATCAAGTGTTAATCAATAGAATTACTTAAATAAAGTCAAAAAATTTCTCTATTGTAAATTAATATAAAAATATAACATACATTTATATCCCACTTGACAAACATTATTTCTAAAAAAAGACATTGAAAGTGAGTTTTTCAAGCGCCAAACATTCTCCATCTCTCCATGCCTATTTATTCAGTATCATACAATTTATATGCCTCCGTTTTTTTAAACTTGTAACGTTTTGACTTTCACGCTTGCCAATATAACTTTGACCATTAATATCTCTAATTATATATGAGTGCATCTTGGGTGTAATATGTTACACCATAACTTATTGTGTAACATGCATAATGACATAGACTCCAATAAGAATGACATGGACTATACATATAATGACATGAAATATCATGTCATTATGTCAAAAAGTGGCGGTTTGTGGGTTGTTATACCATAAATTATGGTGTAAAAGTTACACCTAAGAATTTGTGATTATGTATTTGTGAAAATCACTAAAAAGTTGAAATCTTGTAAATATATATTGAGATAAATCTAACAACACCTTACATATTAAAATTTGTATTTTATATTATTCACAAACTTCCAGTCAAAGTAAGTGCATGAATAATGCAAAAATCTCAAAACGTTGCGAGTGAAAAAGTACTTCATTCGTTCCTAAATAAGTGTTAAATTGAGTAAATTGACGGTGTTCATCAACTAACTTAAACTCTATTTTCTCGTAATTATATATTGAAAAAAATATAATCAAGTGAGATCTTGTAAAATTTGTCTCAATATATACTTTCAAAATATCAATTTTTTTTTTACAATTTTTACTTGTGCGCAATTTGAGTTATATGAAAAGTGACTGTAACACTTAGGCTCTGTTCTTTTGGACTGAATAAGTCTGAACTGAACTGAACTGAACTGAACTGAATAAGTCTGAACTGAACTGAACTGAAATGAATAAGTCTCGAACCGAATCAATTGAACCGGTCCACGAACCGAACCGATCCGAATCGAATCGAACCGATTCGAACCGAGTATTATTAATAATTACAAGTAGAGTAATATTTTTATCATTATTGATAATGATAATAATTAATAATATTAATGATAATGATAATAATAATAATAATATTAATACTAATACTAATAATATGCATAACAATAATATTCTTATGAATTGAGTAATATTAATAATAACAAGTAGAATAATAACGATATGAAGTAATAATATTATTAATATAATATTTTTCTCCAAGATTGTTATTCGCAAAGTCAATATATACAAAACCATAAGATGTTTCACGCCTAATACCGTAGAATAAGAATAATAAGATGCATGACTCCTAATTCTAAGCAACAGAATATAAAATAATATAATATAATATAATATAATATAATATAATATAATATAATATAATATAATATAATATAATATAATATAATATAATATAATAATAATAATAATAATAATAATAATAATAATAATAATAATAATAATAATAATAAAATAACAATAATAAAAAATAAAAATAAAAAAATAATAAGAATAAGAATATAATAAAAATAATAATAGTAATAATAATAACAATAATAACAAAAATAATAATAACAATAACAATAATAATAATAATAATAATAATAATAATAATAATAATGATAATAATAAGAATATAATAATAATAATAATAATAATAGTAATAATAATAATAATAATAATAATAATAATAATAATAATAATAATAATAATAATAATAATAAAATTAATAAGTTGTAATCGAATCGAACCGAATAAGATAAACCGAATCGAATCAATCGAACTGACCCGATCCGATTCGAATCGAATCGATCCGATCCGATTCGAACCGATTCGATCCGATTCGAACCGAACTAAATTTCCATTTATTCAGTCCAAAAGAACAGAGCCTTACTTATTTAAGAACGCTTATTTAGAGACGGAGTAACGAGTAACAGAATCCTTGATATTTTATAAATGGCATTGTTGTTTGTTTCTGTTTCCATTATTATTTCCTATTAAATTCCATTTTGCCAAGGCATTAATGATTAAATCACATCCACTCCATCCTTTAGAAGTCTAGCATAGATTTGGTAACCATGGTGTCAGAATTCTGGATAATTCCACTTTTAACCCTCCTCACCATATCATGGGCTATCTATCTCTTTACCAGAAACCCAAACAACCGACAACCACCATACCCACCAGGCCCATTGGGCCTCCCAATACTCGGAAACCTCCTCTCTTTAGACCCAGAACTCCACACCTATTTCACCAACTTAGCCCAAACCCACGGCCCAATCTTCTCTCTTCGGCTCGGAACCCGGCTCGGCGTGGTCATCTCCTCACCGGCTCAAGCCAAAGAAGTACTCAGAGACCATGACGTCATCTTTGCTAACCGTGACGTACCCGCCGCCGGAAAAATCGCCACGTACGGCGGCGCCGACATAGTGTGGTCCCCATACGGTGCCACGTGGAGGCTGCTGAGAAAAGTATGTGTCAGAGAATTACTCAGCCCCGCCACGTTGGAAGAAGTGTACGGTCTCCGTCGCCGGGAAATCCGGCGCATGATCCGGGGACTGTCGGAGAAAGTGGGGACAACGACGGTCAATGTCGGTGAAGAGGTGTTTTCGGTGGTGATGAGGGTGGTGACAGGGATGTTGTGGGGTGGGACCGTTGTAGAGGACGAGGAGAGAAAAATATAGGGTCGGAGTTACGGGCCGTGATCAAGGAGTTTACCGGGTTGTTGGGTATGCCGAATATATCGGACTTTTTTTCCGGGTTTGGAGCGGATCGATTTGCAGGGGATAGTGAAGAGGATGAGGAGGTGTGCTAAATTGTTGGATGGAATTTTTGATAAGGTTATTGATCAAAGGTTGAGGATTGATGAGAATGGAAGGAGGAGAGAGAAGGATTTTTTGGAGGTTTTGTTGCAAATGGAGGAGGATTATGAGGGTGAAGGTAATGATGATAAGGTGTCATTTTCCATCACCCATCTCAAAGCTTTGCTCATGGTATAATTCTTCCCTTTTTTTACTCCTCATTTTTCTACATTGTGTTACATTAGTTCTATACTATTATGCATGTATGGCTCTAGATTGTGTTACATTTAGGAGGCGTTTGGTTTGAGTTTTCAGGATAGGTTGAGGGAATCAAGTAAGCTGATTCCTTTACTTGTTTGTTTGGTCCATTCAATCATTCCCTTTACCCCTTGGGGCGGCGGAGGAGGAAGTGGAATTTCATAGTAAGAGGGTGGTGGTGGTTTTAGGGGAATAGTTGTGGTGGTGGGAATGTTAGAGTTTCCTTTGATATATATTTAACAAACAACTAAGAAAAATCAAAGGGTAAAACCTTTACATTCTCCTTGCAACCTTTTCTGAAACACTTTCCCTTTAATTCAATACAAGACAAAACAAGTAGGAGCAGATTTTCTTTTTCTTGGTGTATAGGGGTGGACGGGTGGTGATGTAGACGGGATTTGGTCTCTCATCTTAGGTATGATCCCAGAGGACTTTACCAGCTAGCTGACATTTACAATTCCGGATGAATTGATTGAAACATTGTAAAGAAAATTGCTAAAGAAAACAGCCATATGATATGTGGACAGGTCTTATTTGAATAGGAAATCTTAATTGATAAAGATGCAGATTAACATTTCGGGATATGATTTGTCTCCTGCTATGAATCTATGATTTACATTGTTTAAACATTTTGTTTAGACTACACAAAATAGTCTAAACATGAGTGTTAAAAGTCAAACTAAAGCTTGAAATGTCGTGGGTAGGGGTGTAAGTGGATTGGGTTTGGATTGACTTGCCAAATCCAAATCCAGTCCAAAGTTTTTTTGACTCGAGAAATTGAGTCCAAGTCCGATCCAAATATTTTTTGAGTCGGTCCGGTCAATCCGATAATTTTTTCTCGAGTCCGAATCCATTCGGTCAGATCCGATTATTAGTATTAATTTTTTCCCCGATTCAAATTCAATGATCCACAACGTTTTCTCATAACTGAATTTGGAAATTAAGCTCATTATATCTATTCCATAAAATAAGTCACATACATTTTTTATATTACATATATAAATATTACATATATATACATTATATAAATAAATATTAAATATATATTATGTATAAAAATATTTTTGACTGAATTTGGACTTATTGGACTCCAAGGGGTGAGTCCAAATCCAAGTCAAAATATTTGGACTCGAAAATTTGAGTCCGAGTCCACCAAAAATTTAAGTCGGTCAGTCAGCAAGTTTGGACGGACTGAGTTGGACTCTGGACTTTTCGCAGTCCGCTTACACCCCTAGTCGTGGGGAGCTTTACTCCCATAGAAATTTCTAGAAAGTTGAATTTTGGGTGTATGGATGTGAACTTTGTACAGTAGTTCTGTCATGTAATGTAATGTCATGTAATCCATCGAGACCCTTCAATATGGACCGATCCATTAAATTTTGTTCCTGAAAGGTTTCTGAATTCTAAATTTGACTTCAGTGGGAACGATTTCAGTTACTTTCCCTTTGGCTCGGGTAGAAGGATTTGTGCAGGAATAGCAATGGCTGAGAGGATGGTACTGTTTTCACTAGCCTCCCTATTACATTCTTTTGATTGGAAATTGCCTGAGGGAGAAGCATTAGATCTTGAGGAGAAGTTTGGAATTGTCCTGAGCAAGAAAACGCCTCTCACAGTAATTCCGGAGTGTAGGTTATCTAGTCCAGCTCTGTATGAATGAGTAAGCTCTACTCATTATTCTGTTCTTCTGTTGGTTATTTTAAGCTTCAGAGATTCGCTGCTCATCATATAATTGTTAAATTTAAAAAAAAAAAACACTTTGTGAACGGTTGTATCTCAAAAGTTAATTGTGTAATTGTGTAATTTTATCATTTTTATCCACTATAAACTATGCCTACGGCACTGTGTGCTTATAAAGAAGATTTCCCTATGATTATCAAAGATATTTACGTCTTCCGTTTCTTTAGGGAATGTATACACTTCTTCTTTGTGCACCTCAGTTTGTGTTTGCCTCCTTTTTTTTCATCGTCTCTTTGATGACAGTGGCATGATTGCATGAAGCAACATCCTGAAGGCATTTATCAGTATGAGTGCTAAGCAGTGTTTCTCACATCTTTATGCCTTGGAATTAGGATGCTCTTCATTAGTCTGTTAACATAACTTGATAATGAAATGATTAATACTCAGACCATTAAGATTTTATAGCTAAACTAAGCACCTTTGCATTGTAGAAATTTGACCATGTTCCCAATCAAGTGGCATATATAAGAAACTCTCATCCTGGAGCTGTATGTCTCTCATTTTCTTTCTTCATTTGAACTCAGAGAGAGCGAGAGAGAGGAGGGAGAGGGAGGGAGGGAGAGAGAGGAGGGAGAGGTGTAGAGAAGGTGGAGTAATAAGTTCCTCTATGTTCGTCTGCTGTTTATGGAACAATTCTGGCACTTGAACCAGATTCTAGTGCGATCCCCTCCAAAGTCCAAAGAGAAGATTATGCATGCTGAACATTGATCAAAGGGGCCTGATTAATATTTTTATTTTCATTCGAAGCATGTTTGAGGCCTGAGGGACATAAGCTAGGAGCTATATTACCCGTACTAGAGTAATTGTGTCATACCCGGGTATGTCTCAAATTTGACGAATTTCCATGTTTCTGGTCCAAAATGAATTGTCAAGTGTCCATACCATTGTCGTATCATCCTGAATTCGACATGGGTAGTTGAGGTGAAACCAAAAGTACGAGTAATTACGCTAGGAGAAATTGTAAATATACATATAGGATTGGATCAAACTGTCTACTCTGAGGGATAAATCCTTTTTCGTTTCCTCGTGTGTTAGTCCAAGAATATGTGTTTAAGTCTATTTGCAAACTAGGGTCAATGTCCTGATAAATCCTTAATCTTTCTTGCCCCCATATTTCTTTCCAATAGGGAGGGTATTTTGCTCCCCACATATTTTTACAGACAAAGTTACCACTTTGCTGTTTGTTCTTGAAACAAGTTCAAGAAAGAAGAGGGAGAGAGAAAGAAAAAGAATGTGATGCAATTGTGGATTTTTCCAAGATAATTGTATTGTTCTTGTCAGGGAAAAAAAACGCGGTCGCGGTCGCGGGAACGGTCGCGTTGTCGCGGGAACGGCTTGTAACGGGGAATAGAACGTTTCGCGGCTACGCGGCGTGAATTTTTTAAAAAATTCACATTAATACGTTCTAACCTTATTTGCATTGTTTTAGTTATTAAGCATTATTACAACATAATATAACCAAATCTATCGGGAATATCATGTTTCATCAACTATATAATTAAATCATCAAATATTTTTGGCCAATGTTTGAAAAGAGCGGATGTAACGAGGAATAAAAACGTTCTAACGCTGGCGAAGTTCGCGTTACGGAACGGACAACGCAGTGCAGAAGTATGTGATTTTTATTATGGCGTTCCGTAACGGGATTTCGCGGAACGGCAAATCCAAAATCCGTTACAGAACGGCCGTTCTGTAACGGAACGGGAGAGTTTTAATTCCATTGTTGCTTTTCTTGCTTAAATTAAAGTGTCTATATCTGTCAGTCACAGATGTATTATGCTAGCCGAGAAATTCACTTTGATTGACAGATCATCTAACTCAGACTGCCTCTGTGTCGATAACACGATCAACAGACCGTGGTGGTTCAGCTACACCAGACGAAGGCACTTATCTCAATTCTCAGGTATAATTACTCATCTCTTTTTCCCCATGTTCTTTTTAATGTTTAAAGTGCGGCATCTCAGCCAAGCAATTAGACTTTAGAGGACCATAGTAATTTCATATTATCTGAGTGTTGTCTTCCTTAGTCATATTAAGTCAGTTTGGCCTGTTATTAGATACCTGTCACTCATGCCTTACTTTCTGAGTTGCTTGGTTATCTGGTGGGTCTGGTTGACTGATGTACTTGGTTTGGACTATTATCTCAGATTTCTTTTCCACATTGTCTGTCAAAGTGTAATCAGGGCAACCTCAAAGAGATGTGATCTTTGTGGTCCTAAAAGGTAGTATTTTCAAGTAGATCCAATCTTGTTTTTGGCTTCAAGTTTGATTTTGATTGCCATTTTCCCAGTAAGGAGGGTATTCTTGCTCCCCACAAATTTCCCTGAAAAATCTACAACTTTGCTGTTTGTTTACTCTGTTATGTTGTTCTCTTTTGTCATTGCCGTCCATGAATAGGATCTTGCTTGATGAGGTTTGATTTTGTTGGTGGTTTTCCCTAAAGACGGTATTCGCCCCTCCGTGCTAGTCTTGATTCTATGTAGCCTAACTTATCCCAACATCAACAACAACAAAGCCTTAGCCCCACTTGTACAAAATCCATATGTAGGCCCATATCATAACTCATATACCAAGTCTTTACTATTTGACACAACTCCTTCCGATTCTTCCAATGTGAGACAATGGCATAAGGACTTACCATTAAGTTGGAAATAACTCCAAACATCTTGTTCTCTTGTTTAACAATGGTTTAGCTCCATTTTATTCCTTTTCTATTAAAAGCCTAGAAGGTATGTACAATGAATATCCATTTGTACAGCAAACTCCTTATCTAGCATTGATTAACTAAGGAGCACTGAAATAATTGATAACAGGAAAAGCGGGCGGAACGGGGCAACACAAGCCTATTAGAATCCCACACTCTAGAAGTACTCTTCTCCAAGTGCCTTAGCTTGAACTACTATATGTTTTAGGGTATAGTAAGTTTATGGCTAAATAAAGTAAGATGCTATGTAGCCAAACTCCACTGGGTTGACGCATCACTGTTTGGGAGCTACTATACACATTTGAATTTAACAAACTCATTTCTTTGGATTTTTTTTTCTTAGTTTTAAATCATAGGAGATTGAAAGAGTGGTTCATATGTTATCGGACCTTTTCTTCACCTCAAGTACCCATGATGGATCCTCACTACTCTTCGATCTTTCATTGGGCTAAAATCACTGATTTTTATTTCATGAAATAGCTGAGTCGGATACTTGGACATGACACAAATACTTGAGTCAGTGTAACGTTGTTCCTATGTGATATAGGATATAAATTTTGAAGCTCATACGTAAATGACTAAGGACCAAGTGGAGGTCGACGTTTTGTATGTGTAGACCTTCTTAGTCTACCGTCAAATTTTGAGTGTTGTATGGATGTGAATGTTGTAGAGTAGTTTTGTAGTATAATGAAAAAGTAAGCTCTATGCATTATTCTGTTCCTCTGTTGGTTGTCTTGAGTTTCAGGATATTCTCTATTCATAATATAATTGTTGATTTACAAAATATTATTTTTGTGAGTAGCTGTATAATAACAGTTTACTGTCTAATATTATTATTTTAATCCTCTATTAACTACGGCACTGTGTGCTTAACTGCTTATATAGAAAATTTCCTCTATGATTATCGAGATTCACGTTTACTATTTCTTTAGGGAATGTATTCACTCTTCTGAGCAGCTCAGTTGTGTTTGCCTTAGAACCTTTCTTCTTCTTTTCGTTCACTTTGAGTGACACTAGCAAAAGCAATATCCTCTTCTTTTGACGGGAAGAAGCAATATCCTTGAGACATATCATTATGAGCGCTAAGCATTGTTGGTCTGCTAACATATGTTTCAACTGATGGGTGGCTATTTAAGGCCATTAAGATTCTACAGCCGACCCACACACTTTTGCATTAAAGTAATCGACCACATCCCTACCTAAGTGGCCTATATACAAGTGAAGTTCATCCTAACCTTCAAAAAAAAACTAAAGGGTTTCTCCTTGAGCTGTTGTGTCCCTCAGTTTGTTTCTTCATTTGATACAGGCCTATAATTAAATAATTAATTATGTGCAACAAGCTTTTATCTCTAAAGCCCAGGTTTTGCTAATACTACCAGCACCGCGTCCCATCTCTTCCCTATTGTCTTTGTGATTTCCCTTTTCTTTGGTCTTCCATCGCCAGATCTC